>CM073121.1:36539463-36971963 GCA_037039145.1 Fundulus diaphanus | reverse complement strand
GAGGACTGATTATCTTCCTTCAGACTCTTACTTTAGTTTACTGTCATAGCATCTATATTGCAGCTTTGTCAGTGTGTTAAGTTTGGTTATAGAGAAAAAGAAAATCCAACCTCTACTAATTTTGTGTTCTTGCTGTTTCAGCCCAGGAGCAGAACTTTGGAGACCAGTTCCTCCATGTGTTCCTTGAAGATGGAAGCCCCATTGCTCAGCTTGGATGTGGTGGCGCTACTGTTTTATATGCAACTCCTGGCACGAGCATCAATAATAACAGATGGATGCCGATCCTAATCCGGTATGATGTTCTATTTCTTGGTGTCTACTTTGCTAAATACTTGTAAACCGAAGACTTTTGCTCATTGTTTAGAAAACCTGTAGGGTAGGTATTAATATAAACACAAACACAACATCAGTACTGTTTTCCATAGTTAAATGGCAAACCAAAACTAGACAACAGGTAAGCTTATCAGCTACAACAGTATAAAAGCACGGCTAATAAAACATAGGTCTAAGATTCAAAACTTACTGGCCACTGAGCCATGAATCTATTTGTCCTCCGAAGGTAGGCAGTGTACTGTTGCAGAGCCTTTAGGTCCCATAAGTTTTTTTTCATTAACAAACATGTCTGGCAAACATGGAGATAAAGTCAGAAATCTAGAAGTTGTCAAACTCATCAAATCATTTCCAAACCCTCTTCTCCAGAGCAGGCAATAAATAAAAACAGAAATGGTCGTTCACATGATTTAACATTGACAGTGTTTCATCAGACCACATGATATTTTTTTGATTTTAGGCCCCCCACTGAGTAAAAAGCTCAAACAAGTAAACAGCATAGTGTGATGCACTGTTTTAATGCCTTAACCTATTGTGTTGTTTCCTTTTGTTCTTTTGTCATGTACAGTATGTTGTCGTATTGAAAATTACATTTTACATGGATTTAATCATGGGGAAATTAATGTAATTAAGGGGATTTTGTTTGAAAATGAGTCCTGTTACATCTTTGAAACATGAGTGCTGCTTTTTCTGTGCTTCCGTTTTGAGTAGGGCGCGTGTAATGGGATCAAGGGTATGGAATTCTAATTGTATCAGGGGCATGTTACCTTTGCCATTCGTATGTCATTCTTGGTCATGACAGGGCTTTTGGCATGACCAAGAATTACTTTCACCCCACATTGAAATTACTCATGAATAAATATTGTTATTTTCCCTTATTCAGCGGTCACAACAGCAAGTCATTGCAACTTGCTGATGATTTTTTACACCAGATGCCCTTCCTGACACAACTGGGATTCAAACCCAGGTCTTCCATATTAAAGTCATAGAATGAATCCACTACACCAAGGAGTAACTCAAGTGTGTAACAGTACTGGCAAGATATTAGCATCAGAAACAGGAATTACTTTTTCAAAAATCCATCACATCTCCATCCATCCATCCATCCAAGCTCAGTTATCAATGCTACTGGGAGAGAAGCCGAGATAAACCTCTCCTCACTAGCTATGTTTACATGTACAAAATTTCACGATCGGATTATTGGGACTAAATACTCTGATTGTATTTTTCATATGGACACAATCAATTAATCAATCATAATGTGTGCGTATATGCACCTGGCTTTATTCAGAATATAACCATTCGGACATGCGTAGTTATCAAATTCCCCTAAAAAAACAGAAGATGTAGTACTTCTGTCTTTACGAAACAACAAAAACTTGTAAAAAGCAGTACTATACGAGTTTGTTTGTCTTCCGAGTGCCCAGGTTGGACTTGCACCAGGTTCTAATTATGGTTGCAACGTTACTGAGTAGGCAAAAAATTTGAGCTCTTTTATTTTTTTGAATAGATATGTTGTATCAGGAGCCCCAACAAATTTGCTTCCCGGTGTATTTCCGCTGCTCACCAACGCAGAAATACGTCACGTTTATGTCAGGCACACATGTCCACCCGGGTCAGTTTGCAACATTCAGAATAACTTGAGCCTGACAAGCGTTTACATGCATGTTGATCGAATTATCAATCAGCATACACCACCCCTCTCATTCAGAATACAATTTCATTAGAACTGAGCTTAATCCCATCACAATATTCCGTTTGGCAGGTTCACATGATGCTTTTTTATTCCGATCCGCCCTTTATTCCGATTAATTTTGTCCATGTAAACGTAGCTAGTGACACTTTGCAGCTCTTTTTGGGAAATCCCCTGTTGTTTCCATGCTTCAAGGGATTGTGACCAGAAAACCTCCAGATTTTAAACAATCAAGAGACAAAATATCTTCTCTACCAGACGGGTCAGCTGTTATGTGCATTTGTTACCCTAAAACAACACTGGTTCACCAGTTATACTGTACTATCTTGGAGTCTGTCCGAGGTTCTGATTCGTGCAACTGTGGCACATCTTATCTAAGAAAGAGCCATGGGGATGCTGTGCCCCAACCGTTAGGTCATCACGTCATAACTTTATATTTTATTGCCTGTATTGCTGTTGGGTCAGTGAGAGCACGGATGTGAAAAGTGCCCAGCCTTGTTTTTCATGCGTTGACATCAACATTTATTAATGTTATTTTACTAATTGACAATTTTTCATCAGGCTTAATATGGCTAAAAAGCTCCCTTAAAAACTGTAAAGGCATGTAAGCAATGTAATGCTAGTTTTGGGTTATTATCATGCTTCATGATCAATTTTAACTTGAGAATGAGTCCAGAGACAGATTTGTTTTACATTTACCATCAAAATACCACGTACAATAATTATGAATTCATTGGATGATCAGTGATGGCATGTAATCCAAACACCATGGAGAAAAAAATGACAAAAATTTGACATGGTCTTCTTCAACAGATCAGATGCAGGAACACATTTGTGAGCTGGAATTGTATTTTTTCCCAAACATTTCACTTTTTAATGTACTTATCTACACAAAGGTTGGTCTTTTTAATAATTTGGACAATGTTTCACTAACAGCAGTAGAAAATTGGCTTTTCTGGCTTTCTGTTAGCTACCCTGCTTTGCAGTTGTTGCACATTGTTCCTTTATGGAACATTTACTAGTAAATGGAAAAGTTGTTTAGTTTCTTACGAGTAACACTGGGTTCCTTTGTTATTTGGTAGACTATTGCAAGTGCTGCTTGCAGAGTGATCTCTGTAGGTTGTCTAATGCTGTGAAAAGTAACAATGGTGTTGATTTTTCTCCACTTGTAAACACCTTAAATGCTTTTGTCACACCCATTTTTTTCTAGATGGTTGCGAAACATTTCCCAGCACATCAACTCTTTTTCAGAGATCAAAATGCCTTCAATAAGAAGGTCTTCTTGAGTTCAAATTTAAGAATGAAAATTGAGAACCAACCTGATTGTCATCCCATAGATTCAATTCACTTACTGTAATTTACATTTTACCCTAGGGTTTGACATACATTAGTTAAAAAAGTATTATATGGAATTTTTATTCCTTGGTTATTATAAACATTAAGGTAAAACACTTTGATTTGGCTGTCTTTTTTGGTCAATAATTTTTTGTTTTGTTTTGTTGACTTACACGTCATTTTAATAATTTTTTGTTATTTAATTTTATTCACAATCCCAAGTATGCATGATGAAATACAATTAGACAGCAAGTCTGGTTATATATTCATATTGTTTTATATTGCCTTTTTTGCCCAAGAGTTAGGGAATTAGTCCTGTAACTGGTGGATTGCCGGTTCGATCCCCAGCTCCAACCGTTTCAGTCGTTGTGTCCTTGGGCAAGACACTTCATCTGCATTGCCTGCTGGTGGTGGTCAGAGGGCCTGGTGGCGCCGTTGTAGAGCAGCCCCGTGTCTGTCAGCCTGTCCCAAGGCAGCTGTGGCTACTGACATACTAACATAGCTCACCACCATCAGAGTGTGAATGTGTGTTTGAATGACAGATAGTAGTGTAAAGTGCTTTCAGGTCATTGGACTTGAAAAAGCGTTATACAAGTACAAGCCATTTACTATAAAAAAACTGTTTCTTCTGCCTTGCAAACGTACTGATACCAGTTGATTTTTTTTCACATTTTATCATCTTCAGTGTATTGTAGAACTGTATGTATTGGACCAACATAAAGTTTTGCATAATAGTAAAGTAAAAAGAAAATTGTTTCACTTTTCAATTGTTAATGAAGAACAACCTGACAAGTGTTGTGGCATCTGCATTAATTCCCACCCACTTTTATAGACATAATTGCTGTATAACAAATGGCGTTCAAAAGTCACCTAATTAGTAAATGGAGTGCACCTAGATAGGGACACGGGAAACATGTTGAAAACCAGTTCTGATCAGAGTAAACCAAAATATTAAGTATCTTGCCTTCATGCAAGCACCATGTGTGGCAGAAAACTACCATTGCACATCACCCTGACAGTATCCCACCCACCATGAAACAAAGTGGTGGCACCATTACTATTTGGGGGTTCCTTTCCTTAGCAGGGACAAATAAGTTGTCAGAGTTGGTGGAATAATGGATAGAGGTAAATGCAAGGCAATACTGGAAGAAAATTGGTTAAGGGCTACAACAACGCCCCACCCCCCTCCGCTCCAGCCCAGATGTCCCGTTCCTGGATTTCACCAACAATATGAAAGAGGTTTTTAAGATTGGCTTCCAGCTGACATCTGCTCAGCACAGCCACCCTGATAACCCACCTCCTACACCTATATCAAGGATAATGAATATGCCTGTGCTCAGGACCGTCAGATCACTTCGCTGTGATGTACACTGGGCCTTAGTGGTAACTTTATCAGACATGATGACTTCCAGCATAAGCTTGTGTCACTGATGGGAGATAGCTGTAAAATACCTGTGATGAAAGAACAAAGCTAAAAGTATAAAAAAACTAAATAAACAATCACATTTATAAGTAATAAATTATCAGATGCCACCAGCCACAGAGACAATGTCAACCACTAAGTCATGTAAACTGGCTATATTAAACATTAGATCTCTGTCAGGAAAATCATTTTTTATCAATGACTTCATTACTGACCATAATCTTGATGTAATGTTTTTAACCAAAACATGGCTACATGAATTTAAGGAGGCACCTATTCTGATAGAATTGACGCCTCCAAACTACAACTTTCTTTATGAGAGCAGACAGCAAAGGAAAGGTGGACTGGCAGTTTGTTTAGTGATTCACTAAACAAATTGGTCTGTCATATAAAATTTCAATGAAATGCAATTAAGTTTGTAGTTGGGATGTGACAAAACTTTACAAAGGTATGAATATTTGGCAATGTAGACTAATGACAGTATATTCATATTTTCATTGTCAAGTTTATTTTACTGAATTGTAACTCCCCCTCAACATTGATATGTCTGAGTAATAAAACAAGCATGTTACTATTAAGCAATATTTATCATTTACATCACGCATTTCTTACCAGAGCCTTATCTAAAGTAGCTCTGATTGCCTAATATCATGCTTGCAATTTGATTTTCTACCTTTAAAAACATCTTTCTTGAATTTCTATTAAAGTCACACACAGCCAAATTAATCTATCAATTCAGATTATCATGAAAATCACTTGACTCGGAAACATTTGTCTCGATTCCACATCCATTTGCACTTCTTTCTTGTCTCTTCCAAATAAGTCCGAAAAACAATGCATCTCCCCTGCACAACTGATCTTTCGTCTCTTTGGTCTGCACATCAGCTTAAGGCTCATCACTGTGGGGCAGAGAGAGCTGGTAGGAGAAATCAGAGAAAGACTGCTGCAGAGCTCCAGCTCTATTTATTCTTGATATGTTCAGCACTTTTCATTCATATGCAAAGTAGCGTATGACATCAGTGGAATTTGTCTGAACACCAAATACCTACTTTCCTCAGCTTAGAGTTGACAACGCTGAAAACAGCCTCAGTAACTTGCAGGTGTCAGCATCTGTGCAGTGCAGGGCAGTCGTTGCATTTAGACATACATAATCCAGGCTTTTTTTTTTCACTCAGCCCAGGGCACCAAAAAGAGACATTTGCTTTTTCCCTTTTTGAACAACTACTGTTAAACCTTTTGTTCATATTGTACACTTAGCAAACTGTATGTTGCTATGATTCAGCACTATCAGCATGAGGAGATAAGTGCAACATTAACGGTTGTATTTTAGGGAAAAAAAGTGGCTCTTGGGTTGTTTTTTTATGCTCAGCCATAAAAATGTTCAGTATTACTATGGCATATTCCAAGATTACTTTTTCTTTACTGTATGAAAATAACTTATTAAATCCTTGTGAAAGAAAAAGTAAGACAATCAAAAGTAAACATCAAACTGTGAAGGAAATCTGCTTTTTGTCCTGGCAGGATTTGGTATTTGGCTACAGAAGAATACTGTTCAACACTCTTAATGCACCCCTCCCTACTAATCATCCACAACAAAGGCACAAAAGAGCTCGTGAATATTTAATTTGGAATATAAAGTCCTGTTGTGACGTTAAAGATAATTGTGAAAGAACAGTAAAAACAGGCAGCAATATAAATTAACTGTAATGGGAATATGACGCTCTAAAATAAGCAGCGTGGAGCTGGTATTTAGTGCATTCTCATCTTAATATTCGTCTAAACTCCGATCTGCATAGAACTAATGGGCTTTTGTTACATAAAAGTTGGAAGGAGTGTTATGGATAACAGATTTATTCTGAAATGAAATCAACAGGATATTCGGAGAGTTCTTGGGTAATGGTGCAACCAGCAAAATGGCTTGTACAGTTCCTTGTGAAAGCATTCATATCCCTTGAAATTCTTCACATTTTTTCATCTTACATCCACAAACTTCAGTGGATTTTGCTGGGATTTTATGAGCTTGACTAAATTGAAAATGGATTATAAAGCAGTAGTTAAGTGATACGCAGTTTTAAATATTAAAGTGCTAAGAAGAGAGACATTGTTATGAGAAAAAGCCATCAGAAGTCCCTGATTAAATATGGGGACACTTTAAGCAAGGGAGATCTCAAACATGTGGAAAAAGGTTCTCTGGTCAGATGTGAGCAGGTTTACCCTACATGCAAAATCCTGTGTTTGGACGGAATCTGAAACTGCTATTACTCTTTGTAAACCATTCTCTTGTTGACATATGGTACTCGAGGCATCGTGCATTAAGCACGTTTATTTTCGTAATTACAATTTGCGAAATTTGGTAATCTGTGGATATGCAGCTACTGTTCCCAGCTGTTACCCATACCAATCATCAGATTACCTCCACCTGCTCTCCATTTTTTATCTCCTTCTCCTGCTCAGTATATGAGCAGCCTGTATTTATCTCCCAGTTGGTGGTTTCTCTTTTTATGCTCCTATGCTCTGTGTTCTGTTCTCCATTTTTGTAACTTTGTGCTTCCTTCATTAAATATTTCTCCTTTTAGTCATATTTCCCTCTGCATTTGGCTTCTCCAACCACACCTGACAAATAATACAGTTGGAGTTACCGTTGTAGTATGTAGTTAGTTGTTTGCATGGCCCAAAGTCCACACCAAAATTCAGTGGAGAATTAATGAAAATACCTAAAATGGACTGTTCTCAGACTAAGCTCTGATTAATCTTGAGCTATTTTTCAATGATGAATGGGTACAAATGTTAGTATCTAGATTTCAAACCTGGTAGAGACATACTCCAAACAACCTGCAGATGTAATTACATCTAAAGGTGGTTCCACAAAGTCTCAACTTTGGATGACCGAATACGGAATAGATAGTACAAAGTTTTTTAATTGTAAAAATTAAAAAATCTTGTATCTCTTTTTTATACAGAATTATTCAGTATGTTGTAGTTGTCTGTCATATGAAATCCCAATGAAATGCATTAAAGGTTGTGGTTGTCACGTAACAAAATGGTAGGAGATATGGATACCTTTCCAAGGCAATGTAAGAGACCCATTACTAATGGAAAAAAAGACAAAACAACAGCTTTACATTATATTAATTCTTTACGGGAATGTTTTGTGTCTGTTTGTCTTTACCTTCCACAAAAATGGCTTCTAAAGACACAGGCATAGGCAAGGGAAAAAAGAGCACTCTTGAAGTGCCCTGTGCTGTCATATCAATTCACAGAGAGGAGTGTGTGGGGCGGGGGAGGCTGTGTCATTTTTCATTTGGGGAGGATATGTATGCTGTTGGCTAGCGTTTTGATGTCGGGAAGTTTTCTTGTCTTCAGGGACATTTTGGGGCTATACTGCAAAGATTAAATTTCCAGAGTGGCAGACTCCAAATGCTCCCCTGGTCATTTTGTGAGGCTGCGTCCATTATTCGGTTGAAACCTGTTGTGCCTGACATTCACTGCTGGAGTAATTTTCATTCTTAATACACACAGTTAGGGATCAATGAGGATGATGCATAGCTTTCTGCTGAAACTCATTCATTCTCTTGTCACATGCGAGTCCCTGATAGATATGATTATTCAGCCTCCATTATTTCTCTGCAGTCAAAGGAATGGAGTCTTTTATCTCTTTAAATGAAAAGCCAGGCTTTTATTTACTGTATTTTGACTACTCAGGGAACCACATCTTTATTAGAAACAGGGATTTATTTCTAATTCTCATTGATATGACTGTGACCTGACATATTTTCCTGAAATGGCAGATTTTGACACCTCAAAATGAAATCTGGAATTATGCTCAGAAACATTTAGCTCTTTATTCTACATCATTTAAATGCATGGTTGTATGTGAGTAAGCCAGATTTCTATTATTATCATTAGAAAACACCTTGTGTTTTTTGTTTTTTTTGTCTCTCGAATTTGCCTTGTGGATGTTGAAAATGCCTTTTGTTGTCAGTTTGTTTGAGGGACTCCACTGTCTGTAAAAAAATGTAAAAAGCTCAGCTGTGAACATTAAACTCTTCACAGTCACTTCAGATTTCATGCTCTATATCACATTGAAATCAACTCCATCTTTATTTCAAAGCCATCTTTTTTTCTTTTCCAACTGTAAAATATGGTCATGTATATCATACTCAACCACTTATCAAAATCGTCTGAAATAGCTCTTATTAAAGATATCAAGCCGAAGATTTGTATATTAACATTTATATTTTGCTTCACACGCTTTTATTCTGTTCCTTTGCCTTTTTTATATCTAATACCAATTGTTATTTGTGGAAATGTGCTAGTTTTTTTCAAAACTGTTCCTAATTTGTGGATATCTCATCAGTTTCAATCCCCATATTAAATTATTTTAAAACTGATGTGAATGCATTTATTTTCAAACATAGTACAAATCTGCACATAGTATATTCAGAGTACAGACATTTGTTTAACTAATTTTCGGATAAGATCTGGGTCTTTATGTAAAATGTCAAACACACTGTGAGTGAAATGAAAGCGATTGACGTGACTGATAGACCAACTCTAAGATCACTCCACCAAAGCAGAAGTGTAGCCAACATGTTCTCCATGTATTTGGTACCAAGCTACTGCTAATAGCTAATAGCTACGTTCATCTTGTGAAATGTTTTTTGACACCGTTGCCAAGTCTGCTTGTTTGTTTTCTTTCTAAAGCTGCTTGTAAATTATATGATTTGCAGTTTCTTGGGCTCGTTTCTGAACATGCAGTCGCTTATTTGGGCTCTAGAATAAGCGACTTTATAAACACAAGTAAAGAGACCAGCTCGTGCTGCTGCGTTATGGACACAGTAAACCAGCCAGTTCAAACATCCCTCCGCATACTCACATACTCCCTGACAGGGAGAGAAGATGAACAAAGTAGCCGCATCTCCTAGAAAAAAATTAGCTGGACTACACTGCACTAACATAACACCTAAATAAACTTCACTGTTATAATAATTTAACTTATCTGTCCAGCAGAAAGCCTGCAACCTCAGCATCTGTTTTGAATCCCCGCTCTCTTATTGTCTCCACTCCACCTGGTAATAATAGCTGCACCGTTATAGACTCTCGTTTTCTCCCGGTTATAAATTCTTTTTATTTTTCTTGGTTACCTTTTCTTCCCTGGGCAAGGAGTATGGATGGTCCTCCATTTCAACAGAAAAGAGCAGAAAAGAATAATCTACGGTCGTCTTTGCTTGTTTTACACTCCTTCTCCGCCGACAGCACGCCTTCACATAGAAGACAGATAATAAAAAATGCATAAGGCTGACAAGTTTATCCCCTTTTGGCTACTAAAATAATAAATGGCAATGCAACATGGCGTCTCCCAGTGGCTGCATCAACACCTATGTATTTATAAACTTCTAATTCTAAGTTATGAGAATGCTTTCATTTTTGATCCGATGTTATTAGACTTTGCCAGAATATGTATTTATAAAACCAATACTTGATATTTGCTAATTAAAAGCCAAATTAGTTACACACTGTCCCTTTGAGGCAAAAAAAGACAGGGGTAAAATGTTAAAATGCAAATCGTGTCAGTTAGGTTATTTCAAGGTAACAAAGGACAAATAAACATTAAAGCCCAAGTTTAAATATCCAACATAAACTATATATTAGTAGCTTACATTAGTCACTGCAGTGAATGTTTTCATTCTGCCATCGAGCTATCCATGACAAGAATTTACTGTGAAATTCTGTATTAGGAGTGCACATCGTATTTTACTCTTACCAATTAAACACTTGGTGTAAAATCGGAGTCCTGTTAGCTGATCACACTTGACAAAGACTGAACTTATGCAAGAAGTTGCAACATACATCTAGAATACATAAAACACAGCAGAACTAGCATCAAACATTACCATTTAATTTAACTATTAAACATACAATGAAATTATGAACAGAAATGTAGTTACCTGTGTACAAACGAACATGCAGTAGTTCCCCATCAGTTACAGTTGCTCGAGGTCAACCACATGCCTTTATCCAGCTCTTACATTTTTCTAGACTCCTTCTAAGTTTTGGGAAAGGAATAAACTGTATTCCACATTTAGGGTAACATGTATCTGGACTCCCCCCACTGACAACATTTAACCATTTTTACCAATGTTCTTTTACAAAATACCTCTGACGGCAACACGTTTGTAATGTAAAATCCCGGCAATGTTGTCAGAGACAAAGGGTCTGCAGCTTCTGCGAGGTAAACAGCGTTTCACTTTGAGACAAATCGTGTTTACTGATTGGTCAGTTACTGAGCCTCCAAGATTGATTGACAGGCAGCAGCATGTCAGTTAGATTTGAATTGGACTTTTTTTCTTTTTTCTAAATTTTTTCCCACTACTTTCAGATGACTTCTGTTGTTGTGTTGCACTATATGGATTAACAAGATAGAAATGAATTAAATCAAACAGAAATTGATACATCCGAATTCAACTAAATTGTGTTGAATTTAACGTGAACTGGGTTTAATTGAATTGTTTTGAATTAAGTTAAAACAAAATTGCATTGAACTGAACTGAATTGAATTGAATACAAACCAATCCCAAGTGTATTTTTTTTTTCTTGAGAGGAGCCACCATATTTATCCTTTGTTGAAATCATACATGGTTTGGCCAGGGAAGCCTGTATTCACATAAATCTGCTGAGCCGGAGATCAGTGAGAGATCTAATATCAATAAGTGATTGAAGCAGAAGCAAAGATGCCCTGAAAGTTTTACCCCTCACACATGACAAGTCAAGTTCCAAAGGCACTAAATATAAACACTCTTCTAACTTTCATTAGACCCTCCTTGCATGGCAGATGCATGTCTTTACAAACTCCCATTAGGTTTGCGGTAATGGCTTTTTGTTATTTAGAGCCTCAATCCTTGCCTCAAGTCTTATTGCCCCTGAAACGGCATGTTCCTACAAGGCAGCACAATCATGTTAATTTGAACCCTGAGTAATATCAAGCATTTCTTGGACCAGTTAATAAATAGCTCACACAATTAATTTTCTTGTGGAATTTGGTTATTTACTGCTGCTGTTTATTGACCATCGAGTAAGTTTCCAATGTAGAAATGCACATGTGGGTGTCAGTGTCGCATAGCAACAGCTGCTGTAAGAGAAGGAGAACAGACATGTGCTGTGAGGGTGGGAAAAAATGAAAAGACTTTCTTAGGACATCTCAGGAGGCTGACTTCTTTGAATTAATGTCACAGAAATCCTGCTTGCCAAGTTCGAGTCCAGCCCGGTTCAAAAGCACCTGTTTATATGTGTAAGCTCGTTCAATAACACACCATTTGATAAAGAGCTGAGAGGGCTCTTTTGTTCGCATCTGTCTTTACTGCTTTTTCCGTCTATATGTGAGTGGGTAAGGTTTAAGGGAAATGTGAATTAAAATAGCCTTGCATGATATCAGTTTATTAGTGAAGGAAAGTGAATAAATCTCTTAAATAACAAATAAATAGACTTAAATATTCTGTTTCCATACCAAATCAACAGATCACTAGCACTTATGTAACTAAATGTTACCATGTCTGGACTTGAAAAATAAGATCTTAATATGGAGCATTTTCCTTTTCAAACAAACATCAACTCAGCATGATGCCAGATACGAGTAGGGCGTGTTTATTGGTTGCACTGTATTCAGTGTTTTATTGACAAGACCTCCTCTTAAAAGGTTCACCGGAGAGGCGGTCGGCAGCCGTGCCTGCTCACTTGGAGTTTTGTTTTGTGAAACCCCACAATGCCAAGAGCCTTGCTGTGTGCTGTCTAATTGTATTGCCAGAGATATAATGATAGAACACAGGCTGCCCAAATTAATTGAGGCTTGCCGGTCACAGCACAAATTATGCAGCAAATGCTGCAGTGCTGCATGTGAGAAAGCCACTGCACCATAGCCAGAGCAGGGATTACATTCACTATAAGTGCAGATGATGGTCTCATACTGGTTTGACCATTCTTATTAATATATATGTATATATATATATATATATATATATATATATATATATATATATATATATATATATATATATATATATATATATATACTGTTCTAATAAATTGTTCTCTCTTGATGTTTTGGGCTAGATGTTGTGGTGAATTGGATGAATAAGGAATATGAACCATGTGTAGGGTTATTTTTATCTTCCTTTCCGACGCAGCTGCGCAACCTGCTAAAACTAAAATCATGATAACAGGTAGTATTTGTGTTCATCAAGCGTGTATGACATATGAGCCCGTAATTCTATTTGCTCATAAACATTAAATTCCACCGAGCAACCTCCTCTTCAGAAATATTGGGCGCTTAATGCTAAACCAATAAAGCATGAACAAATGATAAATTCATCATGTTGTGTTCAATATGATCTTTTTTTTATGAACATAGAATATTTTTAGATTAATAAGCAGTTAAAGGGGTGTCATCGATAGCCCATCAGTCAGGAAGATGTGTTGCAAGGGGACCAGTGTGCTCCACGATGTTTTACTGCCATCTGTTGCCAATACTTTCAGATGTTTTATGCAGTAGTAATATTTTAATGACGATCCTCCCTCGTTGCTAATTTTCTGCAGGGAACTGTGAAGGAGGCACTTTTGAGCCTAAAGACAAACGCCCACCTCAGGTTTAACAAATACCTTTGCGTAAAGGTGCAGTGCTGAAAATATATCCGCCAGGTCCCTTAACATTGCAGGTAATATTTCAGAGGTTATGTTGCTGAAAGTTACGGTAATGCAGATGCCCTGAATTAGTCACACACCCAGAGTCTAAATGAAGATTTTAGAGATGACAAATTGCTTATGATTAGATCATTAGCCAGATGAACAAATGCATAAATGATGATTGAGGAAGTAAAAAAAAAGCTTTCCACCTCATTGTGGTTTTGTGTGCCTAGAGAAAATGAAATATTTACATGTTTATGTTTGTTTATTTGAAGCTGGGACATTGCTCCTGTTGATCCTGTGAGACCAAGCAGGGAAGAGAGCAAAGAAAACCCAGTTTCAGATGATTTAATCTCTGCATTAACAGCCTATTTCCCCTCTCTTTCATTCATATATTTGGGAGACACCATCCATTGTGTGTTTTGTACTGTTTGCAATGTTAATGCGAACCCACGAGGAGCAGTTTTAGTTGCCTGGCTAAGACTGGAATAGTTATCTATATAAATAGCCGTGTTTTCCTTAGAGCCAGACCAGTGTAAATTAGCTGAGTGGAGCATTCAATGCACTGACAAGAGCTCATCAGGAGACATCATCCTGTTTGCTTAGACAGAGGCTGTTTTTCGGACTATTAGCAGCGACAAAAAAGTCCCCACTCCGCAAACCACTAAATCATGCATCAAACACTTTCAGCAACAGAGAGTTTTGTCATAATGATATAATTTTTGTTATTTTTTTGCTGTTCATTTGGACCTTGTTTTATTGTTTTTATTTTCTTAATATTCAATGGGGGAAGGCATATTTTTCTAAAATCTCTTTCTAATCAGTTACTTTTATCCTAATGTATGAAGAATGACATGAGAAACAGACCAGGCACCCTGAGGATAGTTACAGCTCTCTTCTCCCTTTTCTCTGGGCATTAGGTTGCCTTTCACGTATTCAATCTTAAATTTGTGTGTGCTTGAACGTATGCCTGCGTGCATGTATGTGTGTGCAAAAGAGCTCTTGTGATTTCCATACCTGTAATTAGTTCTACCCAAGGTTGTGTGTGTGGGATTGCCTCAGGGAGGTGTCCTGGAAGGCTGTTTCAAATTAACAGGAGAGGCGATTGCCCTTATTGTTTCCATCTGGCTATTAAAGCACACATTTGAGACTTTCCCCTCATCAACACTCATCCTGTCGCAAACAGCGGGATGGTAGATTTTGCAGAATCAAATTAGCAGCTCTGTGACATACAGTGACTCTAAACTGTACACAACCCTGTTAAAATGTCAAGTTTATTGCAATGCAAAGAAATGAGACTATAGATCATTCCACCGCTTTTCCACTTTTTTTCTGACATATTCTGTACAATAAAAGTGATAAACATGTCTGTTTCGGGAGGAGATTTTAAAAGTGTGCTCAGTAATACTTTATTGAAGCATCTTCAATTTCACCTTTCAACCTGCTTGAGTTGATACTTGTTGTCAATTATATATAATCAGATTAACTTGAAACACAGCTGTCGTTATTTGTTTTTTTATTTGCATATTTGTATCCTTTATTTAAAGTTTAAGTTTGCAGAGAGGTCAACAATATCAAAGAATCTCATTTCCCAAAGTCACTAATTACATAGATACCATGATACTGTGAAAAAAGTCATAACTGATGAACTCTGGGACAATTGTGATGTTTCTCTGTTACTGATGAAAAGACATGATGGAAACTATTCAGGGAAGCACCACTGATGGAGCAGCAGGAAATACTCCCAGAAACTGGTGGTGTTCTATACGTACCAACTATCTTCTATATTTCCCACATACCTGGACGAAGCACTGGGGTTACAAGACAAAGAAAATCTTCAGACCTAAAATCTTGCAAACCTTATGGGGACCACAGTTGTGAAATGATTGTTTGGCACAAAAAAAACACCTATTCCATTTCATATCAGAAACAAACTTTTTGGTTGAAAGAAAATCATTTTAAATGTAAATCTCCTAGGGTAATCAATACTTTTGGGCTTAATTGTACATACAACACTCATAGGGTGGTTTGAGGTGAATGCGCAGCAATAATCTACAGTTAAAGTTTTTCTCCCAGGCCTGCTACTGGCCCCTCGAACCCATTTTAGGACGAGGGGAGACGGGTCCCCCCAAGCTGTCGCACCCAGATTGTGGAATGCACTACCACTTAACCTGTGCTTGGTAAACTCCGTGGATGATTTTAAAAAAAACAACTAAAACATTCTTTTTTTAAAGCAAGCATGTTAGACTCACTTCCCCAAGGGCTGCTATGACTGTGTGTATCTTGTCTATATGTATTTTAATTTTGTGCTGTTTTGTATTTTATGTTCTGTACTGTAAAGCAGTACTGAGAAAGGTGTTATATAAATAAATAAACTTTACTTACTGTCGCTTCATGCTTGCTCCGTATGCAAAGCCATGGACAGGGATAGGCAGTATTTCTAATACAAGTATTTGAAATATGTATTTCAAATACAAAATACTATTTTGTAATTTGTATTTTATTGAGATGATAAAAAATGTCTTTGTATTTTGTATCAAAATACTTCATTGTTGTGTATTTTTGTATTTTCAAAATACTGTAAAATACTTTCTGTGCAACACAGTCTGTGATGACATCTAACTATCTATAAAGCATGAAATAGTGTCTGTGGCACCTTCGCAGTGAAGTCCCTGTGATACCACTCTCGGCCACTAGGGAATTTTGGCACTGTTTCACACTTGCTATGGGCACATTGCACGATCAACACAAAATGCACGGTAGGGCTGGGCGATATAGAAAAAAAGCTTATCGATAAAAAAAAATGCATATTGATCGATATCGATAATTATTGAAAATATTTAAAACCATATTTTATGTGCAGCTCTGCCTGGACATTTTATGATATTGCTAAATTATTTAATTTTAATAAAGAACACAAACACAGAATTCCAATTAAATCTTTATTTAACCAACTTTTTTAACCATAACAGCATTTTTTTTAAGAAAAATAACTTAAGAGACCTGAGTTATGTTATTAAATAAAGACTTTATTATTAAATAAAGACCAAAATAAATATACCAAATAAATAAATAAATAAAATAGCCTATTTAGGTGGGAATACACTAGTTACTTCTCAGGTTTCATAATTGAGAGGCTGACGCAGGTCCGAGGTTGTGGCGTGTAAGGACACAGGCTGCAGCTCATTTTGCACTGATTCACGGCACTCGTTGTACAATTTAGGGAGCGCTGTTAGAGAAAAAACTTGCTTCCCGGAACTTTATATCGCGGACTTTACAGCTAGCGGAGTAGCGAGTAATAGGGGGTTTTCAGCTGACGTCACGCTCACGTGACTACTCTGCGCGTCCGCCATATTGGGTGTCTGTCGTTTCGCACCGTTGACCCGCATTGTATTACGCCTTAGGCAGTATTGGAAGTGAACAATGGGGAAAACGTGTTTAATGGTTGGTTGCACGGCCCGTGGAGGTGGAGATCAACGCTCTATCTATCGCCTACCAGCCGTGATAGTGAATCAGTGTGAAAAAACAAAACAGCTCTCTGAACAACGGCGTCACCTATGGCTGACACGGATATCCAGGTCCAATTTGGACGGTGTTAAGCTGGAATACGCCAGAGTCTGCGGTGCTCACTTTGTCACAGGTAATTAACTGTTAAGTATTTAAAACATGTAAACCGTTGCTGTATTGTGGGCTGTAACAGCGCAACACATGATCGCCATGGGAAAAACATAGAAACGGGTTAATTTTCCACCGCTTTCCTGCCTGGAGGCGCAACCACGGAGAACAACTGTTAGAGATAACAAAGAGTCGTCGGCTCGCTTGGATCGCGGCCGTAAGACGACCGAACATAACTTTCCACAGTATCCCGATGTCAATGAGAGTGTGTTCTAAACGTTTGAAACACATAGCAGCTAGTTAAAAGTACATTACATGCGTGAGTGGTTGTTAGCACTAACAGTTAGCAGCTACTAACCTAGCAGGTGCCAGAGCCCGTCTGAGCACAGCTTACCTTTGAACGAGTTGCTGTGTTCCCACTGTTTGCTGGCTTTATGATCTGCAGCTCCTGAACCCATCCATTCGTAAACTGCACATGAGACTCCAAGGACTTGTAGCTTCAAAACTGTTCTGAAGTATAGGCGCTAACACCACAAACAAGGTAGCCGAAGACGTCCGATATGGAAAGTGACGTCCGCGCTACTTCCGGGTTACGCCGGTAGGCTTTTGCCGGCGTAAATACGGTAAATACAACTTAATTTTGCACTGGTCATTGTTCTGATTAAATAATTAAAGCCGCGAGCGGCGTCGAGCGGCCCTGCAGCCAAGCGCCTTCGCGCACCGCCGGCCGTCAGCCACCGCAGAAGCATGCGACGCATTTGCATCGGATTGTTTACATTTTTACCATCTTATTAAAACTCACCCGTCCACGTATGATGGCGATTTCCTTGATGTACATAACTTCGACATCTCGTACCCAACCAGATGTGAACTGGTTGTGAGCCTCTAGACCCTTGTAAGCTCTCATTTCCTCAAGAGTGTGCAGAGGGTTTTCACTGAACACCAGGTAATGCACTATGTCGCTGTGCTCTACATTTGGCCAATCATCAGGATTACGGCTAAACAAGGCACCGTGGAGGGCATAGGGGTCCATATGGTCGATCACGGAACATTTCCTCAGATAGACGTCCTTATCTGGTCGCTCTAGCGTGCTGGCGTACTTATCCATTCTCGATACGAAAATACGTGTAGGACAACTAGAGATAGGGAAGTGTGACACCCAATATGGTGGACCGGAAGTTGGCCAGTGACGTCAGTGAAAACCCCCTATTGTTTGAAGCCAGGTTTTTTAACTGCAGACAACAGCAGCATGCCCGCGGTGTCGCGCGGAGCTGCACAGCCCGCGCAGCAGCGCGTGCGGAGTGAGCGGTTTGCGTGATGAAACAAGTTGGTTGCGTTACCAGACTCTGTTTTTACCGGTTCCTTGCAAGCTTTACAAATCACTGTGGTTTATTTCTGTCAGGCTGGCGAACTAGTAAAACCCCGTTTTGGGACCGTTTCCTCCGCCGCTCCTTGCTGCGACATATCCACATGCTCTGTGTTGTGGTTTGAGAGGGCGCCGCTTTGTGACGACGTGCCTGGGTCCGCGATTACGATTGGTCGAGAGGAAGTAGTGAACTAATATGATAGGCCGGAAGGAAGGAAAACTGTTTCTATCGAACTATTATCGACCCTTTTCCTATCGCGCCACACGTCTATCGATCGATATATATTGTTATTGAATTATCGTCCAGCCCTAACGCACGGTGCTGCATATTAGATTGAGTCAGGTATCTTCTACTTGGTGCTTTGTCAGGACCAGTCAAGGAAGTTGTTTCAAAGCAAAGTGAGCAACCAAATTTACCTAGTTTATTTCAGTAACTCATTTATTCTCAACCATGAATCACTCTTTTTATCGCATGTTCCTGTTGTGTGCTGCTGCAGCACCGCAGGTGACCTTCTCCGCCACTTGTAGTAGGCTAGTTTTGGCTCATACTAGTGTTGGCCGTTTTAATTTACTTTTTCTTAGAAATGTACCTAAATAATGTTCTACTGTTGACTGTATGTAGCCTACACAATATCAGTGTTGGGAGTAATGCAGTTAAGTTATTTAATTAGGCAGTAATGCATTGCTTTTTGCTGCAATGCAGTGATGTAAGGCATTACCAATACAATTTCAGTAATATTTTACTCGGTACAATTCTCAGTAACTGAAGTTACTTTGCTTTTTAATCCAAAATTGAGAAATGCTTAATTGGCACCAGAGAAGATTATCCAAGAATTAAAAAAAAGTAATCTATGCTGGTCCTTGAATTTGATTGCCCTGTTTAGATGACTGTAGAAAGGGAATTTGAGTTATCTCTGCCATTCATGCAGCAGATCTAACATGGTTAAGCTATACTTCTCATTTCAAGCAGTGAGAATAACTAAAATGTTGCTTTTACAGACTAGAGCACTTCTTTTGATCCACAGTTTAGACAAGGTAAGGTTACACAGCACAGGGCTTACAAGTTGAGTTCACAAGCTTAGATCGCAACACTTGAGTTTGCGATTTTCCTTTCTTTTTTTATGTTTTACAGTATTAATGTGACAACCTGATTTTTGATTTTTTGGTATTTACATTGATCAAGGTTGTGCACTGTGGTAGTGATGGTGTTAAATCACGTATGCTTACCAGTTTAAATGTCTAAATAAATCATCCATTTGGATTGTTTGTCTTTGAGTTATTGTCACTGATTCATAGTGGGCAATCTATTCCACCAATAGAGTAAATAAGTATACTTAAGGAAGGGCTCCTTGAGTTACTGAACATTTCTCAGGGCAGAGGTTTATATTGGGGTGTCTCACATGAGGGGTCAGCATCAGTGTTCCCTCTAAGCTGCGTGCGTGCGCAATCGCGCACGGCATCTGGCTTCAGTGCGCACAGCAAATTTATGCTGCGCAGAAAATAAAATCCAAGCTGAACTGTAAACAAAATAATGATAAACCAAGTTATTTTATACCATTTTGCAACTCTGGTGAGACGGTGTTCCACGGTCTCGCTCTGTGAGCAGCGGTGCTTATCTGAGCGCACCGGTGATTGATGGGTGGGGCAGACGCTTTATAGTTGGGCAGGTTGCGGTGTGCGTCTTTGTTCTGGACTCGGTTAAAGAAAAAATGGCCGGTCCACCCGAAGTAGAAAACTGTTGCTCTCAGTAGTTCTACCTCACTCTGTCATACTCAGCGTTTCCAGTTTTAGAACAGCCGATATCAGTCAGGTAACTAAACACAGCGTCCGATCAACCATTTATTGAACACGAGCATTAGCATGAAAAAAAGCCCTGGTCAATGGATCGCAGATAACGTGATTCACCATGGCAACGGCAGGAATAAGGAGCCTCAAAGTGGCATTTCTCCCAAGTGGAATTAGAAATCTTTAAAGAAGGCATATGGAGTATATTAAACCATAAGAAACGATGCTGTTGCTGCAGAAAGAGCAAGTTGGTGTTGTGAGAATTATTTGATGGAGAATTAAAGCTATTTTCTCACATCTAACTCATTCAACACAAAAAGGAGGAGTTTGGGGAGGGGGCGCATTGATTAGGAAAGGCATTGATAGGACGGGGCAGCAAATGATGATCAAGTATGAAAATACAGTTTAATCAAGTATGGTTAAGTTATAAGATTTTTATGTTTAAAAATGCTCAACTAATGCATTAATTGTCTATATTCAACAAATGCAAGTAATGATGGAATGGTGTGAGTTATTGAATAACTGACATGTTTATCTTTTTGCAAGCATTGTTCACCCATCCTTCTACAAATGAGTTGACATTAACTGTCTTGTAAGTGTTTAATTTGTGACAACCTCACTTTATATTAATCATACAGGCTATATGTATATTTCCAGCTGAAGTAAAGGTAGTGTTATTTAAGTGAAGAAACGTGCAGTTGGGGGGGAAATAAGTGAATGGAAACTAAAATATATGAATAGAAAAGTAGAGCTGGAAGTGCCAAAATTTGACACAGAATAAATTATTGCTTTCATTCTGTAAAGTTCTGTTATTAATCTTGTGGGTCTCTGATTGTGAAACACCTTTAAACTATAACTGAGTGCAACAGTAACATTCCTGACAGTACAACATACAGCAGCTTCTGAAAGATTTTCTGCGTCTCCTACATTATTAAAAAGCTGCTTTTGGCATGAAAATTAAGTATAGCACAAAGAAATTGTTCAGAACTGAGAGTGTTTCCTCTTTGTGTTAGAAAAGGGATGTGTGGATGAGAATATTGAAATAAATCATCTGACGACCCCAAAACGCTTTACACTGGTCAGTCATTCACCCATTCATGCACACATTCACACCCTGATGGTGGTGAGCTATATTGTAGCCACAGCTGCCCTGGAACAGACTGACAGAAGAGAGGCTGCACACAGAACTACATGCTGGTGCTAAATCTCACTGCAGAAAATGTAAATAATTTATTTGGCAATAAAATTGGAACTCTGAACGATGTGCACATTTCTCAGTTCTTCCTTAGCAGGAAGCCTACTCTGAAATAAAAGATGCTATACAGCTCCAAGATTTGTGTCTTTTTCATATAATCGGGCTAAATCAGTTTTAAACTAAGTAATCTAAAAGAAATGATGCTGTAACTTGATTCTTTTAGTAAGCCATGTAGCTTGATATAATCTCAGGTTTTGTACAGGCATAATAGAGCCTCAGTGTGCACGTGTGATGTTGCTCACAGAGGTCAAGTGAACGCTCAGGGAGTCTGTATGTTTGCTCAGACACATGAAAAATTAGGGGGGGACATTGCTCAGCATATCTGTTAACTGATTATGGAAGGAGTCTCTTGCTTTCAGATGTTTTTCCAGATAGTGTACAAGTGAAGGGATAGAAGAAAAAGGCTCTTAGAATGAAGTATTTTGTAGTATTTTGAAAATACAAAAGTATTTTATTTTGATAAATTTTCTGGCTGCTGTATTTTGTAGTTTATTTTGATACATTTTTAAGGTGGGTCTGTCTTGTCCATGGCCATCTCTGGCCATGGACAAGACAGACGACTCTCCCTGTGGCTCTACACTTCTCCAGGAGTGAATGCTGCTTGTCGGGACTTTGATGCAATCAACTGGGTTCCATTATATAGGTAATTTTTGACCAATCTGTATTATCTGACCCAATCTGTATAATCTGATTGAATTTGACTTTGTAAAGTGCCTTGAGATGACATGCTTCATGAATTGGTGTTATATAAATAAAATTGAATTGAATTGAACTTACTTAGGGCCAAGAGCTAAATTTGACAGGAACTGTTTCTCTGAGGTAACCTGAAGAGATGTCCTCACAATCTATTGTTGAGAACATTTGCAAGACGGAGTTGGAAAACCACCAAAGGACATGCTGAAAGACTCTTACCCAAAAATAAAAAATAAAATGCTGAAATTGGTCAAAAGGTGCTTCATAAAAGTATAGATTTATGGATATGTACTCTTGTGTACTCTTTTATTTTTTCCATTAAAGAAATTGTTAGATTTTTCTCTTTATCCATCGTTATATCCGCTGATCTGTGCATGGTCGGGGGGGTTTGCGGGTGCCTATCTCAGGCAGTCATTGGCTAAGAGCTGAGGTACAGCCTGGACAGGTTGCCGATCCATCACAGGGCAACATAGAGACACTCGCAGCTAAGCGCAAGTTGGAGAGGCCAGTTAACCTAACAGTCATGTTTCAGGACTGTGGGAGGAAGCCGGAGTGCCCGTTAAGAACCCATGCATGGACAGGGTGAACACGCAAACTCCATGCAGAAAATGCATGGAGTTTGTGACAGTGCTACCGGCTGTGTCACTGTGCAGCCCTCTATTACATTATTAGCCGGAAAGGTTTTGAATTGATTGATGATGGTCTCTGTTTTTTTAAGTCAAAAATCCTGGATTTTCAATAAGGGTGTGACCACAGTTGAGATCCACCGTCTCATTTCTGTCTCATTTCAGCAGCAGGCGTTAAACTTGAAGGTGCCTCATGTGCATCATAATCAAGTTGATGTGAACAATGGAGTACAAATGGAACCTGTGTTAGCATAGAGAGGCCTTGATTGTATAGAGCCAGCATAAGCCAGTGATGGATTGAGGAGAGGGAATCGCTTGACTTTTGCCAATGTTGGAGTATGACACAAGTAGACCAGCTACTTAACATTATAGCTACAACATTAATGACTAGAGCAACTCTATATTTCCCCTGAGAGTTCCAGCAGGTCAAATGATAAAATTGTCTTCCTTCTCATTAGGGTTATTATGCATATCTGGTTTTTGCCCTCGTTTTTTTTTATTATTAATTAATCCTGAGTGACATAATCAGCTCTTACACCAAGGATTGCGTTTTGCATGTCTCAGAGGCTGATTAGTTTATTTATTTATGAATGTTGTAATTATTAGTAGTGTTAATGTAACTCCTGTTTTATTTGGCGTGGTAAAGCGCATCATTCACTGTAGCTTTATCATGTAAATGAACCTGGTAATGACTGCTTATCTCTTTATGTAAATTTCACATTTTTCTGACGAGCACAACGATTTAAAGAATATCACTGCAGCGCTGAGCAGAGGCCTATTTTGGTGCTCCTCTTTTATTTAAATCTTGCATCCAAACCGTCGTCTGTTTTTGTCATTTCTCCTGGGTTATTGCTACTAGGGAGTGATACAAACGCACCATTGCTTTCAAGCCAATCTACCACTGCATAAAAGTCCTCATAAAACTGTATGTAATGTATACCTAGTCAGTTTATGGTATATTCTCAATGGTCACATTAGCAGCTCCATTACTGTGACTGCTCTGTATGTCTCGGCATCAGAATATTTTCATGCTTTGCTGGATTTATTGTGAATCTCAGGTACCGTTTGGATCTACCTTTCCCACTCACTCTGCTCTCCCTCTCTCAATCGCGCTCACTGTTTTCTTTCTCTTAACAGATTCAGCCTCCCTGTTGGCAAACAAGGAGGGTCATGTCGGATTGAAATTGCCACAGATAATGGCCCCGCACAGCATCTCGAGGAGTTTGTGTCACACCCCGTGTCAGAGGTACCCTGACCTGCCTGCAGCCAAATCAACCATTATCCTTAATGTCCTGTTTTAGACAATTATCTCAGGTCTCTCTTTGCTTTTACTGTGAGCTTCACCGTAGAGAATGATAATGTAGATTGCCATGTATGACTTCCATTCACGAGTATGCAGTAGAGGAGATCTTCGTAACGAATTTCCAATCAACGATTTAAAAGCGCTGACCAACCAATACAGATCTTAGCTTATCTGTTGCTACTTCCTGACACAAAATAGAAAAAAACTGAACTCTATTGGCTATCATTTTTTTATGGTAACATAAAACATTTATTTTCTCCAAAACGGCTCCAAGTTAAAAGTTGTGTCTGTCAGTCTTACTTAAAATCTACAAAAACAGTGAAATCCTGGGCTCCGTGGTATCTACACATAAAACATACCTAAAAGGGATTACAGACCAGGGGGGGCCCTCTGGTTTACTGCTAAAGTACCTTGCAAATGTAATCACCCCTATTTGAAGATATTATATCACTGCCTCAGCTATTCTATCCAGCCTTGTGATGATCAGGAGGTACAGATAAAGCATTGATGTTGGAGAGTAACCTGGGAATATACACTCTCACACGTTTGATTAAACAAACAATGCATACTGGCAGCAGCTGAGACAGCTCCCGCTTTGTTTTATTTATTTATTTTATTTCTGAGCCTTGCAACCACCTCTGTGCCCACAGAGTGGCCTTGTTCAAACAACTGACTTTTTGAACCCTGGACAGCAACACGATGAGCTTAATTTTTTATTATTTTTTTACCCATATGTTGTCAAAGGCAGCCCAGTAACAGCCACTGCCCATTAAAAGTAGGTGCACCTGTTAAAGTGTTTCCCATAGATGATCAAAGTTGGCAGGAATGAAAGCAGCATTAAGATAGCTTGGACTCAATAATCAGAGAGGGCTCATTAATTTCATCTGTAACTCCTCTATATGTTATTTATAAATTTGTTTTTCACGTTCAAAGGCACAGAGAGGGATTCAACCTTCCCACTGGCTCAACATGCCCCCTCCCTCAGCATGATTTATGGTCTTCTAATTTGAGATGCTATGATTTTTCTTGACCCTCTTTCTTTTTTCCCTCCAATTTTCTTTTAACTTATTACACATTCATTAATTACAGAAGCACTTTCTATGCTGCAATTAACAGGTAGGCTGCCAGATAACCTTTGCTAGCTCAGATTACCACAGTGTGTAGAAGTGAAGGAGTGACATTGGGAACAGCACTCAACACCAATTTAAAAAAAGACAATGACGTTTTATTGGAATAATATTCAGGATTGTGGATATAAATCTGATATATTTTGGACTGTTCTCATGCATAGATATTCAGGTTATGATGTTGAAATGGTCCTTGGAAACCTCTTCATATCTTCATCTCACTTTTTATTTAGATTGTGCAAATTAACAATCTCGTCATTTCAAGCCAGTTCAATTCAGCTTGTTTGCATAACACTAATTGACATTAGTTAAAGGGGACATGACAACAAATTTCATTTTTCTGAGGTATTGGGTGTATAATATGGTCTGTTGTGCACTGATCAGGCTGTGTGAATGTTAAAACTGAATACCAATGGACCTGCTCAGGGGCGGTCAGCTTTGTCTCTTTGCTCAAAATCGGTCAGATCAGAAAATGGGTTATCTTTCTACATAGGTCTTTCGACATAAATCATACTCTCCACTCAGAGCACACCATAAACCAAACAGCGTTCCTCCCTCCCCACCTCTCCCCAAGCTGATGCACTGGCTGTAAGTTATGCTAGCATGTCTGCCTGCTCCACATGAGAGGAGGAAGGCAGGGGAGCTTCCACACGGCAGCCCCAGATCAGCCGGTCTGTATCGGCTTGAGACAGTCACCGCAGAAGCCGTGGAGCGCAAATATCCCATATTCAGCCTCAAACTAACTTCCCAGCGTTTACTAAAAAGGAGAGCTGATATGTCCAAAGGTTGGTCTAAAATGCATAAAAGTTCCACTTACTCCCAAAAGACAAGAGAAACACAGAAGAGGGGCTGAAGTTAATTTATGGGGACTTTACTGAACATGGTTTCCTGTGGTGGAATTCCCGTCTCGGTTTTTGAACAAATGGGTTTAAAAAAACTTCTGTACCAACATTGAAGGTAGCGACCATTGTCGTGACCCCTAACTTTATTTCATTTCTAAATGCTGTCAAATGTAAAAAGATGTGTTTGTTACTGAAAAATCTGGTTGACTAACTGTAGATGAACCACTGTCAGAACCATGATTTTCCTGTCACTGCCTGGGAGAGCGAGCTCTCCTCCGCAGGTAAAGAACTGAATCCCAGCTGTATATTCCTGTGTTGCGGCAGGGAGGGGAGCTCGCTACGGTTCTGCGGAGGTGCTGGCTCCTGGCAGCATAAGTGCAGCTCCAGCGAGCTCCCCGCCGGGCCGCGGTCTACTGTGTTGAATCACGCAGCCAGGTTAAAGCCTTTGGTCAGCTTGGCCTTGCCTGTCCGACATCCTGCAACACAAACATTTTAACCAGCCATAAAACCATAATATTGATTTGTAACGGAGTGTTGCGACGGTAAGGGAGCCGTGGATGGAGGGGGAAAGTGGTGTCGGGTGACCGAATTTTCCAAATATGGTTGTTGCCATTCAGAGTGAAGTCATCTTGATAGAATAGCATATCATTACTGCAATTCAATTCAATTCAATTCAATTTTATTTATATAGCGCCAAATCATGAAACATGTCATCTCAAGGCACTTTACAAAATCAAGTTCAATCATATTATACAGATTGGGTCAGATTATACAGATTGGTCAAAATGTCCTATATAAGGAAACCAGTTGATTGCATCAAAGTCCCGACAAGCAGCATTCACTCCTGGGGAACCGTAGAGCCACAGGGAGAGTCGTCTGCATTGTACATGGCTTTGCTGCAATCCCTCATACTGAGCAAGCATGAAGCGACAGTGGGAAGAAAAACCACCCATTAACGGGAAAAAAAAACCTCCGGCAGAACCGGGCTCAGTATGAACGGTCATCTGCCTCGACCGACTGGGGTTACAGAAGACAGAGCAGAGACACAACAAGAGAGACAAAAAGCACAGAAGCACACATTGATCTAGTAATCTGTTCTACATTAGATGGTAGTAACGGGTGAGCCGTCTTCTCTGGATGATGTCAAAGTTAACAGAACGCCAGACCAGGTGTACCTACTATGAAGAAAAAGAGAGAGAGCAAAAAGTTAAAAGCTGAAATGACGACAGTCATTTCAATGTAATACAATGCAAAACTGGAGAACCGTAGAATGAAGAACAGTAGAAATCAGTAGAGTGAGAAAATTAGACCCTGATGTCCTCCAGCAGCCTAGGCCTATCACAGCACAACTATAGAGATAGCTCAGGGTAACATGAGCCACTCTAACTATAAGCTTTGTCAAAAAGGAAAGTTTTAAGATTAGTCTTAAAAATAGATAGGGTGTCTGCCTCACGGACCAAAACTGGGAGTTGGTTCCACAGGAGAGCAGCCTGATAGCTAAAGGATCTGCCTCCCATTCTACTTTTAGAGACTCTAGGAACCACCAGCAGACCTGCAGTCTGAGAGCGAAGTGCTCTGTTAGGAACATACGGGGTAATCAGAGCTCTGATATATGATGGAGCTTGGTTATTAAGGGCTTTATACGTTAGAAGAAGAATTTTAAATTCTATTCTTGATTTAACAGGAAGCCAATGAAGGGAAGCTAAAATTGGAGAAATATGATCCCTCTTGTTGATTTTCATCAGGACCAACCCTTTTACGGCGGAGGGACATTTGACCTGACAAAACCATAAGCTTAGGTTATATTTTCAAAAAAAAATCTTTGGAAAATGTACATATGCAGCAATATCAAGTACATTCATATTGTAATATCATAGCACCTTTAAAATTTTGCCAAAATTCAATACAAAGAAATCTACTTCATTCCAATACAATTCAATCATACTTTTGTTCAGATTCAGAACTGGTTATAATACAATCAAATCTAGTTGATTGTAATATCTTAAAAAGCAGAGAGACAAAGAGAAATTATCTGGTGAGCCAAATTGGGTATTTATGTTGGTCTATTCCTTGTGTGTGATTTATTTTTATTTATTTATCTATTTATTTATTTATTTATTTATTTATGGTCAGTCAGTGCACCCCATATTAGCACTAGAAGGTGTGCAAACAACACCACATTTCAGTGTGGATGTTTTTACAGAGAGAAAAAACACTTAAATGGCTATTTTCAAGATAACTAAGCTGTCTAAAAAATGAGTTAGAGAAAGCACCAAAAAGCACTCAGAAACTTGCAGTAAGGAAATCATGTTTTCTACTGTCATATTCATTTAGGCAATATTTTAACTCACACAGAGAGAGAGAGATGTCAGCAGATAGCATGGAGGCTGAGTATATTTCAACAACATTTCTCTGTTTTATTATTTTGAGCTTTATGCGTCAGATGTTATGAAACATGCTGGATTTGGAAATGTTGGTGGTCTTTCAGAAATCTTACAGATAAGCTAAGGGTTTACCATCTCTCAAGGGATACCCAAAATGACTGATGTTAAAATATATTCTAACTTCTAATTTAAGATGCTGACGTCAGTTTAAAAAGTCACACCTGTAGTCATGTTTCATTTTTGTTTTGAATAGTAGTAAAATCCTGTTTAACTGCAGAAAGGTGCAGTAGACTAACCTATCCCACAAAAACTGTGATTATGTATCTCATAAGTTTTAACTAATAGACCACAGAAAAGCTTCTTCAGGCAGCTGTTAAGTTACAATAAATAAATGATTCAACAATTTAACATATCTTGACAGTAAATCAGAGTTTTTTACTATTTGATATATATATATATATATATATATATATATATATATATATATATATATATATATATATATATATATATATATATGGATATATATTCATTTTAAAATATATCTTGTAGAAAAAAGGTCTCTATCCCATGAGCAGGTGGATTCAAACCATTGAGAAAATTAGATATGCCTTTCATTGATTATATAGCACCAGTTTGCAACACGTCATCTCAATGCACTTTACAAAGTCGAATTCAATAAAATCATACAGACAGATTGGTCAAAAGGTTTAATATCTAAGGAAGCCCAGCAGATTGCATCAAATCTTGACAAGCAGCATTCACTACTCCTCAAAGAGCGTAGAGCCACAGTGGACAATCATCTGCATTGTTGTTGGCTTTGCAGCAATTCCTCATACTGAGCAGGTGTGAAGCAACAGTGGAGAGGAAAACTCCCCTTTAACAGGAAGGAAAAACCTCCAGCAGAACCAGGCTCAGTGTGAACCACGACCGACTGGGGGTTTAAGAAGACAGAGCAAAGACACAAAAGAACACAGAAGCACATGTTGAGCTAGGAATCTTTTCTATGTTAGAGGGTAATGACAGATGATCTTCCCCGTGGATGGTGTCGCAGCTGAACAGAATACCAGGCCAGATGTACCTGCTATGAAAAAAGACATTGAGAACATAAAGTTGAAATACCAACAAATAATCCAAAATTGGAGAACAGTAGGAGAACTCAGCAGAGTGAGAGAGATAGATCTTGATGTACTCCAGCAGCCTAAGCCTATAACAGCATAACTACAGAGATAACTCATGATAACCTAAACCGGTCTAACTATAAGCTTTGTCAAAAAGGAAAATTTTAAGCCTAGTCTGAAGAGTAGACGGGATGTCTGCCTCACAGACCAAATCTGGGAGTTGGTTCCCCAAAAAAGTGGGAGCTGGAGTCTGATAACTAAAGGATCTGCCTCCCATTCTACTTTTAGAGACATAAGAACCACCAGTAGACCTGCAGTCTGAGAGCGAAGTGCTCTGTTAGGAACATACCGGGTAATCAGAGGTCTGATATATGATGGAGCTTGATTATTAAGGGCTTTATAAATGGAAAGGAGTATTTTAAATTATATTCTGATTTAACAGGAAGCCAATAAAGGGAAGCTAAAATTGGAGAAATATGAACTCTTTTTTATTTTCATCAGATCTCTTGCTGCTGCGTTTTGGATCAGCTGAAGACTTTGAACTGCATTCTGTGGACTTCCTGATTGTAAAGAATTACAATAGTCCAGCCTTGAAGTAACAAATGCATGGACTAGTTTTTCAGCAGAAGTGGTGAACAGAATATTCAAATTTTGGCAATTTTCTGCAGGTGAAAAGGGAAACCCTAGAAATCTGTTTAATATGGGATTTAAATGACATGTCTTGGTCAAAAATAACACCAAGTATTTTAATTTTTTTTTACTTTATTAACAGAGGCCAATTTAATGCCATCCAGATTAAGTGACTAAGATTTTTTTTAAGGACTTCTATCTTGTCAGAATTTAAAAGCAGAAAATTTTAAGTCATCAGGTGGATAGATATAACTGAGTATCATCAGCATAACAGTGGAAATTAACCCCATGCCATATGATAATTTTAGCAATCGGAATCAGAGAATTGGCCCAGGGAATGAACCCCGTGGTACTGCAGAAGTGACCCTGGAATTTGAAGATTTATTAGTAACAAAGTGGAATCTGCCAAATACATAAGATCTAAACCAGCCTAGTGCTTTTCCCTTAATCACTATAGCACGTTCAAGTCTTTCCAGGAGAATTTTGTGATCAACTGTATCAAATGTCGCGCTGAAATCTAACAGAACAATTACTGACACAAGTCCATTATCTGAGACCATTAGAATATCTTTAGTGACTTAAATATTTTAAGTTAGATTTAAATATACAGCTATCCAATATTAATCTAAAGGATTTTACTGCATTGGGTGTCCAGTGAGGCAGATAGATACAACTCTGTAATTTTGCAATAAATATCTTGTGACCAGAATAATGTTTTTAACTTATCCAAAAAGTAGAAATTCTGAGCTTTACAAAATCAGAGATCAAAAATCAGCCACAAGTCTTCTGAAGAGACACAAGTCAGTGTGTCTCTTCTAAAAATGATCTATACAAGTAAGCCCAGCAGATTGTAATGAGGCACCAAATGCAAAGCAGTTCCTCATCCTGAGTTAGCATTCACAATACAAGTAGGTTTAAATTAAGTCTGGTTATACAGAATCCAGCTCAATTATTAATTTACTTCATTTAGATTCAAATACAATTCAGTCAGGACTGTCAGATTCAGATTCTATCCATTTCAAATATATTAGCAATTTATTGTATTGAATTACTTATAGTGAAATCACTTTGGAATGGATACTATAACCAGAGAAGCACTATATAACAACACCACTTTACAATTTGCAAAGTTTAAGAGAACAAGTTTAAAGCAGTCATTCATCAACTCATTTTACCAGTGTCACAGACTCATCACACAATACCGGACGTCTATGACTAGGACTGCATCATACGAGAAAACAACTCAATGCAGCTATTACCTGTAATATATCCAAATGTTTCTTACCCCTCTTTTTAAATTACACTTCCAACTCTCTCTAGCATTAAGCATCTTGGGAACTTTGATCTGTGTTAGATCAGGGCATCTAAATGCTACAGACTTAAATATCAATGGCATTCACAGTATGAACTCAAGACAAATTTGTGAAAGAATTATTATATTTCAAATAGTCTTTGTGATAATAATATTGCACACACCAGTATTGCTAGAACAATATATTTATATTTTGAGCAGCCAAATCTATGGCTAATTTGTCCTTAGTTCAGGGAAATGTGGCATGAAAACTGATAAGCATTATTACTAAACCGTAAAACGGGAACAATCTAAGTATATAACGTACACTGTTACCAACGAGAGTGTTAATTGAAATACAAATCACTTGAGACAGTAAGAGACCTCTCTTCGAGATCAGTTTTTAGTAGAAGCAAAGTATATCTCCAAACTGTGTTTTAAAACCCTGTTTTTGCACATTTTGGTGCTGAAATCAAGACGTTCTCTTTGAGAATGCAAACCTTGGAACTTTGGAAATATGGCAGATATTTTCACATGCAGTCAAGATTTATAACAACATTTGTTTATTTTATGTATTTGTGCATATGAGGATTTGGTTAGCCATGCAGCTTTGATGCATAGCACACTCACAAGCGCTGCCTTAAAATAAAATTCAAAAATGAGCATACGGCTCTTATGAACTCAGTTGCTGTTGGTCCACTTACAAAGTCATGAATATTGCATAAGTGAGCATTTCAAATGGACTCTTCTCATAAACATGGTAAACATATTTGAAGGGACCATAAATTCATTCAGCAGCCCATCGTCATTATGCAACTCTAGCAGCTCATAGCTGATTGTATTGCACAAATAAAGGCTTGCTCATTGTAAAACTTTCCCCGCACCGTAGCTTTGTTTATTTGACTCTTAAGCTTTATTAAAGTTACTCTCAGGGCTCTTAACCATGTGGTGACTGTACAATGGAGCTCCCGTGAACCCTGTCATCTATGTCTTTATGAGCTTTCAGATAAGCAGTGGTTATGTCACCAAAAGCTTGCATTAAGCCAACGTCCTAAATGATTATGTGGTCCAACACTTCAACACTTCACCATCCCTTCACTAAACACCTCCTCTGCAGCTGCCAATCAATTTTGCAGGACCAGCAGCATAAAATCCTGATGAATGCCATTCTTAAAGCAATATAAAGACATACATACTGACATGAGTGCTTTGATTTAGTACAGACAGTTATGATATTGAAATATTACATTTAAAATGAAGATGAATGGAGAAGGGACTAGCGTTGAAAATAATGACCATTTAACAATTTCTGGGACATGTCTAAACTACAATGGGAAAGCCAGAGTAAAACTAATACTTTTTGTATTGGTGTAAATTCACATGTAAATGCCACCTTATTGGGCAGATGTGTATCAGTTTTACATTATTTTTACATTGCTATTGAGCAGTATTTATCCCCGCATTACCAAGCAAATATAGTGTTCTATTTAGAAATAAAAGTCAAAATATGTCTGCAGTATTTTAGAACCAATCAAAATAATGTGTGTTTAAAATATGAAGATAATACAATATTTTAGAGTTTACTAAAGAAGACATTATTTCATTCTTTCTAGATGTTTTTCTTTTGTTTACTAAATGCTGAATAGTTTTTCAGCTGTTTCAAAGTCTTTTTTGTACCTGAAAGTATTTAGAGCAATGTATTTTTTTTTGTATAAACAAGGTACAAAGATTTGTGACATGAACTGGTATTGTGTTCATCTCATAGTGGAAACTTTAGCATACACACTAACTTATTGGAATTTGTTTCTGAAGGCTGCTTGCTATTTTTCTAAAGAGATCTTTTTTCCATTTCTTAGTTGGAATGCTGTGAAAAAATAATTTGCAAGCTACAGATTTTGTATTGTTTTCCCTTTTCTGTCACACTGACAATTTTCAAATTCTGAAAAAAATCTACATTGGAAAAAACATATACAAATACAAATACAAACAAATACAATACAGTTTTCCAATTTTGACTTCACTTATTGACGGGGGGTAAGAAATATCAACGTAACCTGACAGATTGTGAAAAGTGAAATCGAAGCTGTTTGTCAACATTATCGGGGTGAAAATATATCCAGAAATTCAAGAAAAATACGAGACAAAGTCATAGACATCTATCAGTTTGAAAATGGTTACAAAGCCATTGTTGAAGCTTTAGGCCCTCCAGTGAAAATCAGCAAGAATCATTATTCTCAAATGGAAAAACATGGAACAGTTGTGAACCTGCCCAGGAGTGGCTGGTCTCCAAGAGGGCATCAGTAACTTATCCAAGAGGTCAGAAAAGAAGCCCAAACAACATCTAAAGCACCACAGGCCTCGCATGCCTCAGTTAACGCCAGTGTTTGAAATTCAACAATAAAAAAAGAGCCTGGGCAAAAATGGTTTCTATGAAAGAGTTTGAAGCAGAAAGTCACAGCTATTTAAAAAGACCACAAAAGATTTGCCAAACATTTGAGGATCCCCAGGAGTTTGGGGGAAATAGTCTTTAGACTGATGCGACAAACAAAAAATATTTTTAGAAGGTGTGCATCCGTTTACATTAGGTATAAAGGCAATACAGCATTTCAGAAATAGTTAAACTGACAGTCAAACATGGTGGTCTGTGACAGCTTTGCTGCTTGAGGACCTGAAATACTTGATATAGTTGATATAACTTTGAATTCTGTCCTTTACCAAAGAAAAAAAAACAGACAGAAAATCCTGTCATCAGTTCATGACCTTTAGCTCAAGCACACCTAGGCTATGCAGCAGCCCTACAACAAGCAAAAAATAAGGTTTTGGAGTGGCCTAGTCCAAGTTGAGATTCAAAGTCAACTGAGAAGCCTTGGTATGACCTTAAACAATAATCCTCCAGTGTGGCTGAATTAAAACAATTTTGCAAAGAATTTGCAAAGAATTTGCAAAATTGCTTTTGGATTGCCTTTTTCCCTCAGTTTATGAAATCCTCTTTTGAAAACTCTGTTTGTATTTACTTGCATTATAACTGTCTAATATTAACATGTGTTTGATGTGAAACACTTGTGTGTACCAGAATAGTAAAAACAGAAGACGGGGGCATATCATTTCCCAAAGCGCAGCACACTTACCAAGAATTTTAAATATAACACAGGTTGATATCCAGTGTCTATGTGCACCCTAACACTTCCACATGATTTCATGTTGGTTTGTATTTGGTTACTTAAACATTTTCCTTGGGGCGCAAGTCTCTGCACACGTGACCAGTCAGCGCCATTTGTGTCATTCTTCTTCCAGTCTGATTCATGATAGCTCTCAATCAAACTCACATCCCTGGCAGCTTGGATGCCCAGGAGCAAATGTTGTTTAAAGGCATGGATGCAAACTGAAGAGTCACACAACAACTTGCTAGAGGAAAAAAAGCAGATAAAGGATTTTGGATCAACAAACCAAATTTAAAAAACCAGCAGCTGCAAATGAGTGAGCAAATAGCATCCATATGCAGAGAGGTAGCTCGTCCATATTTAAATGCAGCTTTATGTCTGCATTTGGAAGAACAGCAGCCAATATTTATGTAAATTATAGCCAAGGCATATAGTTTGGTATTGTTGCGCATTATGTGTTACACAGATTTTGTTGAAAGAAACACTATCTACTGAAAGCTTGAGGTATTTTTTTTGTGGTATTTTATTTAGATATAATCCAATATAGAGGATGCAGATCTTTCTTTATTGGCCATGTTGGGTAAGACGCAATAACGAACATCTGCCTTGCTGCCCCCTATTATTAAAGGCAAATTAACAGGATATGATTGCACACTGCTTTTTGAAAAAAGAAATCAAAAGTGCAAAAGAGCTGTTCAGTATGGAGTAAATTGCACTGCTTTGTTCATTCCTTACACAGTCTTTATTTTCAGTGCCTTTTTAATGCTTGATACAAGTGAAATCAGCATTGAGTGACTTATCAACAAAAAAACCAATAAGCTTTTTCAATTTCTGCACCAGTGTAAACGTAATATGGCTCAATACTCAGTTTTGGCACAGTTGAGTTCTATTTTAAACCCTCTCTTGTCATTTGGGTAAATCGGTGTAGAAAATCTGTGGATGAACATATCTTTGGGGAAAAATCATTACCCAAACAAGTCTAAGAAGAAAAAAAAAACTTTATAACTGAACTACAAATAAGAGTATTTCTCCTAATTATGTTGCACCGCTTTGGCAGCAGAATCAATTTTACTCATTAAGCTAAAGGTTATGCTAGGATAAGCAGTGAGTTCCCAGAATGTATCATAATCAGTCGTGTTTAAATGTTGCATCAAAGTTAGCAGGTAATGTTGTTGTTTTTACTTATTTTATACATACCCGCACACACACACACACACACACACACACACACACACACACACACATACATACATATATAGATATATATAGATATATATATCTATATATATGAGAGAGAGAGAGGTATATATGTATTGCTTGTTAATTTTGAGGAGAATCACTGATTCAAACATTCAACATCAAGTGAACCAAATACCCTGGAAAACTGAAATCCTCTACTTGCTGAGGATGAGACTGCTTATGTCATAACTTGGGGAACTAAAAAAGCTTACAAGATGGATTTTAGGATTTACAATGACAATTCTATGGCAATAGATGCAAAGAGGGAAATTTTAATTTAGTTTATGGAAATGAGGTTCTTTTGTAATTTATGTTAGGCCACAATATGCTGAATCTATCAGAAGATTTTATCTTTCATGTTAATCCTAATAGACATTGGGCTTCAACTGATTAGGATATGTTCCGTTATATACACTCTTCCTAACTTCAAAGCCTAATTTATTGAAGGATAAATCAGCTCGCTGATTTTTTCTTTTTTTGTTACTTGCAGAGAACCTTTGGACCCATATTTCTTGGGGATGTTTCATCCCACTGGGAGATGCATGATGAGAGAGGAAAAGAAGCAAGAAGATTCATTGGCTGCATCAAGGAATTTGAGGTCAACTCGAAGGAGATTGACCTGGTGGGTGAAGCAGTGAGGGGGAGGAACATCAAGAACTGTGACCCGCCTGTCTGCCAACACCTTCCTTGTCGCAATGGAGGAACATGTGTCAGGTACTGTACCAGGTCACCTTTTAGCCCAAACGGATTATTTAAGGTGCTGAGATGTACCACCCAGCAGGAATTTGAAACGGTGTCACTGAAAAATACAACAACATTTCTACATGATAAGACATGCTGCAGAAAAAAATTTGTCCAGAAATGAGGACATACTGTGACTGATTACACCTCATTTACAAGATTTACCAGCACCATGCAGAGTGGTTAGAAATGATGTTCCTACACGACCCAATACTTTTTTTTCCCCCCAATGTTCTTTTTCCCTCACTCTTTAATTGGTGTAGTTCAGGACAGGCAGAGGTAGTTTACCCTTTGTGGAAACCAACACAGAAATTGTTTTTCCATCTTTTAAAAACAGGTTTGGTTGTGATTGTAAAATATTTCAACACACATTAACTTACCCAGCCAGGGACTTCAATGAAAGTGTGGCAATGCACCCTATTTCATTTAATTTTTTATACAAACAAGTCCATTTGTCAAGCTTTTCTTCTCTGCATTAAACTAGTTTGACTGTGGCCTGACTCACAGTGACTCCGAGGAATAAAATAGTCAATTTGATGTCTGTATCAATATTGAAAAGTACTTTAAATTAGGTTTGAATAGCATTAAAAGCTTTAGCTGACATTTTTGTACATAAATTATCTAATAACTTACGATGAATACAAGAGTCTTGTTTTATAATACATGCCCTGAGGCTTGCATTTACAAAATCAAAATTTTTATGTAAATATTACTAAATTCTAGCAAGGCTGCGATGGTGAAGTTTTCTTAGGTCAATTTATTGTAATGTTTTGCTGCACAAACAAGCAGGAATGGTTCCAGCTAAATATGTTGTCTCTAGGCTCAGTGGGATACTTGCAGCTCCATGATGGACTTCCGCTTTGCCTGATTTTGAACAAAGCTAACTTTTCCACAGCAGACCAAAAGGTTGCCTTCAAGTTTTCATTGGCATTATTTCCATGAACAGCACTTTGCTAAAGTAGCCCTCGCCTTTAGACTTTTGCCGCCTCTAACATGTTTTCTTCTTTTTTTGACTTTTTCCGATCAACATTGACCAGCATCCCTGTCCCTGGTGAAGAAAGGAATCCCCTCAGTATGATGTTTCCCCCACCATGTTTAATGTTAGGATTGGTGTATTTAGGGTGATGTGCGGCGTTAGATGTCAACCACACAAAGTGTTTTGCCTGTTGGTCAAAAAGTGTAATTTTGTATTTTGTGCATAAGACTGATTCCTTCTTTGCGATGCGATTTTCCTGTTTTATTTTAATTGACTGAAAACATTTGAAAAACTCTTAAACTGATGATAGATTTTTTATGTATGTCATTAAAAATCGGTCTTATATTTAAGCAAGCACTGTGGCACATTGTGCTGCATTAACAGTCAATACTCCTTGAGCTGTTTCACAGATTGCTGCGTTACAAGCACAAGACTTAGTGTATTTTGGGGGTTTGTAACCAACCTACACAAAGTAGTGCTCAAGTATGGCCACACAATAACGTTGCAACCGCCATGCCTCACCGTGTCAGTAGCTATGTTTACATGCACAAAATTTCAAGATCAGATCGAAATGTATTTGGATTAAATAACAAAAAACAATCGGATTGTGCCGTTTATATGGGCACACAATCAATTTATCCAATCATAATGTGCGTTTATATGCACCTGGCTTTATTCAGAATAAAACCTTTCTGACATGCCCAGTTATCAACTTTCCCTAAAAAAACACAGAAGAAGAAGTATTTCCGTCTTTGCTGAGCAACAAAAAATAGCAAACAAAGACGTAGTATACAAGTTTGTTCGTTTTCTATCCGACAAGGCTGGATTTGCACCAGGTACTAATTACGGCTGAAATGTTGCTAAATAAATAATAATTTGGAGCTCTTTTAATGTTTAAAATAGAAAGGTTGGATTGGGAGCATAGCCAGTTTCGCTCCTGACAAGCGTTTACATGCATGTGGATCGGATTGTCAATTGGCATAAACCATTTGGATTACAATTTCATTCCGACTGAGGTTAATCTGATCACAATATTCCCATCGACGTGTTTACATGACGCATTCTTGTTCCGATGGGCCCTTTATTCCGATTACTTTTGTCCATTTAAAAGTATATACTGATTGTGTGTTCAGGGTTATGTGGTGTAATGATACTGGTTTACACAAATACTGGTTTGCATGAAGGCCAGAAAGTTAAAGATTGGTCTTATCTGACCAAATAACCTTGGGCCACACATTTTCAGTGTCCTCTGCAGGGCTTCTGGCAAACTGCAAATAACTTAAACTTTTCTTTCAACAATGGCTTTCTTCTTGAGGTAAAGGCCAGATTAAGAAAAATCCATAAATGCTAATTGCCTCGTTAACAGATTTATTTTCTCCACCTGCTCCTCAAGAGTCCTTCCGATTAATGTTCTCCTTACTCATCCTGCCATTTTAGGTGGAACGGCAATATTGGTATATTTGCAATTGGTCGCAACCTTTTTCCATTTTCACCAAATGCTAATGCCAAGAACAGTGCTAAGAGAGCTTAGGACATTGTTCTGTTGCTTTACACTACTTTAAACTTTGTCACAACTTTATCCACGTATTTACCGGTCAATATGATGATTTTTTTGTTCACTGATATTTTCTAAGAAACCTCTGAGGCCTTCACAGATGCACTATATTTATACTGAGATTAAATTACTCATAGGCGGACGCTATTGATACACAAGGTGAATTTTGAAGAGAGTATGCTCCATTTAGTCTATCCAAGGGTATCAGGTTTAAGAAGGCTAAATACAAATGCCTACCACACATGCAAAAAAAATGTAAAATGATGTATCATCTTCCCTCCACTTTACAATTATGCACCATTTTGTGTTTGTTTCTCACATCAAATCTCAATAGATGTTTGTGGTTTTCATGTAATACAATCTGAATAGGTTCAAGGGGTCTGAGTGCTTATGCCATGTTGGCTTTTTTCTCCTGAGTTACGATGAGGATTCGCTTTTTTCCAAAGGACGATCAATATGAAGTGCCTTTCACACTGTATCAAGCTTTTGCCTGGTTCGCTTCGGTAGGGCTGTCACTTCTCTCAGCTGAATCAAAGCTGTTCTATTCACTCAGGTTTTTTCATTAGCAGGTGAGTCAATAAATAGTTATTTCATCACTAAGCCCTTTATACCTTTTTTCTTTTTAGAGTAAAAAAATAATAATTTTCTTGCAAACATGATGCAGACACAGCCTGCATGGGCAGAAAGGAGGGGAAAAAATCTTACGTAACCATTAGCAATGAATTAGGTTAACATGAACTCATATGTTGTCTACCTTCTGTCTCCGTGCTCCAAGGCATATTCACTTCCACTGCGTTTTTTTTTCTTCTAATACTTCATAACAACCATGAACTGTCACAAAATTACAAGCAGGCTCAAAAATCTAAAACACATTTCTAAGAGTTATTTAAATGTTTTCAGAATTCTGTTTTATTGAGCTGTATGACATTTCTGAGATCAGATATTTGCTTTTATCTGTTCCAGTTTTATTGGCTTGCTTTATTCTTCTTGTAAAAGAGCCGTGATAGCATAAAATACTGCTGCACACCTTTTTATGCATAAACAGAGTTAGCAAGCCAGCCCGGGAGAATAAAGTTCTTGGACGCAAATTTAGTTTTCCGTCCTCTGTATCTGTGAAATTAGTTGCACCATCTGACCAAATCTCAAAATATGTTCCCACCAGATTTAACCTGCAATCTACAGCATTAATCACAATCAATATTACCTTAATATGTGCCTTAAATTGTAGTACTGCAAATGTTGCAAGGACAGCTGTAAAGTTTCTTAAGATATCAAACCAAGCACACAAGCCTTCATCTGTGATTGTTCTTACCAGTAGAGGCTTGTAAACTGGGGCTGCTGCTCCCCATTAAAATAGCAAGAAAAAAGTGTAAAAACGGTAATCATAAATTACAAAATAAAAAGTAATTATTACATATGTTCACTTCAGAAAATGTGTCTGACTTTGGGCTTCCATGTGACTTCATGCTGGCCTCTCATTGGTTACAGCTTAGATGCAAAGACGCAAATGTCTCTCAAACATACGGATGCAAATGAAAAACTTAGACAACAACGAAAGGGTAGGACAGGAGAAAATGGCGCATTGATCCATCATTCTGTCATGAGGTGTTTGGTGGATAAAGGAATTTAGACTGGAACGATCAGACGTAAAAATCAAGCAACAGGCAAGTGACTGAGTTAATCAGTTTCTAGTAATCTCCTTACCAATCAGGCACTGGAATTTACAATATTTCACTTTGTGATTTTCAAAAAAAAAAATTGTCTTGTCATTCCAATGATTTATATGTATATTTATTTTCTTTCACAAGGAAGCTTGTTTCTGATAGGAAATGTAGCAGGCGTCTCCAAAATACAATGAGAAAACATTCAAGGTGTATGATTTATGATGTTTCGACCCCTATCTATGGATAATGAGATGTGGATCTTGACCGAAAGAACAAGATCTTGCATACGTCAACGTATTTTCTAGGTTAGACACAATAAAAATCAATAACCTAATGTTTCATTAAGGGGCTCTTATAACTGCTTGTAATTATGAAACACAGTAATGTCTATAGCATTCGGTTAACAAAACAAAAATTTAAATAACAGCAGAGTAGCTTAGCTTAGCTGAGAATTTTAAGAAGGAGACAAACTAATAAAAAAATGCAGAACAACTTGTGGAAAGTCAAAATGTACACAACACTGCACACTTGGTGGAACATACAGTAAGAGTGGAATATTAGTTGAACTACAGGATCTGGGTGAATTAAACTGCACTGGACTGCTGAGGTGTTTTAGTAATTAGCTACTGTGCTACACTTGTGGCAGTTCTCTGACTGTAGTGAGAAATAATATGAGCAATAACTTTATTTTTTCATGTAAAAGGTTTCAATTGTACTTATACAAATGAGTGCCAGTTAAGTGTAAAAATATTCATACCTTTGAAGGGTTTAGATAAAAAAATATATATTTTCATCCAACAAAGAAGTTTGTTTCTGATTAGAAGTAGGACAGGCATCTTTCAAGGTTTATTCATCAATGTAAAAGGTGTATAGATTTAAACACATTTATTTATTTATGTACTAATAAAAATGGCATGGCAAAAATTACTTTTACCTCACTCAATAATGAACTGAAAATTCTGTTCTGGAAAAAAACATTTTTTTGCACATTTCTACTGTTACTTCCAGGATCTATCGGTGGTGACGAGCTCCAATTATTTCCTTGCCATAACCCTAATTCTTAACTCCCTCCACAGATTCTCAGTTGGAGCTCTGGCTGGACTATTCCAACATTAATATTACTTCCAGTCAGGAAAAAAAACATATTAATATAATTAAAAGATCACTTTGAACCTGAATCTGTCTGTGGTAGGAGTCATTTTGGGCTTAACTGTATCAAACAGGTTCATATCCATGAATCACTTATTTACTACATTCATATTAATATGATAGTACAAGCTGATAAAAATCAGTGTTAGAGGTGTGGTTGTTGAAACAACTCAGCAATTCTGTCCTCCATAACTTTATGTCCAAGTGAAGATCTCCTAAATGAAAGAAAACATACTGAAAACAGAGAATAAGGCCAAATCTTCAATATTATGCTTCATTGCTGAAAATTATTTCTAACTAAAGCAACTGTGTTTTTTTCTAAAGCTTTTTCTTTTTATGATGGCTTTGTCGTCCACTGAGCAGGAATGTGTTACCTCCATCTTTTTATCTCCAATAGTTGACCTAATCAGTCTGCCATCACTCCCCACTTTCCAGCAATTTGGCTCGTCTTTTTAAGTATGCATTAACTGTGCATGCTGCTCTTTAACCTTTGGTAATCTAGAAAATAGCTGCTCCAAATGCCTTCTTCATTGTGTTATGACACTATCAATTAACAGTTGCATTTATTAAACAGGAAATGAGAAAGGGCGCCATGAATATTGGAATATGAATAGGTTTAAGAATACCAATTAAGAGCCGGTGGTCACGTTGGCTTGTCATGTGGGACAGTGTGAGCCGTGCAATTATCTGCATGATGAATATGCGTTACTGCAGTATCCTTTTGAACCGCACATTGTGCCGGGGTCATCGGCAGTTCGCAGAGATCTGCTCATTGTGTTGGTATCCCTAGATTGCGCTGCCAGAGCATAATGGGATGAATGAAGATTTTTATCAAAGGTTCAGTTTTAGTTATTTTGGTGCCATTCACTTTTCATGTGGCTCTCTGTTTATTAAGGCACATAGGAATATAAATTGGAAACCAAGTGGGTAGCGGCTCGTCGTTGTTCGGTAACGCATAATGGATATTAAGATGAAATCTTTATTTTTAAAAAGCAAGCAATTCCAGCTTTGTGATGTTCAATGTCTGTGTCACTTATGAACCTCAGGTACAGGTCGCAGCAACAGATGTCATATAATAGAGCAAGTGAAAATTGTTTCCATGAAATGTTCTCAACTGCTGCATGTGTGTCGTATAAGTGCTCTTTAACAAAAAAATGAAAAACTGTCAAAAAATCAAAAGATATTAATTCATCAGAGGGAAATACAAACACCTGCACAATCAAAAGTTATAAAAGCTAACATCTGTGGACTAAGAGATTAGAAATGTACACAACTGCATCATTCTTCCTATATACTTATGATCAGTGTGGTGCAGCTTGCACCTGGATCCGTTGCTCCCTGACTGTGAGTTTCTTGCTGGGGTGTTAATGCTAATGGCATCCCCTTGTGCCTCATTCTAAGCAGGTATTAGAAATTTAGTGGAAGCAGGTGGCAACATCCTGCAGGGTGAATACCTTTAAGACACGTGAAGATAGGAGCGAAATTATGAACACACTTCAGGATGCAAGCTAGAGTTTGTTTCTGACTGTGAAAACACGGTCTTTATTTCACATGGATTTTTTTTATTGTTTGTGGACAGTTAGTTTCTGGGGATTTGTTTGAATTCCCTGCATTATTATTATTATTATTATTATTATTATTATAAAAATGAGATGCAACAATTAGTGAGTTCAAAATGTGATCATTAAATACAGTTAGGTTCACTCTCCACTAATATCACCACCATCCCAGGAGCTATGGGAATTGTAATAAAACGTTTGATCTAATAAGTGACAGGACTAAAAGACTAAAAAATGCAAATTGTTAAACAGAAGCTAATAGACCTTAAATTAACACCTGTCTCATAAGCGCTATGTGAGTTTAATCGTGATGAAATTCAAGGGTATCTTAAAAAAATCAATATAGAGTTAATTGATTTCAAATTAAAAAAAACTTGAACCTATTTTGAACCGTTCCACTACCTACAAAGTGATAGATGTCAATGCATTGTTTTAGTTAATTTTGATAATTATGGCTCACAACCAACCAAAACCTGAAATCATGCTATTTCCTGAGGACCATCATTGCACCATCATTGAGAACACTGGACAGTCTAAGGCACACCTGTGCACCAATCATGGTGTCTAATCAGCATCTTGATATGGCACACCTGTGAGGTGAGATGGATTATCTCAGCAAAGGAGAAGTGCTCACTATCACAGATTTAGACTGGTTTGTGAACAATATTTGAGGGAAATGGTGATATTGTGTATGTGGAAAAAGTTTTAGATCTTTGAGTTCATCTCATAAAAAATGGGAGCAAAGCCAAAAGTGTTGCGTTTATATTTTTGTTGAGTGTATTACCTCACCAGGGAGGCATCCTAACCAGATGCCCAACCCACGTCAACTGGCTCCTCTCTACGTGGAGGAGCAGTGGCTCTACTCTGAGTCCCCTCCGGAAGACCGAGCTCCTCACCCTACCCTAAGGGAGAGCCCAGACACACTACAGTGAAAACTAATTTCACCCGCTTGTATCTGGGATCTCGTTCTTTCGGTCACGACCCAAATCATCCAATCATATTTCTCCAATTTTAGCTTCCCTTCATTGGCTTCCTGTTAAATCAAGAATAGAATTTAAAATTCTTCTTCTAACGTATAAAGCCCTTAATAATCAAGCTCCATCATATATCAGAGCTCTGATTACCCCGTATGTTCCTAACAGAGCACTTCGCTCTCAGACTGCAGGTCTGCTGGTGGTTCCTAGAGTCTCTAAAAGTAGAATGGGAGGCAGATCCTTTAGCTATCAGGCTCCTCTCCTGTGGAACCAACTCCCAGTTTTGGTCCGTGAGGCAGACACCCTATCTATTTTTAAGACTAATCTTAAAACATTCCTTTTTGACAAAGCTTATAGTTAGAGTGGCTCATGTTACCCTGAGCTACCTCTATAGTTATGCTGCTATAGGCTTAGGCTACTGGAGGACATCAGGGTCTAATTTTCTCACTCTACTGATTTCTACTGTTCTTCATTCTACGGTTCTCCAGTTTTGCATTGTATTACATTGAAATGACTGTCGTCATTTCAGCTTTTAACTTTTTGCTCTCTCTCTTTTTCTTCATAGTAGGTACACCTGGTCTGGCGTTCTGTTAACTTTGACATCATCCAGAGAAGACGGCTCACCCGTTACTACCATCTAATGTAGAACAGATTACTAGATCAATGTGTGCTTCTGTGCTTTTTTGTCTCTCTTGTTGTGTCTCTGCTCTGTCTTCTGTAACCCCAGTCGGTCGAGGCAGATGACCGTTCATACTGAGCCCGGTTCTGCCGGAGGTTTTTTTTTCCCGTTAATGGGTGGTTTTTCTTCCCACTGTCGCTTCATGCTTGCTCAGTATGAGGGATTGCAGCAAAGCCATGTACAATGCAGACGACTCTCCCTGTGGCTCTACGGTTCCCCAGGAGTGAATGCTGCTTGTCGGGACTTTGATGCAATCAACTGGTTTCCTTATATAGGACATTTTGACCAATCTGTATAATCTGACCCAATCTGTATAATATGATTGAACTTGATTTTGTAAAGTGCCTTGAGATGACATGTTTCATGATTTGGCGCTATATAAATAAAATTGAATTGAATTGAAATTGAAATCTCTTGACCATAGATGAGGGTGGGAACGTAGATGGACCATACAACTGTACAACATGATGCCAAAAGCACTGCTGATGGTGAGGACTTTCCTGGGAATTATTAGTGTTTCGTATATATTTTATTCTCTTCAACTTATTTGTTTCTATTCAGTAGCCTAATAGGTTTCTGTTTTGTTATATTTTATAAATATGTCCAAGTTCAACAATGTGTGAGAAAACCCCAATTGTTTATTCATTCAGTATTGATTACAGGTGGCACGATAAACTTAAAATATAATGATGTGCCTCTTTTAAAATCCAGCATGTTGTAAAAAAATGAACCCGTCATGTTATGTAAAGAGTTTTTAAGAAAATGGCCGCTTATCAATTATTTGTTAGTCGATCGATACGATCAATCAACAGAAATAAACTGCAATGGGTCCTGATAGATGCTTGTCTGCTTACTCAGGTGGGCCAACTGGAGTGTCTCTAGAACCTTTATAACAGTCACAACCATGATAGGTAATCTAGTTTAATCTCTCTTCTATGTTAAAGTCCTTAATAACTAAGACAATGTCCAAGAAACATATTTCTTTTCCCATGATATTCTATTTTATTTTCTATGACATTTCAAGGTTAATAGTTATATGTACACATTTGTTTTTTTTAAAAAAGTTTTGTTTTTAACACTTTCAAGCAACCGATAATAAATAAATTAAGATAAGGCAAGTCAGATAAAAATAATTAGGCACAAAATCAATGAAGTCAAGTATTTTTTCTTTGAGAAAAAGTGATGGGTATTTAAGATATTGTAGTAATAATCATCTTTATTGTCATTACAACGTACATTCCAATGAAATTTGTTCTCTGCATTTAACCCATCCCTTTGGGGAGCAGTGGGCTGCCAAGGGTCTTGCTCAGGGCTCAGAATGCCGTCTGTTGGCGTTGAACCCAGAACCTCCGTGACACAAGTGCAATGGTAAACAACAGAAATATACATTTGCCAAGGGCACAGCAATATGCAAGAATGCATTTTTATTCCAAATATTTCTTTGGGTTTCTTGCTTTACAAAAAAAAAAAAAGAAAGAAAGAAAAGAAAGAAAGAAAAGAAAAAAACAGACTGTCGTAATTTTTTGATTAACATTTACAGGGTTCAATTTTAAAGCCCAACTAGAATAGCGGTTTTAAATGTTTAAAGTGGTTTCTTGGCAACAGATTTGGTGGAAAGTGTGCCAGAAAGTGAATAACTGTCTTTTTAACCAGCCAAACAAGTTTTTGTATGTAGCTACTAATTATTCCTGAGGAGATCATTTCTTTTGAATTGGATTCAGAGCAGAACCGGTGCAGAAAATCACCGTGGGTTGAAAGGAAAACAAAAAACTAATGCTATGCCTATTAAAACAGGAAATTTTAAAACAGTTAAAACTTATATAGTATTGTAGAATTAGTTAATGCAACTAGATTGTTACAGTATTTTGCATTTGCAGTAAATAACAAGTACTGTATTTGTTTCAGTATGATTTTTCTTTGACATGTTTTGTGTGCGCTGCACAGTGACGCAGTGGGTAGCACTGTTGCCTTGCAGCAAGAAGATCCTTTGGCTTCTCTAAATTGTCCTTAGGTGTGTGTGTGTGTGAATGGTTGTTTGTCCTGTCTGTCTATGTGTTGCCCTGCGACAGACTGGCGAAATGTCCAGGGTGAACCCCGCCTCTCGCCCAGTGAACGCTGGAGATAGGCACCAGCAACCCCCGCGACCCCATGAGGTATTAAGCGGGTCAGAAGTTGGATGGATGTTTTATGTGCAACATGTTGCTAAATGCCTAATCAGCCCAAAGCATCAAGTTGAAAAGAATGACTTCCTCAGGACCATCTAATATGGTTGACCTTTTCAAGTTTCTTTTTTGTTGTTTTTGTATTTTAACTAGTGGCTCTGAAATATTTCTGGATTAAATGCAGAAGCCAAATTATGATTCATTATATTTTATTTGGTTGAAACATTTATTCAAGCATTCTGTTTGAAACGTTGATTCAAACAAATAAAGTATTTGTTATTAAAAAAGTGCATCTTTTTCATCTAAATAGGGCTTATTTATTGTCTTATTTTCAAATAGACATTTCCAGAAAAAATTATTTTATATTTTATGCTTAAAAACACTGAAATAGAAAAGAGTTCAAAAGGTCAATTTCTGATGACAAAACTAATTCAAATGGAAATAAAAATTTATTTTAATGGTTTGTTTACAAATAGATTGGTTTTGTGTAATACTTTCCCTTACCTAACATTAAGCCAGAATGCTTGTAGGGTCTTGTGTACCTATTCGAACATTAAAATTTCATAAAACCCAAGGTGAATTAAGCAAGGCGAGTAGATAAATTGAAGAAAAAAACATAAATTGTTTATCAGCTGAAAAATGATGCCAAAATGATAGACATGCATTAGCACTATGTGCAGCGTTCTGTGCAGTGTGGGTCAAACAGTGAATGGACCTCCTGGCCTGTATTTCCAAACAGCTTGTCAGTCACTCTCTCACACTCCCTTGACAGTCAAGCAAGTCATGCCCTCAGAAATGCTTCTCTTTGAGGCCTGCTATTATTACTGATTATTTTCAGCAGGACCAACGGCACACTGATCAGAAGGACTGAATTTAACTACAGCATTGGCATGATTATATCTCGGTGAAAAAATAATTAACTAGGAACCAGAGATGTTTTGAAACCAGCAATCGGTGTTCCTCTGGAGCTGCATGCCAACATCACCGGTCCCACCTGTGGTTTTTAAAATTGCCCAAAAATAACCTCATTATTAAATGCAGCTCAAGGCTTTGGCAAATTCTGTCATAGTTTCTAACTTTTTTCCTATCCAAATCTCTTTGTCTCCTACCACCTAGTCATGTCAATTAGAAACTGGGAGGTTTTGACATTAAGCCACTAGTGATTTTAAGCATTTTCCCAAAACACACAGGACATTCAATGCACTCCTCATTCTTTATACTAGTTGCATGCCATCAGCAGTGAGCACTGTAATCCACTGAATGAGATTGTGCTATATGTCATGCAAAAACAACATTGTACATCACCCTGAACATTCAATTCCAATGTTGAAATATGGTGGCAGTGTCGCATTTGTAGGGATGGTTTCACACAGCATTCTTGTGGGGACAAGAATGCTGTGTGAGGTCATGGGACCATCACATTTTGTCATGTTGCTTTAATAAAGTATTTCATTGGGGACTTTATGTGATAGACCAACACAAATTAGTGCCGAACCATGATGTGAATGGTTTTCAGTCCTTTTTACAAATAAGAACCAGAAAAGTGTCATGTACTTATGGATTTAGACCCTGCTGCTCTAATATATCTCAAAACAATCCAGTGCAACCACCGCGTCAGCAAATAGAGTCCACTTGCATGTCGTTTAGTCTCAGGGTGAATGCAGCTGTTCAGGGAAGGCCTCAGAGGTTTGTTGGAGATTATTAGTGAACAAGCAGCATCTTACAGACCAAGGACCACACTAGACAGGTGAAGGATGAGGATTGTTGAATTACTGACGAAATATCATAACAAGTCTCATATGGAGTGTGATGCAAGCCATGCAGGGGCCAGGTTAATACAGGGCAATCCTTGAACTGAGCCTGTGGAAGGCTGAAAAAGACTTGAAACCGGGGAAGAGGTTGAGCTTACTGTGGGATGACAACCCTAAACACAGCCAGAGCAGCAGTGGAATAGTTTAGGTCAAAGGACATTCAGGTGTTTGAACGGCCCATTCCAGACCTAAACCAACTGAGAGTTTGTGACAAATCTTGAAAATGGAGGTTAAAAAATGCTCTTTATCCAAACTGACTGGGCTTCATCGGTTTTGCAAAGATGTAGTGGAAAATTTTCAGTCAGTCAGTATCACAGTTGATAGAGACATACCCCGATAACTCGCAGCTGCAAATGCAGCGAAAGGTGGTTTTTCAAAGTGTCGACTCTGTGCGCTGAATGCAAAGCCCCACTTTTTAGATTTGTATTTGTAAAAACTGTTGTCAAACCAGCTTTCACAATAATCCAAAACATTGTGCTGGTAGGCCGCATAATGTGCCAGTATAACACATTAAAGTTTGTGGTTGCAACTTGACAAACTGAGGAAAAGTTCAGGGTTTGTGAGCGCCTTGGCAAGGCACTGTACACAGTTTGAAGCAGGTGTTGGTCTAAATGCATATGCTTTGTCAGGTGGAACGTCTGTGCAATAGAGCGAGGATCGTCTGTGGCCCATCGACCTCATACCTTTGTATCTTTTTGTTCAACATCCAACGCGTAGCATCTGTACAGTGAGTTAAAAGCTCACAAAAAAAGTAAATTAGACATTATTTATTATTTAGGTGAAACCTGATAAAAGTCCTGCGATTAAACTGTATGTTTTATGAGTTTTTTATGTCTCCAAACTGTCACTTTAATATACTTGAATGATTAAATAAATCCACGGTGTTCTGCAGAGAGCAGAACTGTAGGAATGTTGTCTGATTCCTTGAGAAATGTTCCCCTGGTGCTATATTCCTCCTTTCTATAAGGATTTATTTCAAGTTATCGTCTTTGTGTGCATTTCTATGGCAGTATATTTGAAAGGAGGGCAGCCGAGACTTAGCAGACATCACCCTGATTTACCACCCAGGCAAATGTTTGAAAGAGGGCCTGGAAGAGGTCGTAGAAATATCGAACAACCTTCTGCTCAAACAGGAGGCTGAATATGCCGAACGCATGCTTTTGGTAATATCCACCTCTCCCGTTTACCTTTATTAAAATTTAAGTTGCAAAATTGACTGAGGGACTAGTTACCTCTCCCACAATTCACTGACTTGCCCCCGACCCATGAGGAATCATGGTATCTTTTGTATAACTGTGTCCAATTTAGTCTTTACAGCGTGGGAAAGGAAATGGCATTTCAGCACCAGAGCAGTTCTCTCTAAATGATATCAACTCCACCCAGTTGCCATTTTTATTCTCACAAAGAATAAAAGCTTTCATCCCGACAACTGAAGACTTTCATGGCAGTGGAGCTGTGTGAGAGATCTGTTTGCTACCCAGCAGGCCCTTGAAAAGGACTGCTCTGTAAATAGCTTTACAAGTATGAAATCTGAGAAAAGCGTGTGGCTGTAGAGCATGTTGTTCCAGCTAACAATGGTATCGTATGCTAACTGGTCCATTATTCATCATTTTATCTGGTACTTATTAGATTAAAAATGTATATCTCTTTCAATAATTAATCCAGATTCTGTGCGATGCCGCTCCAGTTTTGAACGGCGTAAGACGTGTCGCTTACCAGCTTTTATGCATCTGTGATTAAAATATTCAAATTGGTCTGCAAACTACAATTTTGATACCACAATTATGTAATCAAAGTGATTGCTTATGGCAAATTAAAATAACCTTTTGTCACCCCACACACCAAGTTTTTGATTAGAGCCAATTAAAACTCGAGTGGGTTTTTTTTCCAAGCATATAGCTTCTCCTGATCAACACTTCTATGCGTTACGTTTAAGGAGCCAAAAACATCTGCTGCTTGTTTTTGCTGCTTCTGTTCAAGTGGGTTTCCAATTTATTGTATAGGACGTACATTTGCAGGAATTACATGATTTTTTTGGTTTTGTTTTTTTGTTTTTTGGGGTTTTTTTGTTCTAAAATGGACCTTAATGGGGCAGAGGAGGGGTTCCCTACCTCAAAAGTTCAAACCTCTGACACATCAGATTTTTCTTCAGTATGGCAACTCGGCCCTTATTAAATATAATGTGCTTCTAATATGAAGGTTTTTCAATAATACTCTCCTTCATCACAGAAGAAAATGGACCATAGACATCTAGAGTTCCATCTTCAAGCAGAAAAAACAATCACAAAATCTGTAGATATATGTTCCTGGATATAAAACCTTGATGTATACCCTGTGTCACTGTGTGCTGCAACAGTCAAAGCTCTAAAAATAAAACTTTTTTACCCATTCAAATGACACATTAATTACTGTCTAGCTCCTCATTAAGGCATGAAAAGTTGGAACAATGCTCATGACACCTGCATTTTTCCCCTTATGGCTTTCCTGTAATTACACCACAAGTGAGCCATAACAAAATATGCACAATAGACTCGAAAAACAGTCTCTTTAACATCATCTGTGCACGTTTAAAATGTACGTGCCAACATATTAGCTTGCATGTACATCTTGCAGCTCTAGTGTTTCAGTTTGCTCACCACAACCAATACTCAGTCCGCTAGATAAAAAGATTGACTGAAAATGTGGTGTCTGCTCCTCCTTAGTTTTTAGCAATCACACAAACACTTTAATCTGTCTATATTATAGACTAGCCCAGACTGATATTGTTTTAAAGCCTTTATTTCTGTTAATAGGGTTTTTTCTCACCTCCAGCTAATAAAAACACAGCATTTAAGATTATAATATTTAGAATCAGACCAATAAAAAAGCAAAATTTTTCATGCGGGGACTTAATGAAATGTATGTTTATTACCAACTTGGAGGTTGTTGTTTTTTTTGTTTGTTTTTTCAAAAGATACGTTTAATCTGACAAACAAGCCTCTTATAAATGCATATTCTAATTTGACTATATCAAATATGACTGTAAATAAAGTTGCGTTGCCTTTGCTTACAATTTCCTTCAAGGGATATCTACATAGATCTTTACTATGCTTAGTTTTAAAAAGAAACAATTTGTTATATGCTCTATTAAATGCTCTTGAAATCTTTGTCAAAGAATGTGTTCAAAAACTTTAGAAAATACACTAATAAACAATTACAGACCGGAAACCGGTCTGTAATTCCCCAATTTTACACTGGCACTAAAATGACTGATACCAAGGAATCAGGTAAAATAAAGTTACTTACAAATCCTCTAAAGCACATTGAGTGCAACACGTGGACACTTTGACTAGCATACTTCAGGGGCTCTGCTGATAATTGGTCTAAACCTTCTTTGTTTAGCCGCCTCTTCTCCATAGCAAGACGTGCTTCTTCAAATTGAATAATTATAACATTTGTTTAACCAGTATCACCAATACTGAATCTTTTACTCATGAGGAAAAATTCTGCAGTAATATTCCTATTTTCTGTAACCTCATCAATAAATTGTTCTGAGTTAGTCATTCATACCTAAATGCAAAGTTTTTACAGTATTTACAGTAGGGATGCACCACTAAGTTTTGAGGCCAACATCATATAGTTGGTTTTGTTAAACCTTTAATCAGCAAATAGCAATATTAGCCGATTCAGTATCTCTTTTAAAGCTATTATTTACAGCATTTAGCATATATTTGTTTCTACTATTCCTACAGTAATTGGCTGGAATGGTAATTGTCTATACCAAACACAAAGGTTTTATATTTATATAGCGTTTATCCTGATACCTAATGACAGTCAGGATCCCTCCATGGACCAGCACTGAGCCACCACCAAACCGATGATGCTGAACAATATTGCAGCAGCATAACGTTCACCACACCTTCTCCAGGCCCTTTCATGTCTGTCACATGAGGACAGAGTGAACCTGTTCTTATCTGTGAGAAGAATAGGGTGCCAGTGCTGAACCCACCAATGCTGGTGTTCTCTGGCAAATGCCAGGTGAGCTCCACAGTTCCAGACAGTTACAGCAATACCCTCATGAATTCTGTTTCTAATGGTTTAGTCAGACTTTCACACCAGTGGCCAGCTGGAGGTCATGTTGTAGGGCTCTGGCAGTACTCATCCTGTCCTTCCTTGCACAAAGGAGCGGATACAAATCCCGCTGACGGATTAAGGACGTCCGACGGCCCCGTCCAGCTGTCCCAGAGTAACTGCCTGTCTCCTGAAATCTCTTCCATGCTCTTGAGACTGTGCTGGGAGACACAGCAAACCTGACAACAGCATGTATTGATGTGTTAAGTCGGACCGCCTATGCAATCTCTGCAGGGTCCAGGTATCACCTCATGCTACCAGCAGTAGACACTGACCCTGGTCGAATGCTAAACTATTATATAGCAGCCCAAAAACTTAAGAGGGAAAACAAAAAAGGCTGTGACTTCCATCTGCAAAACCATTCCTGTTTTGGGGTGTTGTCAATTTCATTAATTCAATCAATGATTAAATCAATGGATATTCTATTTGAAAGGTGTATCTGTTTTTATTACTTTAATGCAGGGGTGGGCAATCCTGGTCCTCGAGGGCCGGTGTCCTGCATGTTTTAGTTCTCTCCCTGGTTTAACACACCTGAATAAAATGATGGCTCGTTAGAAGCCCCAAGAAGAACACTGACATGCTGAAAAGGTTGTTGGTACTACCAGGGAGAGAACTAAAACGTGCAGGATGCCGGCCCTCGAGGACCAGGATTGCCCACCCCTGCTTTAATGTAAGGGTTGTTTAGAAGATTAACAGCGTATTAATATATTTAAATTCCTCTGGGAAAATTACTTTTTTTGCAGAAAAAAATATCCTAGACATTTTACAAATTCAGACTCATCAGTTGGGATTTGTTAAGCCCTACAAACGGAAGGTAACAAGGGTATGCTAAATCAATTTATACTACAGGTTTTTGAGATTGAGGGACTTTGTTATGAATGGTGTTCTAGTCTGGACTCTAATTATTTGCTTGCCTGCCCAGGGTCATGTTTTTCTATAAAGTTGTCTGATGTTTGGCTCCAGAATTTTAATGCAAGCCTTCTTTTCTCATGATGCCCTTTATATGAAAAATGAAACAATTGTTATAAGGAACTCAGGACCAATGTCACAGCAAGGAAGCTTTCAAAGACAAAAAACTAAGAAAGAATAGTAGAGGAGGAGGGCGTCCAACTCCCCATGGAGATACACAGAAAGTGTGTCAGCTACTGTAAGAATAGTCTTATTGTTATGCTGACTCACAACTGGCTTTTTGAGAATTAGGAAATTAATCCTTTTTAACAACAAAAACATATATTTTATCAACATCTATGAAAGAAATTACAGTATATCAAAATGAGCTGCACAACCTGACTGTTGGGGGGGAAAAAAAGACAAAGCCTTTGTTGGAAACATCCTCCAGTTTAATTATGAATCACATAGTGAGCCAGACGTAAATCAACCTGCTTTCATGTTAACATTTTGGGATAAAATCACAAAGTGTATTGCAGATATTTAATTAGTGTTTCTGATGGTCTCCCATGGGATTCAATGGAATCAAGACAATGTACAGATGATATTTTTTTTTTCAAAGTTTCCTTTTCCAAAGTTTTCCTTCCAAATAAAGTGATTTTCTGCAAGAACTTGTGTCATTTCACAGCACAGAACTATGAGCTTGTGCAGGGGAGCGTCTGTCAACAGCGCTGAGACGGCAGAACATTGTGCAAAAAGGAAACCATGGAAATTGGTTATGGCTTTTGTTCTTGTGACATTAATTCTGCTGGAATCTGAAAATATCAACTATATGGATATATGGGGCCTTGCAAAATTCCAAGAGTTTTTGGTTGTTGGTTTTCCAATTTAATGTGACAGAACAGAATAGAACATTATTCTAAAGTAGAAGGAAAAGGATAAGTGGCTTTCAAAAATGTTTGCAATTTAAAATGCAAAATTTATGTCCTGTATTTACTTAAGTCATCGCCAAGGTGGATTGTCCCATAGCAGCACATTGAAGTGCATCGTGGTATTTCAATGCACAAAAATACAAAGGCCAGATAAAGCTTTTTTTTACCCAATCTATCTAGTAAAATATTATAAGAGCATCTGTGAATAGCTATTTTCCACGAATAAATTCTAAACTGGGTTTAGGACTGGTCCATTTTAACACATTAACATTCTCTGATCCCTACTATTCCACTGTAGCAATTGCTGGATGGTCATTGTCTGGCTGAAGGGTGAACCTTCACCTCAGTCTGATGTCTTTTGAAGCCAGGAACAGTTTTTATTCTAGCCTTGCCCTGTATTTTAGCAACATCTTTCCAAAATGGAAGTGCCATACTATTTCCATTTTTGAATGGCTGGTTACAAACAGGCTAGATCTGTTTATTTACCAATTACGTGACTTTTGCGAGGAGTTGGTTAAACTGAATTTCATTTGGGCATCTAGGAGTAGAGGAGAAAAATACCTATGCTTGCCCCGGCGAGGTTTGTGGCTGTGCAGCAACAAATTGTTAAAAGTTCAAGAGGTGTGAATACTTTTGCTAAGCACACTATGACTGCTTGAAGGTACAGTTCAACGTGTTTGTACAAACGCACTCACCAGGAATTGGCGCTTCTTGTAAATGCACTTCACATTTTCTGATCTTTCCAAGATTTTGCTAGTTGGCACAGTAGAGAATCTCTGCGAGTCCAGAACAAAGTCGGCTGACATTTGCGCTCTCGCCCGCCACCCGTCTGGAACGTCTTCGCGGCATTTCAGCTCTAGAGATGTATTTCATGTGTGAAAATGGCCTTCCAGTCAGTGTTTGATGTTCACATTTCCTGCACTCTATATTTTGAAAAAAAAAATGTCTAGCAAGCCAAAAAAACATTTTTTTCAACCTATTCACCTGTGATTCAAACCTAAATATAGTTCATGTACGGTCTCCTCTATAAGTAACTTGACTATCTGAGGAGCTATTTAAAACATGTGGAGGAAGGCCCATGTAATTTAAGAGTCACATTTAAAGGTTGAACATAAAAGGGAATTTATCAGCCTTAAAAGCACCAAACTTCCTCTTATCAGTTATCAAAGTCTATATAGAAAACCCATCTGTGCCTTTCCTGGAATGTCTTATTAGTATTTTCCATCTTTGTCTCTTCCTGTAACAAAAACCGCCACAGATGGCAACAAAGGTGTGCTGCCATATACAGATGAAACCAGACATTTACAGACTGTGTAAAAACAGCTTTTTTTATTTTTCTCACTGACATTAAATTAGACTAAACATTTCCTTTTTTAAGTCAGCTAGGATTATCAAAAAATGTTTTTTCTGCTAAAGTTCCAAAATAATGAGCAAGATAATTTGTAATTATTACTTTATTTTTATTCAAAGATTTGCATATGCTAAGATTAATGCGTGTTCAAACTATTTGGAAAAGCTCACACAACGGCGTGCTGGCTTTGTAATCTTGGGATTTACGTTCATGTCAACTACTCAGATGCAACCTTGTGAAATGTATTTTAAGACAACACCTCAAACACACTGCTTCCTTGGGCCCTGTGTAAATACTGGCTAAAGCTAGTAAGAGAGTGTCATTATCAACAGTAAAATGAGTCCTCCACCCCCAAGAACTGAAAACCACTCAAACAGGAAGAAACCATTAGTGTAAGAAATAGAACATAAAAAGCCCGATTAAAGTTCGCCATTGTACTCAGGAACGCCAACACGATTTTGGAGGTGTGTCCTGTGCTCTGATGAAACTAAAACCTATGGGTTTTGCCAAAATAACCACTGTCATATTTGGTAGAAAAAGGCGTAAGCTTGCAAGATTAACAGCCCACCTGTAAAGTAGAGCCGTGGCACCATGGGTGATTTGCTGTAGGAACAACTGGTGGATTTAATTAAATGTGTGGCATCTTGAGGAAAGGACATTATGTGGAAATATTAAAGTAACACCTCAATGCAAGCATCATCATCCATCCAAGCGACTGTCTACTGCTGCTACACGCTCTTTTAGCAGGAGTGAATGATGCAGTTCAATGACTCGCTCCAATCTGCTGGCATTCCTTGGACAGAAAACTTTTGAATCAATCCATCGGTATGATTTAATTGAATTGACTTTGTAAAGTGCCTGGCGATGGCATGGGTTGTGAATCGCCGCTATAGAAATAAAAGTGAATTGAACTGAACTGAATTGCACCTCAAGAGATCAGCCAGGAAGTTGACGCTGGGGCAATGTGGCCGTCTCTTCCAAATTTGCAACGAAGCTTGTGGAGGGATATTCTTGAACTAAGTGAAAAATAAACGTCTTTAAAACAACCCTATCGGTCATTATTGTGGCATTTAATAAATAGAAATAATCTGAATAATCCTAAATGACCTAAAACAGTAAATATTTATGACAATTTAATGTCAGCGTGATAGAAAAAAAAGTGTATTTGACCTTTTTATGCAGTGTATGGTATAATAGACATCTTTAAAACAATCCTGTCACTCATTATTTTGGCACGGTGGGAGCAGGGGTGGAGCAGGAGTTAGGAGTTTGTCCTGTAACCAGTGGGTTGTCGGTTTGATCCCCCACTAGGACCGTTGTGGGGACAACACACTTCACCTGCTTTGCCTGCTGTCGGTGGTCAGAGGGCCCAGTGGTGCTGACTGTATGGCTGCCTTGTCTCTGTCAGTCTAGCCCAGGGCAACTGCGGCTACAATGCAGCTCACCACCATCAGCGTGTGAATGTGTGAGTGACTGAATGAAGGGTAAAGTGCTTTGCTGTCCCCGAAACTTGATGAAGTGCTTTACAAGTACAGGTCATTTACCATTTATCTCGTTTCAGCTCTATCACTGCGTTTAAAAAGGAGCAGCAATTTGTTAATATTCAGCACCATTCATATTACATAGTTTGTGTTCTAAAGAAACCTTTTTGTGTCTCGCAGTCTTTTCGAACAATGCTCAACTTTAGATGACAGAAAGTAAATATTTCATTCACAGAAGCCATTTTCTGAAGGGGCAAAATAAATCCGACAGTGCTGCTGCTCAAAACGCATTATTCATTTATAGGTCTGAATCCCAACCAATGCTTCCACTGTCTTATCTTATACCTTTTTCAGAGTTGTGCCTGTCTTAAGAGCACTTTATAAAGTCCCTGTCTGGATATCACTTCAGATGTTAGATCATCCTTCTGTTCTTTCCGAGAGAGGGAGTTCAGAGGAAAGAAAATCGCAGAAAAAGGAGATACAAACTATTATATAAATTCTTGGTATTCCTTTGGCTGTCATGCCGCTAATGACCTGCTTCCTGCTGTTATAATTCAGGGTGCGTATGTTCACCTATACCAAAAGACATCTAAAACAGTGTGCCTCTGCTGTAACTACAGAGATGGAGAACCTTATAAGAGGATTTGTATTTTTCTCCACCTCTTTTAGTAGACTTTTACTTCTGTTCCCTCTGGATGGACACATTTACTTTCCCCGTTCGCTCAGACGAGGCTATTCTTGATGGTTTATCCCATTCTGTTCCCCTGTGTGTTCTGTGAGCCGAGGTAAAACGCATCGGCTAAAAGGATGTCTCCCTGCATGTAACAGTGACGCCGAGGACTGGTTCTGCGAGTGCCCCCCGCTCTACACGGGCCGACTGTGCCAGCTCAGCGCCTGCGAGCGGGGACCCTGCAGCCACGGAGCCACGTGCATCCTGAAGTCGCAGCTGGAGGCCGTTTGTCTATGCCCCTACGGACGACAGGGGCTGCTCTGCGACCAAAGTAGGTGATGAACGTGGAATAAGTTGTCTCAGAACAGCGCAGGGCGGTTTTAAAGCAGACACAAATTCATTAAGAGTTGGATCTGCAAACATTTGGTGGATGAAAGCCTTGAGCAGTTGGTATAATCAGAGTCTGTTGTTGGATAAAAAGGGACTAATGAAACTGAATTCTGCTGAAGAGGCAGAAACGTCCTCCTCCAGCAGAGGAGTCAGATAATCAAACTCGTGGCTGCTTTGCTGAATATTTTAAAAGACAATTTGAAGTTTATAAGATCCATTTCCTGTAACTGTATCTCCAGCGAAAGGCATTACTTCTCTGTGCATGTACTTGTGTATGACAGATGCGAGATATATGGAGCTTGCAAACAATATTATAAAGTTGCGCTGCGGTATTATTGCGTAGGCATTTAATGGCTGATAAATAACAACTGTATTAAAGTTTTAACCTTTCATAACTTCATATGCCACCCACCCCCCCCCCCCCCTCCCCAAACCCAAATCCAGTTCCATAAAAGACTGCAGGCTTCACAGGTTGTGACACACAGAAACAAAAGGTTTTGGTTGACTAGACTGACTGTAGCAGCAGCAGGGTGCTTGGCATATAAGTCGCTCAACCATGTTCCAGCCCCCGTCAGGCTCCCAGCACCCACTTGCCAAACACAGAAACCTAACCGACTATTTTCACACAAAGTGCATGGCTGACATTTGGATTTTAATCCCTAAACATCAGATTAGATCAAAGTCAAAAAGTGATCAGTTCCCCCCCCCCTCCCCCAACGCCTCCTGGGTTTTTGCACTACTTCTTCTTGTGTGGTGCCGTTGCAAAATAGCGACAGTAATTACATGTGAGCCTGGCTGTTTCTTTTTTTCTTCTCTCTTATTTGATAAAAAAAAAAAACTTACGCCGTTTGTCTGCCAGGACACATGAAACAGCTACAAGTCTTTCTTTTAAATGTAGTATTCCTATTTTTGTTCCTACATGCAGCCATTAGTTACAAATTGCTCTCTGAACGGCAAAAAAGCAGGAAATAGAAAAATGAGAAGAGAAGGAATTGATGGTGGAACGCCTCGAACGCAGTTAACATGAAACATTTGAAAACATTCAGCACCAGAAATACTAGTGCTTTTAGTACTTTATGCTAAATATACAAAGTCTAAATCCAGCTGTTCTGCAAAGGGCTCAGAGATTTATTTTAGAGAAGATAAGCGAGCAAACAGCATCGTGAAGACCAAGGAACACACCAAGCAGGTAAGGGAGGAAGTTAGCTTAAAGAACAATACACCGAGCAAAACGCTGAAAGCGGAGCTGCAAACCTACCAAGACATGCCCATCCTTACTCTAAACTGACTGGCCAGGCAAGAAAAGGATTGATCAGAGAGGCAGCCGTGAGGTGCAGGGCAGCTTTGGAGGACCTGCAGAGAGTCACTACTCAGGTGGGAGAATCTGTCGAACAGACAATTAGTAGTTGTTCGCGCTACAAATCTGGTCTCAACGGAAGAGTGGCAAAAAAGGGATGCCATTGTTGAAGAAAAACCACGAGAGGTCCAGTTTGTATTTTGCCATGAGCCATGTAGGCCAGGGATGCAGCCAACAAAGAAGAAAGCAGTTGATCCGAGTAGTGTTATGAAAATATATAATCATTTATATGACAATAGTGTATTTTAAAGTTATACAGATATTAACCTTTAACACAGTAACCTGGGATGAGGAGTTCTCTGCAGAACAATGACTGCATTCAGGCTTCAGTAAATGGTGCCAGGCGCAGAACATCTCGGAAAATATATGAGAGTTTTGTAGATTAGTTAACGGTTTTTAAAACTTTCTCATGGCTCTGAATGTTATCTTAGTCAACTCCCAAGAAACAGACCAGGGCCATTACTTACATTTAACGGCTCGAACTGTCAGAAAACACATATGTGCTGGAGACTGGATGTCTCCAAAGGGGGGTTAGCCCAACCCCCTCAGAAGCCCATCAGGGGTTTATACGATGAGACTGCAACTTGCAATTCATGGAAGACACTTCGGGATAAAATAGGCTATCCGCATCGTTGATAAAACTTGTAAGTGAGTCTCCCAACTTGGAATTCCAAATTGTAATAAATATATGTATGTTTTAAGTGTTTGGCCTCTGATCATTGTCTCTCCCCTTGCTGCCAAATCATCGAACCGGATGGGTGAGACGGGCCGTGGTAAAATGGAGTAGGAACCGCCCGCAGTTTTAACAGTAGAAAGAAGACGGAAACGTTGGGCCTCCATGCAAATCTGTGTGGTGGAAAACGAACACCACTCTGAAGACACCGTCCTCACTATGAAACACTGTGGTGGCAGCATGGATCTGTGGGGATGCTTAAGCACTACTTCTTATTGGTCTACCTATAACAAAGTTTACCCTTCCACTTCCAGTAAATCGGACAGAGGATAAATTTCCATTCTAAAATGTCAGACATCATTGATTCTGTTGCTCCCATTGAGATGATGGTTGTCTCTGGTTAGAAGAAGTCTGTGGATAAATGCTCCACTGCTAGGAAAAGGGGAGTTTCAAAAAGCCACACGAGGTGGCGATTGACAGGACTCCAGGTTCACTGTGTACATCTATAAAAAAAGAGACTTCACAGATATAACCTACAACTGAAGAATGCTAAGGAATCCTTTTTTCTCTGAAATCATCAACAAAAACAATTATTGTGTTTGCCATGGTCGACAGGTTGTTTCTGTACCATCTAAGCTCCACCTCACTAGGCCCTGCAAAGAATTTGCTAACTTCGTTAGTGAGAAAATGCAGAATATGAGAAGGGGAGTCTACATGAATAACAATGAATAAATTACACAATTCTACCAAATCATTACAAAAGGGTAGAAGAAATTATACATCAATCAGGCTCCTCCTCCTGCTGTCTAGATACACAGCTGTCTTGAAGAAAGTTTTGCCAGTCATAGCATCTGATTTGATTCAAATAATAAACTCATCCTTGTGGTCAGGTGTTTTCCCCCAGACCTTAAAGGCAGCAGTTATCAAACCACTGTTTGATAAGAACAATCTGGTCAAGTTGGAATTACAAAGTTAAGAGCCCATGTCAAATCTGCCGTTCATCTGTAAGGTTATGGGAAAAGCTGCATCTCAGCAGTTACAACTGCAGTAGGTAACGTTTGTATACATTTATTTTTTACAGATTTTTTTTAAACTGTAACTATGTCCTGACCTGTGGCGTCTCTGCATTTGGGGCCAGTGGGCCCAGGCCTCACCAGATCTTGCTGTGCAGCTCTATGTTCACAATAATCAGTGGGACAGGATCGTTCTTTATAGAGTAATGTTCTAAAAAAGACTGATTCCCTTACCAATAAAATTCTGTTATAAAAATGTGTGTCTATATATCTAATTCTGCCAGAAAACTGACAAGCTCAGTAGGCTAAATCCTCTTGAGGCGCCTTGATATTGGGACCGGTCCACCAACGTTTGTTTATTTTTTTTTTTTATTTTTTTATTTTTTTATTTTTTTTTTTTTTTTTTTTTTTTTTTTTCCCAGTGTCCTGTCTAGCAATGTGGCAATAGGAATTGATGTCTCAATGCCAGATAGAGCTCGACAGATTTTGCTTTTACAAGTGGAGCAAACAGCTTTCGCCATTGTGCTCCACTTGATTTATGCTTGTAAATAACTTTATTATGATTCCTGCAAGGAGAATTTCAAATTATATGGACATGACAATGGGAGACTAAAGGAAGAAGAAAAAGTGAAAGAAAAGAAAAAAAAGATTAGAGGTGAAAGAAAGAGGAGATAAAAGGGAGAGAGTGATAAAACCTTCTTTGTCTGCTCCATCACCTGGAAAGAGACACAAAAAGAACAGCACAACCAACAGACATAAAGCAACAGCTACACTCGAATAACACCTAGATACCATTGCTAAATCATATATATTCTTATGTAAGCTGACATGTGTAATGTGATATTTGAAAAAAGAAAGTGAAAGAACATAAATAAATAAATAAACACATTATAAGATTACTGTATATAAGTGAACACTTAATACCTGGGACCCAGCACCTGTGGGAGATATGAAAGTGCACTAGTTTAGGTGAAGATTATCCAGAAATAGTTTGATAGTGATTGTGGAGAACCGAAGACCCACCTTCCCCGAGCACAGAGACAGGCGTCAGGGGACCCGTAACCCCGGACTCCCAAAGGGGCCCCTAAAGCAGGTCGCCCAGGAGGGGCCGACACAGGATATCCGCAACACCCCCCCCCCAAGGAAGGAGCAGAGACGACCCCGAGGAAATCCCCCAGCCACCGCTATACCGACGCCCCCAAGAGCCGCGGAGACGAGCCCGTGGGCTCCGCCGGCAGCTAGCCCCGCTGAAGTGGACCCGGCTATGGGCCCTGAGGGCCAGAGGCCCCAGGGGCGCCCCGCCCCCGCGACAAGGGTCCCGGCCGCCCCCCGGGGGGCCAGGCCCCGCGAAGAGGCCGCCGGGAGCGGGCCGGCGCACGCCCGGGACCCCGCCCCAAACCCGAAGCCAACCAACGCGCCAGGGGGCCAAGGCGCCCGCCAACGAAGTGGAGGAGGGCAGGACGTGGGGGGATGGGCTCCGCACCTAGCGGAGACTTGAGATGTTCTTGGGAGAGGGAGCGGACCACACCCATACCTGGAGAAAAAAAAAAAAAAAAAAAAAAAAAAAAGAAAAAACACTCATTCACCCCATCCCTCCCTTGTGCCCCACTCACCACACACAGAGAAAAAAAAAACGCTGTACACACATTCCCACATAACACTCACATCCAACACTGACCAAGGGGGGGGGGTCACCCCAAATCGACTATACGACTGCTTGTGCCCGACCCCCGGCCCCGGCCCCAGACCAGACGCCCCCCGGACCGGGCCCCCCCAAGAGGGCGGGCCAACACGACCCGCACGAGCCACCCGGCCTGAGCCCCCCCCCTCCCCCTAAATACCTAATAAACCCCTTCCCTCCCCCCACCAACGTTTGTTTAAATAATGAAACTGAAATTGCAGCAACATGTCCAACATGCTCTCAGTAGACAGCTGTGGGGCACAAGTCCTACGGCCCCAAGCTCGGATTGTCCAATCAAAATGCTGGAAATGCATATGTTACGTTTATGTTCTGCTGGATAGTGTGCGACAAGCTAGTAAGGGTTGTGCTTGCTAGCTCATTGAAAGATTTATCTTTTCTGTTCAATAAATTAACATTATTAGTGAGCCTTTATTTGTAATTTTATGTATAAAAATTAAATTACATAGCTTAAATAAAAATGGCATTTCTAGTGTGCTGGTTTGTGCTAATTTATCAGTTTCATTTAAGATTGATCAAAGTCGGGGTGTATGCATCACAGAAAAATGTGTTGTTGCTAAAATGTGTTGAGTTGTTGTGCCCCACTTAACTTATCATGTCAGAGACCACTGGTCCTGACAGTAAAATATGAGACATGAAAAAAAAATCAAGCTCCTCTGGCTCCTCCCAGTGGTCCTACTGCCATTTGCAGAAATCTACCACTCCGGGTCAAAAACAACCAATCAGAGCCAGGTGGAATGTCTGGTTCTGATTGGTTGATAGCAGTGTCAATCACTCTTGTGTACTTGCTGCTCACAGTGCAGATACACCTGCAAAGCGCTACCGTCATTCAAGCTTAAGATTGCTGGTGGGCTGCAGTTGTGTGGAGAAATGGTGGAGAAACAACCTGCTTTAGAGGAAAACTGCCAATTTCTGGAGTGGCACCTGCTCAGAAAACGAGCAGTGGAGGGAGGGCTCAGCACAGAGGAGGGGGGCTTGTTCAACTTTTCTGGCTAAGTCTACGGTTTTCGAAAAACTCCATACTGCAACAACCAACCTTCCTAACAACAACCAACCGCTTTGACATCTTCTAGTCAGGTCTCTGTGTTCACCACAGTACTGAAACTACACTTGTCAATGTGTGTAAGAACCACAGTGCTGGTATTACTGGACCTCAGTGCAGCATTCAACACTATCAACCATGTTATATTACTGGAGCAGCTGGCAAACTGGGCGGTCTTTATGGTACGGTACTTGACTTATTTGAGTCTTACCTGAAGGACAGGGACTTATATGTGTGTGTTTTTTTAAATGTTATGCTTTGCATTGAAGGAGCTCAGTTTCTCTCCCTCTGTGTGCAGCTCTTATTTTCTAGTATTTAGGTTCTGCATAATACAGATTTTATAATTAAATCCCAGGTAAGAACAAATTCAACACAGACCCTGGTTCATCAGCTAGAGTAGATCACCATGAACATAAGGAGAGTTTGCCTCATCTTTGTATTGGTGGATCAGTAAGTTTGTCTGAAAGTAGTTTTGCTTTTGCAGGTCTTTTCTTGATTTTCATTTTACTTTAACTGTTTTTTAATGACATTTCAATGTCTCGATCATTTGCTCCCAGAGGACTTTAATATATTTATATAACATTATTTGTAGCCTTTTGATAGCCACTTTCAGATTCTCCATCACTTACTTCATGGAGTGGATGTTTGTGTGGTGCTACCACGAAAAAGATTTATCACCTCTGGAGTTAGTATATGCTGATAATTCTGATTTATTACATCTTCCCTTGAAGGAGTTCAGGTCAATTCGGGTCTTGTCAACTTCTGAATCATGTCAGCAACGTTAAATACAACTGCTGTCCATCCACACTGAACAATTCTAATATGTTATTGTAAATTTGCTGCAGCGGGCGGGGGGGGGGGGGGGGGGGGTTGATGTGGTTCACCTCCTTTACCTTTTAGATCAACAGATTATGCATTCTGCCCAGGGGTGGCTAAACTTGTTTATTTTATCCAGTCAATTAACAAACACTGCAGTTTGGCTAAGGTTCTGGAAGCATCAGCACTTCAGATTAGTATTGATTTGTTGTGTTTATAACCTTTTATTATAAAAATTATTTTTTTTTCTTCTTTTTAGAAGTCATGAGTAAATGCTGAGCTTTTTTGTGGCTGAAAAGAAAAAGATGCACATTGTGTGTAAGCAGTTTTATGTCAAAACTCATTTCACAATCTTGCGGTGCATGTCACTCTGTTTTACTTCTACAGCTTCCGCCGGTTTGCACCATATTACACAAATGCACGGCAAAATGGAAATAATATTTAATACGGTCTGACTGGATGTAGCATTACAATCTACAGATGGATGCATTTTACTTCTGCTGTCCAAACAGCACATCTTATGGGGCATCTAGTGGTACATCCTGAATCCCCTCTGACACATGCAAAACATGGAGTCATAGGTCATACACCTTGAACTCTTTCATGCTTTGAAATGTGTGGTTGTAACAGGACAATATATTCTATAGGGATTTTATAGGTTAGACTCTATATTGTGGTAGTAAAATGAAACATGACTTTTAAAAACGTTCACGAATAGAAATTAGTAGTCCACATCCTTTACTCCAAGGCTGCCAGAGAAAATCCAACAATATTGCCTTCAGAAGTCCCCTAATTAATAAACCATTAGCTCCATTAATGTCAGCATAAATCCAACTGTTCTGTGAAGGTCCTCAGTGGTTTGTTCAGGTCAAGCCTATCTTCTGAAAATGGAGAGGGTACGGCACAACTACAAATTCATCAGGACATCGCGAGTCCCCATGGATTTGCCTACATGCAAAATGCTACTTGTAGAGAAAATCTACCACTCTGAAAATACAATCGATCCCATGAAGCATGGTGGTGGCAGCGTCATGCTGCGGTTCTGCTTTAGCTCAGCAGGGATAGGACAGCTTGTCGAATTTGATGGGAAGATGGATGGAGCTTAATACAGTGCAGTCCTAGAAAAAAACCAGTAAGGCTCCAAAAGATTTCAAAATGTACGCATCAGAAATATTTTTGTTCTATAAATCATTTGAAGATAGAGGATTTAATTACAGAATTGTGTATATAAAATTGTGAAAATGAAGCTCCTGCAGAATAATTTACTGCAAAGTTTTAAACTGTGTGCCACGAAATGGATTCTAAATGTTTAGAGGAAATGTTTTCAATTTTATTTACATTAGCAATTTGTTGCATGTCAATCATTTTACATCATAAAAAAGTAATCCATTTCAAAGGCTCTCTGGTAACTTTAAAAACGAATCAGATTTTATTAGAAATTCTTATCAGGCTGTAAAATTGCAAGAGTAAAAAACCCTGTTTGTTTATCTGACTTTAGGGTGTTGCTGTTGTGTTATTAGTCTGAACTCATGAGTGGGGAAAAAAAAAATCTTAATGGCAGAGATTTCCATCAGCATCTGTATGATCTAATGAAACAGGGTCCAGTTTGCAGATAAAGAAACGCAATGACAATTCAGTGAGGCAAACTGCTCTAGCAGACAATAACCGGAGCTTTTGCAGCTTTATTAATAATTTAGCAGCCAAACTGAGCCGAGGGCAGTCGCAGAGGGGTGCTCTGAAGCACTCTTAGCCATTGCCCGAGGCTGCAGAAGAACACGCAAGGAGCTTCAACGCAGAGAAGACGAGCATTTTTTCTTTTCTTTTTGTCTGGATCCTCACTGCTGTAAAGAAAACTGACGGGGGGGGGGGACCTAAAACATGGCAGCATGTAATTTTTGATTGAGCGTGGGCAAATTTACGCTGAGTCCCAAGTGTTAAATCAAGAAGATGGGTGTGCTCAGATGAAATGTAGTGGGTAACATTATTGAATCAGCCATGCGGTCTGAATGTGTAAACTGAAGATTGTAATTCAATATCATCTGGATTACTGTGCTACACTGGTGAACATCGCATATAAAGTAAAGCCTGTATGCCAGAATCCCTCCGAAAGAGCCACTGATGAAAATAGAATAGGAGCGAGGAGGTGGTAGTGTTTGAAAACAGGTCATCATCTAATAGCATCAGAAAAGAAAATTCATGTTTCTTTAAGTCGGGGTCTGTAAAATGAGGCAATAGTGCCATCTTTTGGCCTACAGTGAAGCAGCTATTGAATCAGATCTCTTGCTAGATCACTTCTCGAGCAGAGAAGACCTCACAGCTGCTGGGGACATTTGTTGTTGTTTTCTCTCTCTCTCTCTTCTTTTCAGCCATCAATATAACTCGTGCCAGATTCAGTGGAACTGATGAGTTTGGCTACACCTCCTTTGTGGCCTACACCTCCATCCCCAGCCTCAGCTTCTTCTATGAGTTCAAGTTGAGGTTCACGCTCGCAAATAATTCATCTGCTGTCAGAGACAACCTGATCCTGTTTGCTGGACAAAAGGGACAAGGTGAGCTGAACCCTGGCACCCACAGAGACGAAGCTAGAAGAACGAGGCCTCCTTAGTCCTGCAGCCAAATTTTGGGGGGAGGGAGTTGTAAAAACTGTTAGTCCTTTTGGACATCTGCGTGCATGTTAATGAACTAAATATGGGATTTTTCACTCTCCTCTGGGTTGCTCCAATCAAAGGGGCTTCCCTAAGGGCTTTCATTCCTGACAGATTCAGAAACAGTGATGATGATCTTTCCAATCATTATGCGATTTCAAGCTGCCGTCTCATTGTTTCTGACTCGTGCGGCGCAAGCTGGCGCCGCTCGCATTAAAACGAACATGTGAACCAATCACCGTGAAAGTTTTAAAGTTAACAACGTCCGACGCGCTTTGATGCGAGATGCTGTTGGCAACTTTCACGTCAAATTAGTATTTCTCCTCAGTGGGGTCAGATTCGGTTGCTGGTAACTGCTGCGCCATTGTCAGCAGCATATTTCATCTGAAATAAAATAGAGGAATTAAAAGAAAAAAAATAAGTCACATCTCAAAGACCTTCCTGCGCTTGTTTTCTCTTGAGAGATCTATTCATCAAGGTGGAGGCAAAATAATACAAGAGGAATGCAGATAATGAAACACTTGTGAGGAGAGTACGCTGCGAGTGTACGCATGGAACAAAGGCACAACACGAGGACAGATTAAATGTGAACATTTCACTGGAAACTGCTCTAATGAAGTGGCATCTCTTGTCAGCATCTTCAAGGAATGTAGTAACACTAATTATTTAATGTGCGCTCAAGTAACACCCGCAGAAATGACAAAAGCAATTGCAGGCAGCCAATGGCATCCGTAAAGGTATTCACACTGAACATCTTTGAAAAATCTAACCCTTAATGTGGGGAAGTTATTATTTTGTTGGGGTTGGAAAAACATATTAAAGAATGATTTGTTTAATCACATCAACAAGAACCCCAACAAGTTCTAAAAACTAAATGTAATGCAGGCATTTTTTTAATACTTTTTTTTTCAGGTTGATCAGAGTCAGAGGATCAAGTAACTTGTATTTTCTTGTTGGTAATCTGTATGTTTCGGGATTACCTGAGGTATAAATAAGACAGGACTCAAAGGTTTTTTTTAGCCACTTTACAAAATCAGAAAGACAAGAGCACATTTCACTCAAGTAAGACAGACGTGTGTTGATCTGCACAACTCAGACAATGGCTACTGGAAAATTTCTAGTGTGCCAAAAATGTTCCATATCCACAGTCTGAGTGATAAATTCTGTTTAAAACCGCTGGATTTGTGACAAACAAGGATTCTAGTTCAGCTTGCCACTACTATGAGTGGTGAAAAGCTAAACTGCTGCAGTTTTTGTCTGTGTGATATGACATTAAATGATATCGTTTTTAAGGATTTCTATATATTTTTTACCTTTAGTGATAATATGGATGGTTCTTTATGTATAGATCTTTTGACCTTTCCATCTAAGTTTGTTGTTTTTTTTTTAGGATGTTTAGTGCAATAATTTTGTTTTATATTTTTGATTAGTACTAATGGCCTCTATTTCCAAACATTTTCAGGCAATGACGGCGATGACTTCCTCGTTTTAGGACTACGACGTGGGAGAGTTGTCCACAGATTTAACCTCGGATCGGGAATAGCAACCATAGTCAGTGACCGACTCAACGACTCCATCGGCATCCACACTGTTACCTTTGGAAGGTCCAAGAGAATAGGTTGGCTGAAGGTAATTTAATACGTTATTTTTTTGCTTTTTATGTTTGCTATCTATGTTATACCATCTGTAAAACATACAGCTTAAAATATAAGCTATGATTTCTCTTTTCATCCACCTTTTGCTTTTTCTTAAACTTGAAACACGACTGAAATATGCTCATGGGCTCAAAATGATGTTGATTTATCAGCTATGCCGCTGTGTTTTCTTGCAAAGCATTCAATTCATTCAGCTAGCAAGTCATTCAATCTTTATAGCCAGGTGGGGGGAAAAAAAATGCTTGCATCCTTCAACTTTAGTATGAACATCTGCATGCAGCGGTTTTTCTGTTTGAAACAAGGTTTTAGATCCCTGGCGACGCAGTGTCCTATAAAAGCCTGTTTAGAGGCAAAAAAAAAAATCCTAGGAGGGCGACTATTAAGTGGACTCAGACTGAATAACTCAGCGATAAACCTGAGATCGCACATTTCGTCAACTTCAGCAGATTGTGAAATTGTCCTCCCACTCCTGACGCCTACAGACTCCGGCTTGAATATTGATGTTTTGCTACACGTCTTCCTCAGGTTGATGGGCAGCGGAACAGAGCAGGATATTCTCCTGGACCTCTGGTGGGCCTCAATGTTTTCAACCAGCTCTTTGTAGGTGGATATAATGAGTTCACCCCTGAACTGCTGCCACTTGGCTCCAGGTTCCGTCAAGGCTTTCAAGGTAAGACTTCAATGGCTTTATTACGGCCCAAAACTGCTATCTGCAGCGGGAGCACTGGGGCTTGGACTTTCTCCCAGGATCTGTGTCTTTGTGCAAGCAGAGGGAAGGTCTGTAATGAAAAGGGAATTACAGGCCAGAACAGAGCTTTGAGGTTGATTGTATCTGCACTCTGTAATTGCTTCACACCCCCGTACAGTGTGTTGTGTGTAAATTCATTCCACTGCTGATAAGTCACTTGAACAAGGGCAGTATCCAAATAATCTTTTGTCAACACCGACGCCATTTACGCTCTTCTCCCTGGCGACACTGTGTGAGAACCGATTTCGGAGGACAGTCGTTTGGCCCGCTAATGCGCTGCGCAGCCAAAATTGCCGCGACTGTAATGATGACAACAGCCACGAATAGCACCATAACCATATTCTGCAATCTCTGCACCGTAGCAATGGAGCTTATCGTTATGAAAAGCAACGGCTGATCAATTTGAGTGGGACAAAAGCTTTTTTTTTTTTTTTTTATCTATAAGGGACTGGAGTGCGTTGCGTGTCGTATTCTTTTATCGTGTGGAATCCATTTTAACGTTCTCCAGATAAGGCTTCAAAAAACGAATCCGCCGAACGAAACCGTTGCTCCTTTCGTGCTGCGTTAACTGTGTCACTATCGCCTGCTGGAGAGCGCTACCTGAGCAGGGCCACACAGGTGGAACCGTAACCTTTCTACTCAGGATGTAATGAGAACTCATGAGTGTCTAATCAGATCTGTGTGACCTTCCTCGAGCCCTAATCATGATGGCTGGCAGTGAACACACTGATAATGCACTTCACTCCCAGTTATCAACAGATCCACACTCCCCTGCTGGAAAAGTGAAAGAGCCGGCTGTGTGGCTGCTCCGGCAGGCGGATGAAAAGTCGCTTCGTTTAAGCTGTCGATCAAATTAGCGGGAACAGAGAGGTTTGCCCTCCGCTTTTCATTGCCGCTTTAAAATACAACAACAAATGTATTCGTGCCTCTTGAAGCTTTTCACTTTTCGTCATGTTACAAATCCAAATGTTTGCGTGTTTTATTAAGATTTTGAGTAACAGACCGTCACAAAGTCGTGCATAATCGTGAAGTGGGAGGAAAATGATAAACTGTCAAAAGGGTTTCCCAAAAAAAGAATATAAATAAGTGGCATGTATTTGTGTTCATCCCCCATGAGTTTTAGAATCACTTTTCAGTGCATTTGCAGCACAAAGTCTTCTGGAAGATGTCTCGACCACCTTTGCACATCTAGAAATAAAACATGTTTGCCCTTTCTTTATTTTGGTATAGCTAGAGCTCAGCCAGATCAGTTGTAGAGGTTCTGTGACCAACTCTTTCTGCAGATTTCCATTAGGATTTAGGTCTGGACTTAAATTTACTGAACAGTTTTTTTTAAGGAATGTGCTTTAATCTAAACCAGCCCATTGTAGCTCTGGCTTGTATGTTTAGGGTTGTTGAACCTCGGCTCAGTCTCAAACCTCTCCAGCATCTAACAGGTTTGTCGGCCTGTTGTTTCCTTATCTTCACACATCAACTCTAACCAGCCTCTCTCTCCATCCCCACAGCGTGACAGTGCCACCACCATGTTGCACGTAGACCAGTTTAATCTGACCAGAGCACCTTCTCCCACATGTTTGCCACTAGCTGTTTAATGACCTGTGGTAAACTGTTAACGGGACTTAGCTTGTTTTCTTTTTGTTGTTTTTTTAATAAAGTTTTACTCTTGCTTTTCTGTAAAGGCCAGATCTGTGGAGTGTCAAGAGATTCTTCAACCTGATCTGTGGATCTCTGCAGCTCCTCCAGAGTTACCAGTGGCTTCTTGGGTGCTTCTCAGATGAATGCCTGTCCTGTCCGGTTCATGGTTTCTCATTGTGCCGTAGAGTTTCAAAGGATGGATTCACCAGTGAGCTCCTTGAGGTTTTAAAAGCCTAGGAAATTGTCTCAGTATTTAACCATGATTTTATTTGGAGGTCTCAAATTAAAGGGGGCTGAATACAAATGTAAGCAACATACATGCCCAATTTTTCTGACTTTTGTAACTAAAAAATGTGTATCCTTCACCTTCCACTTCAACATTATGTTCTAATTTACGTTGGTCTATCACATAAATCCCCAGTGGATTCAAATGAAGTTTCTGAAATTGTATGGTTTGAATCTGAGGTATTTTTAACACAAAATGATTTCCATGCTGTGTCAGTGCTGGACCAAACTCCCTGAGTTTCTTGGTTCTCCTGAATGAACGGATGTATAGAGTAGGACAGAATAGAATCAAACTGAACCATCTTTATTGTCCCACAATGGGGAAATTCAGGGGTGACTGTGGCAAAAAAAACACACAGAGTTACAGATTAGATTAGTAATACGAATAACAAGCTCATTTAAAGTTAGGTTCTAAGCAAAAGAGAAGGAACTTATCACAGCTAAATCAAGGCGCGCCATCTTTTCTAATCTTCTTTGTGAATTTTCCTTTTTGCCTTTTGAGGTCGCGCGTTTGCATCACAACAACCACTTGAATCTGCCAAGGAGACGGCATCATGCCATGAATATTCATGAATGAGCATGACATTTCCCCTGCATCCTGTTTATGCCAATGACTAACGCAGCTGAGAGACGAGCGACTGCATGGGCAGATGACTGTGAGGGTCGAGTTCGGCCCTTTATATTTATAGAAGGCCCCGCGGGCTAGAGGTGCAGGCCAAAGCAAATATTTTCTTGCTAAAATTGAATTGTGATAGCAGAAAGCAAACGGGGCGATGGAGAAGCTTGATGACAGATGGAGGGGGTCTCTTTAGAGGAGCATCAAATTTCAACGTTGACCTGCTGTTCAAGTGGTTGGATTTAAGCGTATGACAGAAAAACTACAAGCATGCTAAAAACAAAAACAAAAAACTTATTTAACAGTTATTCAGCAGTTCTGTAAAGACCAGATCATATGTGTTTATGATGCTTTTGACAATATCTTTTTTCTACATCCGTTATGTTTGTTGTTTCCTGCTTAGCGACCCCCATCCAAATAAAAAAGGGTCTGTGTGCACTTCTTACAAGAACTGGAACCTGTTCACATCTGTCTGTGGTTCTAGCATGCACACTTTGGACCTTAACACTTGTTCTTTTACGATTCAGCTTAATGGAAATGAAATCGGCCTCTCTGACATCTGCGTTCGCTCCCCTCAAAGGGTGCATTTTCGACGTTCAGTTTCGGACCAGGAGAGACGGGAAGTTCCAAGCGTTGGGGCAACCTGCGGGGCATCCGGCCTTCGGGCGCAGCGTGGGTCAATGTGGAATCAGCCCCTGTGTTCATGTTCGCTGCCGGAATGGAGGGACGTGTGTGGACTCTGGTTCATCTGTCTAGTGAGTCAGACAAGTTCGGGACTCGTGTGGTGATAACGTGTCGTCTAGACTCCAGTTAGCTGCACAACATATATGTAAAGAGAACGAGAGTGGTTCTAAGTGTTACACCGCTTGACTGTTCCTGTTCACAGCTGCCAGTGCCGGCCTGGATGGAAAGGAGCCCTCTGCGCTGAAACCGTGTCTGTGTGTGATCCTGAACACAGCCCCCCTCCTCTCTGTGGCCACGGCTCCACCTGCATCCCTCTGCCGGATGGATATACCTGCCAGTGCCCCTTGGGGACAGCAGGAGTCCACTGCAAGACAGGTTGCAACACAGAACCTATCAATCCTGATTTGTTTCCCCATTAAGTCTCTTGCAAAAGAATTTATAGCACCTTTATTTGTTATGCACTTCTTGGTACACTGAAACCAGAAACTACAGAATATTTTATTTGTATCTTAAGAGGAAAAACCAACAAAACCGGTGCTTAATTGTAAAAAATGAAAACAATTAGAAATTGTTTTCATTTTTTAAATACAAATGTGTCAGGCATGTGTTACAATTCTTTTATTTGGGTTTAAGTCACTTAATGGTCTGACTCCTTCATTTTTGTCTGACCTGCTTCACCTTCACATACCTTTGCAGGTCAGACGCTGTTGTCCGTCCCAAAGTCCTTTTATAAATCCAGAGGAGACGAAGCTTTTTCAGTTTTCTCTCCAAAACACACTTTATCTACTTGGTTTTTAAGTCTGAATGGATTGGCAACTGTGCCTTAATCTTTTACTCTTTGCATGTGTCTGTATTATTTAAAATTACATTCCTTGGATTAAGTTATTTTCATTGTTTAATCCTGGTTTTTTTTGCTATATATACATATTTTTTGTGCAGCACTTTGGTTAGCTGTTATGTTGTTTTTAAGGTGCTTTAGAAATAAAGGGGTGTGGGATTCAGACTCCTTTACTCTGATACTCCTAAATAAAATCCAATGCAACCAATTGCCTTCAGAAGTCACGTAATTAGTAAAGGGAGTCTCCCTCTTGACCGGTCAGGTAAAAAGTCATGGCTTTCCATCTTAGCGGATAGGCTTTGCAACGTTAGCATTGATCAGAGACTCCGGAGGAGCTGCTGGGATTCCACGGTTTATGTTGAAGACTCTTGTCAGTAGTACACTCCACCAATGGCCTTCATGAGAAAGTGGCGAGAAGAAAACTATTATTAAAAGAAAGTCATGAGAATTCCAATTTGCAGTTTGCCAACAGTCCTATAAGGGATAAAGCAAACACGTGGAAGAACACCCTCTAGTCAAGTGCCCCAAATAACTAAGTGGTTGAAAGGGGGTTCTACAAAGTGTTGACTAAAGGGGGGTGAATAATAGACAGAATTTCAGATTTTTCTTTACAAAAAAAAAATATTGTAAAAAAAAAAAAGAAAAAAGCAAATTATTATGCAATATTTTATGCTGGTCTATCTATGATAAAATTTCTGAAAAATACATTGAAGTTGGTAAATGTAATGTGACATTTTTTTTAAAGCACATGAGTAACTTTCCCCATATGTTATTTTATGTATTTGGAAACAAAATATGATCTGTTTATTTTTATGTATTTAACTATTTAACTCCATTGTCTTTTGCATGCAGCTGTGACCATCACAGACCCGTTCTTCAGTACCAACCTGTCTTCATGGATGTCCTTCCCTCCTATGAGTCTCAGGCACAGGACTGTTGTGGAGCTGCAGTTCCAGCCGGTGTCACCTGATGGCATCCTCGTCTACGCTGCACAGCATCTTGGCGCCAGAGCAGGTGATGATGTTTAATTCCATTTTAAGACCAGCTTCTTTTGTTCATATTAAAATGACTTGTGACAGGGTAAGTAATGCTTTTATTTGTCCCACAAAATGTGGCATACCTTTTATCCGACTACAAAAACCTGAGTAAATATAAGTTGTACTTTTCAAATGATAATTAGATTTTTTTGAGGGGGAAAAAAAGCTCTGCAAACCATTTTGGACCTAGGTGAAAAATCAAAAATGCCCTCTAAACCCAATAAGTGCCACTTGTGCCGACAACAACTGCAGTCAGAAATTTGCAATAACTGGCAATGAATCCTTTACATTAGAGTGGAGAAATGTTGGCCCTCTTCTTTACTGAATCCACTTAATTCAGTCGCATTAGTGGGTTTTTGAGTGTGAACGGCCTCTTTAGGGTCATTCCACGGTATCTAGATCAAATGTAAGTCCTCACTTTGAAAAGGTCGCACCAAAACCTTCGTTTATTTTATTGTTTTCCGTTTCTTTTAGCCATTTCGTGGTGGTCTCCCTCGGGTGCTATGAATCATTGTGCTTCTTACATAACTGAATGAATTAAAATAATAAAAAAAACAATAGTTAAAATGCCCAAACAAGAGATTATCCCGCTGTTTAAAAGTATTCAGTTATAATATCTACAATTGCTTGAAAATTGTTGCTCAGGCAATTTAAACTATAGGTTATTTTGAATCTATGTTTTACTCCACTTTTTTCCCAAATGATAACTATGATTACTATATGATTACTATAGAAATGTGTTGTTTTTCTTTTTTCTTCCAGGAGATTTCTTCTGTCTCTCCTTGACGTCTGGGTTTGTCCAGCTGAGATACAACCTAGGTGACGGCATGCATGTTCTCCGGTCAATCCGAACAGTGGACCTGCGTGGCCGGACCTGGCATGTGGTGAAGGCTGGCCGAACTGGTCACCAGGGCTTCCTTAGTCTGGACGGCGAGGAGGTTGGGGAGAACAGGACAGAAGGGATGACCACACTCGATGTCGCCACTGACGTCTTTGTCGGAGGCGTGTCCACTTTGAGCTTCGTTTCCCCAGAAGCAACTGAACGGGAACCAATGAGCTTCACCGGCGGCTTGAGAGAACTTAAAATCAACGGTCGAGAACTTGAGCTAACAGAGACGGGAGCTGTCGGTGGAACAAACATCGGGGACTGGGATGGGACGGCCTGTGGGTACAAAGTGTGTCATAACGGAGGTCGGTGCAGGCCTACTGGGGCTGACTCATTCATATGTATATGCCCGTCATCATGGACTGGATCTGTGTGTAACCAGTCTGTAAGCTGTGTAAACAACAGCTGCAGACATGGCTCGATATGTGCCCCGTCTACTGTGCTCCCCTACAGCTGCATATGCCCCTTGGGGTGGGGAGGGACAAACTGTGACACTAAAGTGTCCTCTGACACATTCAGGTTTGTTGGAAACTCTCACATTAAATACAGAGATCAAAGATTCAACACAAGGAACTTGAAATACACACAGGTCTCTTTCAGCGTCTACGCCAGCTCCAGTGACGGCTTGATTGCGTGGTTGGGGATGGCCGAGCACGAAGACGACGACTACCTTGCCGTTGGGCTTGAGGAAGGCAATCTGAAGATTGCGGTTAATCTTGGAGAAAGACTTGCCCTTCCAATGACTTTCAAAAATCTCACTCTCTGCTGCAGGAAATGGCACGACGTGTCTTTAAATCTAAACCGGACTGTTCTTCAAGTGTTCCTTAACGGCAAGGAAATCCTGTTTGAAGATTTGGACCCATTTGAGCGATACGTGGCGTTGAACTCTGGGGGTGTGGCTTACTTCGGTGGGTTTGAAATGTACAGAAATGTATCAGTGGTCACCGCTGGGGTATTTTCAAACGGGCTTGAAGGAAGTATCCGAAATGTGTTTTTGTTTGGAGATGGAAACCCAGTACTTTTTCTTGAAAGCAGTGAAGGTTTTAATGTTTTTGAAGGCACTGAATGACAGTAAATAAAACTGTGGCTTCTGACCTCTACAAAAGCTCAAAGAAAAGCCACCTCATGACAACAAGCCACTTCAATGCTTGTAAGGAGTTTAACCGTTTTAGCTTGTATTGAGTTTGCAATATTTGTTGAATATTTTATGGTTTTGTAGTGTAGTGATTTGACTGAGCTGCATTCAAATGACAAAAAAAAGTGTGAAATAAACCAGCTTTCTTCTGTTCTTGTAGAGGTTTTAGTATCTTTGCACAGATTGGCAGCACATACACTTACTGGCTACTTTATTACATAAACCTTGCTAGGCATGGGTTGAATACACCATGGCACATGTGCCGAGGAAATATCCCCTCACCATTACAACACCAGTGTGAATATTGACACAGACTGGCTGGAGCAACACTTTCTATTTATTTATGTCAAACTGATCTTACTGTGTGCTGCAGCTAAAATTGAGACTCGTCAGACCGGATTGTTAACCTCGTCTGTTTTATCCAGTTTCAGGAAGACTGTTCCAATCCCCTCGGTTTTTTGTCCTGACAGGAGTGATGTCCAGTGTGGTCTTCTGCTGTTGTAGCCAACCTAGCTCAAGGGACAACACGTGCATTTTGAGATGGTATTCTGCGTACTTGGGCTTTAAAGACCAGTTATTTGAGCTTTTGTTGCCTTTCTATCGTTTCTAACCAGTTTATTCTCCTCTGACATGAACGGGGTATTTTCATCCATACGATTGACACAAATTTAATATTTCTTCTTTCCAAACCCCTGTTAAATGGTGGTGTGTAAAAAGATATCAGACCAGCACCATCTGGCAAAGCATCCTCTTCATATTTGAAGTCACTTCAACCCTCGCTCCTCCACAGTATGAGGCTTGGTTTGAACTTCAGCAAGTTGTATTTGCTGCATCTAGATTCGTAATTGAATGAAATTGTTGCAACATGACTGGCCAGTTTCATTTTGCTAGAGACCCAAAAGTACTCTCTGGGCAGAGCAGTGTGTATTCCCTGTGTAAATCACTATTTGAGAGATTAAAGTTAATACGTACAACTCAGTATGGACCGGTTACCATCATATAAGTATAAAAAGGCTTTAAAGCGAGTAGTCTGTCGTATGATGCCTCTAAGTTTAAAGAATAAAGTGTAACGCAGCACTGCCCCTCCCTCACATGTTGCCCTTCTTGAGCCAAATGCTGATCAGCTTGCTGAATCAGCATTTTCCCTAAATTACAAGAAACACAAATACAGCTGGGGCTGCACAGTGGGTAGCGCTGGTGCCTTGCAGCAAGGTCTTGGGTTCAAATCCAACGCTGGGTCTTTCTTCATGGAGTTTGCATGTTCTCCCTGTGCATGCGTGGGTTCTCTCCAGGTACTCCGGTTTCCTCCCACAGTCCAAAAACATGACTCACAAACTCATACTAACACGTCCGTTTTGGCAGCCTGACAGCTGCACAGTTCCTCACTTCCAGCCCTAAAGTTTAAGGGTTTTCAGCTATAGAATCTGTTGCTACTTTAAAAAAAACAAAAAAATAACACCAACTTTGGTAATAATCACCAATACAAAAGGATTAGTTTATTATGAACTGTACATAAACACACGGTGCAAAGGCACGCATCTCTAATGTATATTACAAGGCAAAATGTACATACTTTAACTGAAAATCAGCTTATAAAATATTCAAGCAGTTTAAAAGAAATTAAAATAGAAAAAAAAAAAAAAGCACAAAGCTGCTGTTTAGGTCGTCCTTAATTAAATATTCTGCTTAACATTCAAGCTAAAAGGTGAAGCTCATCTCGTGTTCACTGATTGGTCCACACAGTTGCATGTGACCAGGAGACTGATGGTACAGCAGCATTACAGAAACCAGATACAGACAGTGTAGATCTGTTGAAACCATGCCACTGTTCAGTCTTTTATTGGTCTGAATTAAATAAAAACGGTCTCATTTGGCTGCACCATCCCATGACATGGGACTCTGCTCTTGTATAAAATAACTCATTTGCCAGTGTAGAAAAGTGTACCGGCCATGTGATAGACACGGATAAGAAGCTTAAGAACTCAAAACGCTCTTGAGCGGGGATTTAAAAAAAAGCCATAATATTACGATGAATAGCTGTCTTTTGAACTTCTTCGTCCATTCTCGTAGTCGGAGTCCTGCCTGTGCCTGTGTCTGTCCTTGTGATGGCTGCTGTACTCGGTGCTGTGGTGCCTCTCTTTCCTCCTCTCGCCGTGGCGGTCGTCCGAGTGTCCGTGGTGTCTGCTCCTCTCCCTGTACTTGTCGTCTTCGCCGTGCCGGTGCCTCTTCTCCCGCTCCCTGTCGTGGTGCCGGCTCTTTTTCTCGTGGTAGCCGTGCCGGCCGTGGTGATCCCTGTCTTCTGCGGCGCGGCCCCTCTCCCACGGGTCGGTGTACCGCTCGTTTAGCAGTTTCTGCTCTCTGGCCCCGTGTGTTATGTGGCTGGCTGGCTCTGACAGACTTTCAGGGTGCTGAGGAGGGGCCTCTGACGAGCCGTCCGGAGCTCTGTGCGTGCTGGCATCCTGGTCTGCTGTGTTCAAGCTGGACATAGTGTTGGAAGTTGCGGCACCTAGGTTGTTGCAGCCGCCTGGGACCGGCTCGGCGGCTTCTGTGCTCGACAAATCTTGAGGACCTTGGACATGCGGAGGATTCGGGGTTTGAGTTACTGCTGCGCCAGGGCGACTCAGGCCAGGATCATCCTTCTTATTGGCCAATGATTTGCTAGTTTGATTCATGTCTTCCAGCTTGTGCCTGGCCTGTGAGAGCTGTAAATAGCCTTGGTGAAATGGTAACAGTGGATCCTTTTTAATACTGCCTGACACAGGGACTGGTTTAGGACCTGAAACATCAGGAAGGCTGGCTTGATCCTTTTGTAGCGCCGTTGCTTTATCTTCGTTCTCTGAGGAATAGGCTGAAGATTTTTTCAGTATTCCACTTAAAGGGGCTTTTGAGAAATGCGCGTTATCTGCAGCAGCCTGGGATTCTGACTCCAGCAGAGAATTCCCTTCACTTGTTTCCTTTACAGATTCAGACAACGGGCCAGGGCCGCTTTTGTTTGCCGAGGCAGAACCGCCGGCGTCAGTGCCACTCGGACGCGCCGACATGCTCGCCAGGAACGCTTCGGTCGACACATCTGGGGGTTTATCTTTCAGTGTGATTGATGCGTGGTGAGCCACTACAGGAGAGCCTTTCCCCGCTGAGCTGTGAGCGGCAGATGCATCAGCGGGACGAGGAAGCTCCGGTTCGGCTTTAACGGGTTTGGTTTCTCTCTTCCTGATGAGAAAGCGAGAAACGGCAGCAGCTGTCGGACCCTTCGAGTCGCCGGCTGATGCATCTGTTTTGGGAGCAGGCTCGGTCTTCGGGGTGTCGTGTCCTGTTGTCGCAGGTTTATCTCCGGCATCTGGCAGAGGAGGTAATTCCCCACCCCACCCGACTAAGACACCTGGAAGAAAGCGAAGCGGCTTCTGCGCCTCCTGGTTGCTCGGCTCCTCCGGTGCGGCCGGTTCTTCGGAGGACTCCGCAGCAGGCTCGTCTTCGTTAGTATCGAGGGGTTTTTCCGCCTCTTTTTTCAGCGGAGCGGTCAAAGAGGACAGGAACAATTTTTCCTCCTCCTCTGTGGTTCTTGTGACCTTGGGGGGAACCGTGATGGGCTTGATTTCTGGGACAATCCTTGCAGATTCATTCACGTCCACTGTAAGAAAATCTCTCTTCGGTCTCTGGCGAATGATGAGTCCTAGGAGGATGTTGGGACGGTTGTTTTCCAAACCTGTCGAAGAAATCAATTAGGTTAAGAAAGAAGTGTTGTATGAGAGACTTTGAAGGGGAAAAAAATAATCAGAAAAGGGGGAAAAAAAAGGTTACCTGGCCCATCAAAGGGAACGAGCTGATGGGGAACTTTCTCTGTGGCACCAAGGGGAATGAGATACATATCCTTCACTTGCCGCAGGTTATTGGACACCACCCCAAAACGCCTACGACTGCTGAAGTAGGCATAAAGAAGAGTATAGGAGATCTCATCTTCTTCTGTCTCGGGGGAGAAGCGAACCAGGCACACCTCCTTTAATCAAACACAAAGCGGGTGTCAGTAAAAGCTGCAATTCGCACCCAAGAGGTTTAATAAAGGCAGCAGAATTAAGCCAGGCATGCACTTTAAGTTAGCCCCTAGGTTCAGAGACCTGCTAGCTTCTGGACCATAAAAAGAACGAGCAGAGTTGAGACCCTAAACCTCACTGTGTAGAAATATTTCCTAATAAGCCAATAAAGCAAAACTGTACTGCCATGAAAAACTTGAACAATAACTTACCTCTTTTTTTGACTTATAAACTAGATATACAGCGAGAAATCAGAAATTCAAAACTTAAAATCAGTCAAATGCAACACCACAGCCTATATGGTTGCAGAAAGGACATTGTTTGATGTAGACACATTTAATGATGGAAGAAGTTGGTCATTTTAAATCATCAATCAGGTGTTTAAAATCTCTGAGGTAGCAGAGAGAAGCTAATCATAAAGAAAGCGTTGTTTCTACCCCATATCAAGGTCTGGCTGCGCTTCATTAAGCTTTGAAAGACAGGAAGGCTGGACAAATGACAGTAAAATCGCATTTTTGTCCAATTGAGCTTTTAACCTGTGGAAAAGGTCCGCTCACAAGTCCCGGTCGTTCCCAGTTGGAGACGGGGCCTTCTCTATTGGGGCCCCTAAGTTATGGGACACGCTAGCTTTACACATTCGACAGGCCCCTTAGCCGTCCATTCTTAAAAGTCATCTAAAAACTTGCTTTTACTCACTGGCCTTCAACCCAACTGAGACTTCCATCCATCCATCCATTTTCCAAACCGCTTTATCCCTCATGGGGTCGCGGGGGTTGCTGGTGCCTATATCCAGTGTTCACTGGGCGGGAGGCGGGGTACACCCTGGACAGGTCGCCAGTCTGTCGCAGGGCCCAACTGAGACTTGATTTTACTTAATTTGTATCGTTTTTATCTGTTTTCTGTGTTTTGTAGCAAGTTTTAATTTATTGGCTGTTTAGTTTCATCATTTTATCCTTTATTGTCATTTTATTGTCTTTGACGTTCAGCACTTTGTTTTAGCTGTGGCTGGGGTTAAAACGCTTTAGAAATAAAGTTGATGATGATGAATATGAAAACGTAGGCAAGCATTTGGAAATCTCATGTGAATTTCCAAATGCTTGCCTCAATGAAGGTAAAGATCAACATTGTCATGGATTACACATGAAAACAACTTTTTCTTGTTATAGTAGCCACACTAACTGTACTAATCATTCATATAAGACACTAAAGCAACTTTGCGATCATTTTATTTGTTTTAAAGTAACTGTAAGATCCTTTAACATACTGTGATTATAAGTCTTTAATGACCGCTTATAGCAGGAAAGCTAGGTTTTTAACAGTTATATCTTCTATCACAGCTCTCAATCCGCCTTAAAGAACCAATAATCTGAAATCTACTAAAAAATGCTGTAATCTTTTTAATTTGTCCTCATTTATGTTAACCGTGAGATAAATGTCCTATACGAATGAGCTTTGAACCCAACTTGGGAAAATCCTGTATGAAGTTAAATCCTCCTCGTTTCATCCGTGCTCACTAAAAACACTCTGCATTCTATTTAGGTGGAGGTAGTTTTATGTTTTGCTTTATGCTCGATCCTGAAGAAGAAAAAAAGGAGGATGCCAAAAACTCACTTTTGTTCCAGTTGCCCGAATCTTCTCTAAATAGTCCCACACTGTTTGAGGACTTATCCTTCCACCAACCTGGATACTGTCTGGAAGGTCCTATTGAGACAAAAGAAAAGGAGATCAAGCATTGAGAGTTCTTACTCAGAATCAAAATGAAATTTTTTTACAAAAATTGCGATTTGCTGGTTACTTATTTTCAAAATGTAACAAAATGGCTTCATTTTTTTTCTGAATTTTACGGAATTAAATGTGTAAATAGTGTAAGGATGCTATTATCTGGATTATCTCTCTCCTTTGCTGGCTGCTGGTGTCCGCTATATATGTAACAATAGCCTCTTATGTGGCTGTCAAACTATTTGAGCCCCTCTGACCCTTTTCTTGTGTGGAAGTTGCTCTCTTCTTGAGTGCTGTTGAGCCATAACTGCAAATACAGACCCTGTGCACTTGAAGTCCTGTTTCTAAGGGCACTTAACTATGATGTTTACTTTCTACAAATGTTTTTTCTGTACCCACTTTACCTCCGATAAGTTGTCCAAAATTCCCGAGACAGGAAAGGCTTTTGTCACCAGTTTCGCCACCGAGTGCATGTGAATGAATCCGCGCCACAAGGGCTTCAAGTTAGAAAGGAAAGCGACTTCTTCATCTCTTCCAGCTGCAAAATCTGACCTGTAGCAGAAGAAAGCAACATTCCAGCAAACACACAAGAATTGAAACATTAAAGTCGCAAGAGGTGTCAAAAAATGCCTTCCTGCCTTGTGTCAAAGCCTGATTTGGCATTTCTGAAGCTCTCCTCTAAAACAGTGAGGTGCAGGTCATCGTCGATTGGAGGAGGTGGCGTGCCCTTCCCCTCTTCTGATTTAGCCGACTGCCTCCGCACCACGGTGGTTGCAATTTTGGCCACCTTTGTTTGGGCCTCTTCCGCTGGGGGCGCCATACGACCTTCAACAAGAAAATACAATACACCACGTTGGACGGTAGAACCTCTCATATGATGAGCAAAATGCTGCGTAAGACAGTATAATCAGGAAAATTGGGTTGTTTTCTAATTTTGCAGCCTACCTGTGCAGATTTTGCAATGTAGATCAAATAAGTGAGACTTGTGCTGGTTTGTAGTGTCTTTCTCAATCTTGGTGCTCTCTTCTTTTTGTTCTGGGGTTTTGGGGGGTTCCTGTACCTCTTCAGTCACTTTGGGGAGAGGGTCAAGCTAAACAAAAGAACAAGAAGGAACTCAGCCACTGTCACCAATCGGTTTTTGGCCATGTTTGGAGAGCAAACAAAGGAAAAAATACGTTGATTCAAGCTTCGGCCCTTACCTCTACAGGCTCCGGTGCCTTCATCGGCTCCTGGCTCTCAATTTCAATTTCACCTTTGTGGGTAATCTTAGTTATGGGTCGTCTTTCAACTTCTCTTTGCTCTTTTTCAATCATCTCAATAGTCTAAAAATTAATAAATAAGTTGTTGTTTTTTTTTTTTTTTTTAAAGACATACATCAAGAAAACAGCAAAACGTTCAATAAATGCAGTAAATATTACGCCATTAGATTCACATTTATATTCAAAGGCTGCAAGAAGGCTATTTCGAGTGATAAGATATTGCAATAAGAAAGAAAACATGAAGCATCACATACGTGTCTGTTCTCTCTTTGTCGCCAGGCGGCCAACTCTTTGGAGGCCAGTTCCTCTGGACTCATGCGGATTAGGTTACCAGGAGAAATTTCCCCTTTGAGAACCCTTTTGAACAGAACCTGCAAAAGAACAGAGGAGCAATTTACAGAATATGAACGGTAAAATGGCAAATGTTTGGGTTGTGCCTGGCATAAATAGGTACTTACGTTATTTTTTGTATCTTTTAGGTTAAACATCAAGCTTCTGTACTTGTTCTTGTATTTATGGTCCGTGTCTTTATAAAGGTGAAACAGCTCCCTTTCCGTCTTCTTGGCAACTTCAGAGGCCCTCTCCTCTGGGATGTTTAGGTCAGAATCCTTCAACCTAAAGGAAACAAGCTTTCGGTTATTTGGGAAATGTTCAGATTTGACAAAAAGATCAGCTTGTTAGAAATATATCTTGTCAATATATGCTTCTAGACAAATTAATGTTAATATTTTAGTTGGCATGAACCTGAGATTCAAAAACTGGGGAAGAACAGGACAGAAAGGCTTTAGATCAAAATCATCCAAGTGACGTACTTCTAATGAAACTTATAATTTAAATTTGCCTACATGAATTATGAAAAATAACTCAACTTTAACAGTTTAATCAAATGAAAACAAGTTTTTCAACTTAAATTGGGGCTTTCCATACCCAGCGTGACTCAAGGTTTAATGTCTGCTCCTACAAAATATCGTATGCTTCATAAGTCACTGACAGCGAGTTTTAGATAACTACTGAAATCTCTGTTTTTAAATAAACCTTTATATGAAGATAGATTCCCATGGTGGAAGAGCTAGAAGGGTCGACATTACAACAATTTCAATTTTTTTGACCTAAACATGAAATTTTAGAAGTTCAAGGAACAAGCCTTTATTGCAGGTATCCAGAGAAGGCTGAAATGCATCTCAAAGTTAAGAGTCAGCTAAATATATTTCAATAAACATCTGAGGATATTTAAACTTTAAAAAAAATACATTGCAGAAACCCAGTAAACTCTGCAGAATCTGTTGCAGATAAAACCATGTAGAAACCAGCACACAACCTGAAACACTGAATGTAAGACAGAAATGACCAAGACGTCGCCCAGATTTTGGGATTTAAGGAGAAAGCGTGACACAAATCACACCAGAATACGTTAATGCTGTTCCGCCATCCTGGCTGTGTGTTTAGAAAGCACACAAAGACGTGATTTCAATGGAACTGTGATCCAAAAAGTTACGTTTATTCACTTCTAAAAACACACTGACCTCTGCGTGAGGATTTCTTTCAGGGAATCGCGCACACTTCGCCGGATTGCCTCCACAGACACAGGTTTCTTGGAGGTCAAAGACGGAGCCTTACTTTTAGTTTCGTGTTTGGACAGACTACCTGTGGGGGGAGAATGTTCATGTGATCAGCGTACGTATTAAATATTAAATGTTAAATTGGAAGTTATACAAAAATATGAAGGGATTATCTAATGAAACTTCATCAAAATCAATTCAACAACCTGAGATCTGAAGTCTTTAAGATCAAAGTATATGCATAAATTCGATATACAATATATATATTCGATATACAGAAAATGCAACCAAAAAAATCTGACTTATTAACGTTTTAAATGAATCCCTGTTCTATCTTCTCTAACCCCAGTCGGTCGTGGCAGATGGCTGTTAACACTGAGCCTGGTTCTGCTGGAGGTTTCTTCCTGTTAAAGAGGAGTTTTCTCTCGCTACCAACATGCTCGGTATGAGGGATTGCTGCAAAGCCAACGACAATGCAGGCGTCTGTCCACGGCCGCTACCTGCTCATCCAGGAGGAATCAATGACTCGATGTAATCTGCTGGGTTTCCTCACATGCAAAACTTTTCAACCAATCTGTCTGTATGCGCCGACTGCATCGACTTTGTAAAGTGCCTTGAGGTGACATGATGTGAATTGGCGCTATATAAACAAACTGAATTGAATTAAAATGTGTTTGTGATAAAATATACAAGATTTTTTAATTCCTCATCCATTTCTGGCAGTTTTCAGGAAAAATAAAAACAAAACCTATACAGAAAAACAAACTAAAAATAAAGGTACTGCAGATTATTGTTCCAGTCAGTGAAACCTGTGGACACTCCTACAGGGACACTGAACCGTGGGCCCTATGAAGCCCGACAAGACGTTAAAAACAGAAAAAGGCAAAAAGATTTAAACATTCACAGCAGTTATCTGCACCTGTTTTATGAGCTGCTTCTTTGATATCGGTGTACTGCCTCCTTTCTGCGTCCTGTTTCAAAATAGAAGTACAAAATGTAGATTAGATACATTTCTTATGCAATTCAATAAGAGACCAACAGAACCAACTACTTATTAAACAAAATGTTCCCCGGTGACAAAGAAATGCTTAAGAGTAGATCCGACACGTGACATTAATGAGAAACTGAACATGAGTGGACCGTGTTACCCATACACCTATGTGCACACCTCTACAGCCAAAGCAAAAAGCAAAAACAGAACAAACCCTCATTAGTGGTAACACAGGCTATGATTAACAGAGGATGAATTAGCTGGGGAAACAAACGGCAGATTCTTTGTCACTGAACAAATAAAAACAGATCAATAAACAGATTATTTAAACAGAGAACCCCCCCAACTCCCTCTGCTTACCTTTCTTACTGGTCTGACGCCACCTGATGCCAGCGGCTGGGAGGATCCGGGGCAGGGTTTGTGAGGCGGCTTGTGATCCTGCTCCTCGGGAGCTTCTGGCTTGACCTCTGAGGGCTCAGGGTCCACGCTCTTACTCTCCTCCTCGCAGCATTTTAAGCACACATACATCTGGTCCTCCTCCTCCATCTCGCGCACTTTGGCAAGGTCCAGACCAACGCAGTCTCCATGGAACCAGTCTTCACAGCGACCGCAGCCGACCATAAACCTGAGCGAAGCGTGATTATCATTGAAATGAGTTTCTTGCTTGCGAAAGAACTGCATTCGGGTACATCTTTCTATATAGGATGTGAGTAGAGAGCAACACTTACATGTTATTGTGGTGTTTTTTACACAGGCCACAGCAGTTGTTCCCATCCCAAACGCTCTCGCTGTCAGCAGGCAGCTCCTCGGCCGTTTCCTTCTTCACAGGGGGGGCGTTATCTGGAACAAACAGCTCTGGCTCGTCCAAAGAGATGCTCCTCGAATTCCTACTTTTCTGCTTCTGGAGAATTTTTTCAGGCTTTTTAACTTTCTCCTGCCCGCCCTCTTGAGTTTTTAGAGAATTGCCAGGATTACCGGGAGCATGATGATGGTGCTCAGCTTTTGAGCTATGCTGAGGATTACTTTGTTTAGCTGGTCCCTGATGGTCACCGGCGCGATTAGCAGGTAATGGCATCTTTTTGGCTCCCGGGCTTGGTGTACCTGGTGACTTCGGCTTCATTTTATCATCGCCGCCACTGTGGAGCTTTTGGGCCTTAGCAGCATGCTCACTCTGTGCGTTTTCAGAGTGCCTTTTCAAAGGAGAAACATCCTGTTTGTCCTTCATAGACTTCATTTTGTGCAGGTCTTCTCTTTGGATAGTTTTGGGTGGCTTTTCCTGGGTTACTTTGTGCTCCTTATCTGTGTGGCTTGTTTTAGACAAAGCCAACTCCCTGCTCTTGCTCAGGGTCGGTGCATGTTTAGGCCTGGGCGGTGTTTTGGCTGCAGTCTGTTGCTTTTCCTTCTCATCAGTCTTATTATCTTCATCGGCTATATTATTCTGAATGCTCAGTGGATGTTTGACGCCATCTTTACCTTTGTGGAATGGCCGTTTCTTTTTTACTGGGGCTTTCTTATCTTCGTGTTTCGTGTCCTGCGTCGCGGTGGTTTCTGGTAATGTTCCATTCGAAGTCTGCACATCATTTGGGTTCACATACGGGCCTAAACCGAGATTTGTGTCATCGGACAAGCTCTTCTCCGCAACATCCATTTCTGACACTTTTTCGGGTGTTGGGGTTTCTTGTACTGGATTATGCATGCAGACAGCATCACCTGGCAAAATGGCCACACCAACGTCGCCGACATAAGAAAAGCCATCCTCAAAGCCTGCTGGCTCACTTGTGTCAAGGTTTTGCGTGTAAGAGGGTCCTGGAAGCAGCTCGATTTTAAATCCGCCAATTGTGACTGTGAGACGCCTCAATACGACCGCAGGATTCAACCATGAACCACTGTCAAGATCACTGATGTGAATACGCCCTCCCAGAGTCAACTTTTTTTTCTGCTCTGCACCTCTAACTCCTTTCTCAATAAGAAATGACTTGCTTAGCCATTTGGGGCGCCTTCCAGGTCGTCCTCTGATTAACGTGTTCTTCGACATCCTAGGCTGCCTGTCACCTTTATGATCTGAAGTAAAAAGAAAACAAAAATATATATTACACTTTGTTTTTTTAAGCAGTTTTCTTAATATTAAAATGCTCTAACGGCCTGAGATTTAGAGGATAAACTTTTCCCCTGAATAACGCTGTCCTTTAAGGTAAGTATGTTTATGGCATAAGTGTAAGACATGTGTAATTAAATGACTGTTTAAAAAAAATTATAAACTATTTTATACTGATTTTTACTGAGAATTACATAAATAGAAACCCACTTATGCAGTTTTTGTTAAACCGACGCAGCATTAGCCACATATCATTGTATGGAGATACACCAATCAGAGCGCGTGTGGGCCATCACATTTTGTGCGTAAAAAAAAAAAATCCAGGATCTTAAAAATGGATAAATTTCAGTAGTAAAATGGGAGCCAGCTCTTTTAGTTATTAGGCTCCTCTCCTGTGGAAGCAACTCCTAGTTATAGTCCATGAGACAGACACCCTGTCTACTTTCAAGACTAGGCTAAAAACTTTTATTTTTATTAAAGCCTATTGTTGGGTGGCTAAGGGTATCTTGAGCTATCTCTGTAGTTATGCTCTGCTACGTTCTCCTACTACTCTCCAATTTTGTATTATTTGGTGTTATTCCAACTTTCAGGAATAACACCAAATTGTTTGCGGCAATAGCTCATCAGCTGAGCTATTGCCGCAAACAGCTTCATGTTCTCCGATGGATTAGTCTTTCAGCTTTTACCCCATATCTCTTCTCTTTTATCCTACAGACAAAAACTGGCTCAGAGTTTATCTGCTTAGCTGGGTTTTTCTCCTAGACAAAGTCTCTAAAGAAGCTACTACTCCCATTACATTTTTACTTACATTTTTACTACTATAGAAAGTATTCCTTGATCACTGCTTCTGTGCTCTTTGTATGTCTATGCTCTGTCTTCTCTAACCCCAAGTCGGCTGTTGGAGATGGCCGCTCAAACTGAGCCTGATTCTGCTGGAAGTTTCTTCCTGTTAAAGTGAAGTTTTCCGCTCCACTGTCGCTACATGCTCATCCAGGAGGAGTGAATGCTGCATGTCAATGACTTGATGCAATCGGCTGGGTTTCCTTAGACAACTTTTGAACCAGTCTTTTGCTACAGCTTGATGGAATTGACTTTGTAAAGTGCCTTGACATGACATGTGCCCAATGTAAATAAACTGAACTGAAAAGTTAAAAACATGTCTTAGTAAAAAAAAATTATCGAAAAAAAAAACCTTTTCTTTAAAGAAAATGTTACAAAGCTGCTTCTCTGCATCACTAAAAAAATAATCTACAAATAAGGTAAAATCCCCCGTTATGGAACGGAGGTATTTATAAATAAGCCCAAATAAAAATAATCCTACCATGTCACCATTACAAGCAGGATAACAACTGCTCAACGAAGAGATAAAATATTGTATTAGTGATTACTTCAGTTAGCATTGCTAACTGTAACAAAAGCCTCTCAGTACGTTTTCTAGAATGTAAGTATTTCTACTTTGCATCAAACTCTTCCAACAGGCTGCAAGCATTTGCAAATCCGTTATGCTCCATGTCTTATGTTTCAAAAATAAAATAAAGCCTCTTGCATTATTTTATTGATGTAACATACTTACTTTATATAGTGCTTTTCTGGTCGTATCAACCACTCAAACAACTTTACATTCTTGAGCTACATTAGCTCAAGTCTTGCTCACAAGCAAACACACATTCATTCATTAACACACAGATTGGTAGGCAGCTTGGGGTTACTTTGCTCAAGGGTATATTAACAGGTGACAAGAGGAAGCTGGAATCAAACCCGCAATCTTCCAAATGCAGGATAACTACTTTACTCACTGAACCACAGTCGCCAGTCATTCTGATGACTATATGACTTTATAATATCCTCTAATTAACAAATAGATCTAATATTAAACGACCACGACTTACCGTAGCCTAAATTGTTGGGCTGGTTCTTCTGGTCGTTCTTCTGCTCGCCAGTGATTTGTTTATTCACTTCACTAGTGAGGCCTGCAGATTCTGAATCCCTATGTGGACCTACAAAACCACAAAGGAAAGAATTGAGTTGCTCTTTATGCCAATGAAAAGAGCAAGTAAACTACAATTGAATTCTAAATATAAGAATTTTGTTTGACTGTGGCTCATATTACTAACTCCTGTTTTAGAGTTTAAATTTTAAAGTTGTGATCTGCTGGTACCGCTGACAAGGCGTGAGACTGTCACCAGTGAGGTGATACAATAATGTTAAGAAAACCACTTTCAGAACTGCTTGAAATTTTATAATACCATCCCTATGGTTTGAAATTAAGTTTTCCTCTACCTGTACTGAGCATCAAGTAGTGTTGCTCTGCTCCTCTCTCACCTGTTGCTGCATGCTGCTGGTCAGCTGCTGATTAAAGGCTACTAAACTCTTCCCTCAGTTACACTCCAAGACAAATTTAGCAGCTTGAAAATATCTATGGTCCAAAAACAAGACAAGCAGCCATACGGTATAAAATAAAAGAAGCACCACCCATCTCTCTTATCAAAGTCACCTTTAAAAAAATGAAGATTGAAAGGTATGAGCGAGAGTTCTGTTAAGCATCTGACTGAATGCTGGATACCTGAGACATCTCAACAGAAATCAACCAGACAACATCAGCTTAATTAACATGTACTTGTGTTATTCTATAAAGAGAAAAATTGCAGGACAGTGTAATGTTCTGCACGTTTCCTTGAAAAGTATTAATCAATTTAGCAGCCGATTAATCTACATTTCGGCTTTAGTCTATGCATCAATATCAAAACAAATAGAGGTCAGATGACAGTATCACTGTAATCATCAATACGTTTTCTCAGCTGCACAAGAACTGATCGCGGCTTTTCTTTTTTGAGTACAAGTAATTAGATCATGCAATGCGATTTTGTTACTTTGACAATTTTTGCTACTGTGATACTGTAATATCTTTACTCAAAGTTACCATACGGTGTTTCGCACCGACTCATGCTCTGTGTTGGTATTCCACTGTTTGAGTACACACAGCTGGTCACTATGAGGATGTTTTCCAGAGCGTCTCATGCCAAACTGGGTTAAAAATCAGCCAAGCAAAACCAGCAAAGAGGAAAACCCTTCACAAATCCAGATTTCTTTTGTTAAGGTTTCATAAAATAAGTGAAAATTCTAAGCTTTGTTTTCCCGCGTCTGAAACACAAATCTTCACATGATGATTTTTTTTTTTATCAACTCGTTTGGCTTTGGACTTACTTGCTGAACCAGCAATGTGAAAAGCGGGGTCCTCATTTTCCAGCAGATTGAATTGAGTGCTTGCACATCCAAACATGGGGTCTTTATCACTGAGCATGTTCTTTAGAGAGTCTTCCAGTCTGGATCCTGACCCAAACTCATTACCAGCTTCACATTCCAAATTCTGACTCAACGTTAAGGACTCATCCAACTGGTCACTGGGTATCAGATGGTTAAAGGTGTCCACAATATCCATGAAGCCTGCTTCCTGAATCAAAACCACAAACACACAGTATGAATATGCAGCAGCTGTTACAGCTCTACATTCCCGATCAAAGAAAACTAAACTGTAATAAGGCTCCAATCCTGTATAGTATAACAACAATGATGAAGACTTATTTACATACATTATGGATATGATTAGGATTTTTAAATTTCAGTGAATCTTGAGCAGGAGTCTGCAACCTTCAACATAACATTTTAGCAAAACGAGAAGGATTTTTTTCCCCTTATTGGATGCTATTTGTGGAAAATGATGTAAAGCAGCAGCACACGTTTTCAAAGATAATGACAAGAGAAATTAAAAAAAAAGGAGTAATATATACACATTACTGCTACTTGTAACATCATTCTGTTGTGGAAATTCAAAAACTGCTGTTATTATATATGAATTGGTTCTTTATTGACTTGCATCAAAGTTAATAAAGGACCTTTTGTGGAAAATCATAAGAGCCACTTGTTGCTCCGGAGCCACAGGTTGCAGAACTTTGGTCTAGAGCTACCATTTTTACTCCCTTTATTAGTTATTAGGCTACCGACTGGCAAGTAAGAATTTACAAAGATAACGTAACGTAAATACACTCGGGATTTGTAATCCATTTTTTCAATTCAGTTGAATTGTTTGTTAATTTTGATTTACCTAAAAATGAGCACATTTCTTATATCAACCAAATAGTCTGTTACATATTAAGTATATAGGTACAAAAAAAATCAACTGATTTAATACACCAGCAGAACCTTGTGCATACTAGGGACGCCATGAAAAATTGGATTTAAATAGTATATTTAATCAGAAAAGAAAAGCAGGCTGAGTGTTACTTTGAGTCTCAAGCTAGAATGTTGTATTTAGATTTTTTAAACTGAAAATATTGTAAAACAAATAGCATTTATTTTTCAAATAAAAGATCCACTGAAAGTCACTTATATGACACGTGCAACCACTAAAAAGGCAGAACGTTCGAAGGCTGCTGAATATATGACAACTTAGAAGTACTGTGATTTTTGGATGATAATATTTTCACAGATTTTCAGCTTTTAAAACGCCGCAGCCATCTGAATTCCTAACCTTTTATTGAAAAGTAATGGTAATCCTCTTTTTGGATGAGATTGTTTGCTTTAACATAAAAAAGAGGAAAGGTTTGCTAACAAATCTATTATGACCTGATAGGAAGAAAAGAGAGAGAAACAAGTAGGCCATGCAAACTTTAATTTTCGCTACCGGAATTTGGAATTCAAAATGCAGTTAAACGTGGTCATGTTTATCTTAAAAAAAGGCAAAGAGTATATATATAAAAAACTAAAATACGAGTTCTGGCACGTGTCGACTATTTTAACTTGACAACCCCGAGTGACCATAGGTTAAAAGTAAAATAGCGGATGACGTGTGTCCAATAATGTCTGCTCAACCGCCCCAGAAGCTACAAATCCTAAAACAATACACATTTAAGCAGTCTGTGAATCATAAAACACTCCAGAAAACAAATAAAGTACTTTACTCACACCGACGCTGACCTAAAATCCCCCCAATTTAATTCACAGTCAAAACATCGCCTTAATGAATCAATTAAAGCGTGTTAGCAGGCTAGCATGCTAACATTGCAGGGCAACAATCCGCTTAGAACGCCATCATGGATGGTAGCCTGCTCTACTTTTACGGGAGAAAAAAATACACCCCAACGTTAATAGCTGTTTCAAGCCTTGTCACGGCAACCTGCTGCAAAGTTAACGAGCGCCTTAAAACCCAAGACATGCATCATCTACTCAGCTTATTCTGAGCCAAACCTGGGAGATAAATCTCCGAGACGGCGGAAGCTAGGTAGCCTTAGCACAGGCCTTGGCTATCAAGTTTGTTTGTAGCCTGAATAGGCCGTTAGAAGATCACGTGCACGTTTTCATAGGCTTGCAGTTGGGTTATTGTGAATGGTTTGTCTGTATGGAGCACACTCTCACCTCTCTCGTGCTGCGATAAGGTTGCCCACCCGTGTAACGTTACATTCTAGCACAGCTGCACCCAGTAACTTCCTCTACAGAGCCGTCATTCGTCCCGCTGCTGCACAGCTCCTAGCAGGCGACTACAGCGGTCACGTGGTTTCTGTTTACGGACAGCAAAGCAGTTCGTTCCCCAAACGTGGAGGACTTTTGCGCGGTTGTTTTATTCGGCAACCGCCGCTATCTTGAAAGTTAGCCTGAATGAAAGATTAAAGCGTGTAAAACATAGCGGGTTTGAAACGCACACGGCCAACCATTTAAAGAAAGCAGTGAAAGGACAACTGCTGGTTGATATAAAAAGAGAAAATTCTAATCGTCTGAACAGTTAAAACTGATGTATTAAAACAAATAAACAAGTGGCGCAAACAAATAAACAAATGATGCCTTGTTACTTGACCCAATGGCAAAGGTAAATGTAGGCTTAGTTATTTAGTTGCATTTTGTAGCTATAATGCAATAAGCACATTTTTACATCTCCCATTGGACATGCCATTTTTATTTTTTTAATTATTATATGTTTATTGCCTTTATAGTATCGCTTAACATAATAATAACAATCAGCAAATATTCTTTATTGTTACTGTGGTGAAATTCTTTATTGGCTTAGAGTACATACAACAAACAACATGCAATAAACAATGTGTACAGAATTTTTTTCCACATTAGATCGAGCAAAGATAAAGAAGACAGAAAAGGTAAAAAGAAAGAGCAAAAAAGTTCGTATCAGAGTCTGAGGGCTTTGGTATCATTCCCTTCGTAAGTGATATGAGCCATGTTACATAGGTTAGTTGTCCTTCATGAATCACAAATAATGAGTTAATAAGTTACTTTTGTGCAATGATTTGAAGCTTCATTTACAGAAGTGTGCTATTAGATATTCCTGGGAGAAATGTGCAAATAGGCAATAGCAGTAGAGTAACATATGATGGACTTTAACATATTTTACATTAGATGGATTGTAACATATGGTTGTAACATATGATGAACATATTGATGGACAGACTTCAGCACGAGATTATCGCCCTCTGCAACTTTATTATTATTATTAGGGGTTCTGTTGAATTTTAGGACTGTGGTTTCCAATTCTAGACAGGAGGCAGCGCTTGAGGTTGCAGAGATGAAATGTTGAGGTCCTCTTTGGGAGTCTTGGATGGATTGTATCAGGAATGAGTAAATTGGAGGGACAGCTATTGTTAGATGTAATGGAGATCAAAATCAGACAAAATAAATCTAGAGAAGCCAGACTATGGTTGGGAGATGCACCAAGGAGGTATAGTGAATATATCAATTGAAGGATGCTGAGGCTGGAACTGCCAGGCAGGAGGCCAGCTAGAGGAAGACCAAAGATGAGCTTTTTTGATTGAGTGAAAGAGGACATGAAGGTAGTTGGTGTGAGTTGAGAAGGTGTAAAAGACAGGATTAGATGGAGTCATTGAGACATATAACCCCTGAAAAGGAAAAACCAAAAGGGAAAGAAAATGTTTGCAATTCCAAAACTCAGGAGCATCTGTCCTAAAATATTTATTATTATTATTATTATTCCTGGTTCAACATACTTGATTTAAATCACCTGGTGGACCTGTATGCTGAAGAGTTTGCTTACCTAAATTAATCAGGTCATCACCCACAACATTCAACAATCAGCAAAAACTGGAAACAGGACACCAAAGTTTTACATAAAGTTCAGGAGGCTTTCAGGATTTGATCTCAACATATAAAGTTTAGGGAGCATATAAAAAGGTTCTCTAAAAGTGTACTCTGTCTAGTTGTTCATTCACTTCTTGTGCTCTTTGTACCACGTAACCATCAGCTGTGACATTCCCATCTATAAGGTCCAGTTGTTTGACCACAGCTTTACTGGCTGGAAACACGACACATTCACCCGGCAGCCGAGATCACCAACCCTTTGTTTAAAAAATTTGCATTTAAAAATCATTGCAAAAATCTTCTATTAAGTAAGGTACGTTTTGCTGTCAGAAGTATTGTTTGATTAATTTAAAAGTTTGCTTTATTTTTTAACCTTTTTAATAAAGGTTTGAAATTTGGTCTTGATGGTAAGCAAAAACTTTTACAGTTTCTCTATTTCTAATTATGTACAAAGTTATAACCTCACTTGTAAACATAGTACGCCCTACAAAAATTTAAACATCCAAAAAGCCAACATTAGTGATTGCAAAACTTGGATGTATATGAATGTCAAAAAGCCCTCATCAGTCTATTTTACAAGAGATGTTTCATTACCACTGGAATCTAATGTATCTCAGCCAAACATGACATTTTGTGTGAATATATATATATATATATATATATATATATATATATATATATATATATATATATATATATATATATATATATATATATATATATATATATATATATATATATATATATATATACACAGTCAATTCCTTAGCCAATCATAAACATATAGGTTTCCTTTATATATCTGAAATGAGAGCAAACCCATTAATCATCACTGCTGTAAAGTATCTTTTTATTTTACACAGTCCTTGGATATTTGTCATTAGTTGAAAAGGAAAAACTTATTTAACTATAGTCCAATAAAGATGAACAAACATTCACTGATTTGCACCAAGTGAAATGAAAACACTTTTCTAAAATACAACAAACTATTTTTGAAATGCATGTCGTTTACTAATCAAAATAAAACATTTTCTACTGGCCCAGTTTCTCTTTCAGACTCTCCTTTGGATTTATTCCAAACCACAGCGCGTCGTTTTCAGCAGCAGCCCAAGCCATCCGCTCGGTGGTGAATGTGGCAGCCCACTGCCCTGTTGGAGAAACTACAATTGCACCACCTGCTCCTTGGACACGCTCACCCATGTGCTGGAGGGACAACTGTGAGGCATCTGCTACTGACTTTCCTGTGACGACACAAAGGCAATAAATAATTGTCTGGTCATTCAGTTCCACAAAAACAAACAAGAAACATGTTTACTTGCGGTACCTGGTACTCTGTACTTTGCTCTCTTGTACTTTGTGTGTTTTGTGTGTGTTTATTCTGCTCTGTCATCATTCTGTGGTCACAACAAGGGAGGAACTCCTAAATATCCTAAATACCCATCAGGGTCATTTTTTATAGGCTAAGTAAACTTTTTTATTCACCGAAGGAGTTCTCCTTATTTGTTTTGATCAATTTTAAACATAAGCTCACAAGCCTTCACATCAGAGGTTGAAAAACAGCTTGGTGAGCTGACAACAGACATGTAGAAAAAAAACAACCAAACTCTCTTTTTGTTGTTCCAGGGGTCTTAGCATAAAACTCTCTGAACTAACAATATAAATGCAGCATATTAAGTGTCCCATAGGGAATAAAAACACAGTTCCAGCCAACAGTCAGAAATTAAAAACTTCTAAACCTGTGCTTCGGACTTTTAGGAAATGGAAGAAGCAGTCAAAGCAGGTGTTACAGGCCTGCTTTGACCGAATAGATTAAAGTGTTTTTGAAGCTGCAACCATGGACTTAAATTAACTTGCTTAAACTGTCACTTCATATATCAGTTTTTGTGAGTAGAAACGTATGCTTGCAGACAAAGACCCGCCAGACACACCAACGATAAACTAAGTTTCACAGTACACCCCGTCTGTGGAAGCACCTCCCACGCTTCCTTCTGCTCAGATAGCAACAATGTGTCTGCTGCCGATCACTCAGACATTGTTTGGAAGAAGGTCCAGCAGAGAAGGTACTTCCAGCAGCAATTCAAGAAATACAACCTTCCACAGACGCTGCTGGTCATCTACTACACTGGCATTACTCAGTCTGCCTGTCTGTCTGTCCTATGCTCACCCAAAACTGTGTTTTTGGTTGGATTGGCTTCATCCAGTACAGGTATAGGGTCAGGAAAGGGGGAGCTAACATTTTTTGCAGATCCCACAAACAAACTGTTTAGACTTGTACCTGCTGGTCCTGATCAGAGTGTCTGTGTGCGCATATATATATATATGCGCGCAATAAAATATATATACAATAAAACCTTCACATGAAGAGAGCAAACTCAGTAAAGAACAGCTTTGAATCATACCATTTCTTTAACTACAAAAAAGCATGCCAATTCAGGAAAATTAGCAATTGTATTGTGATGATCATGAAAAAAATATTGGTCACAGACAAGCTCTTACTTCCTATGCTTTGTCTTTTTGTATGCCTGGATCGAGTGTTAATTTACCTTGCTCAACTTGTGACAGAATGAGTCTAGCCAGCGTCACTTTAAGAATAGATTCTCCATGTCCAGTACATGACACAGCACCACTTAAGTTGTCTGCATATCCTCCACAGCCTTGTTAACAAGACAAAACATAAGCAAAACATGTTTTATTTTGTCTGCACAGAAATTTCAAGACAAAAGAAAGGCTGTTAAGTTTTAATCAAAACTTAAGATATTGTTAATTATATCGTATGCTGCGGTAATGCATATGTTAACTGACATAAAAACATATTTAAATAAAAAATGCACAATTTCAAAGCAAATGTTACAACAAAAAATATAATTTTTTTAAAGTTCTCTATCTAACTTTTCAAGCATTTGCCTATTTTAAATGTTACATTTAAGCTATGTAAAATAATGAGTTAAATAAAACTATTAAGTTCTTTTGGAATATAAAAGACATCATACCAATGACAGGAGAATCCCCAACTCTGCCAACCATTTTATTCCTAATGCCTCCAGTAGATGTTGCACATGCAACATTCCCTGCATGGTCCACAGCTACTGCCCCAACCGTATCATGGGCCCTTGGAAGAGAAAAGTTTCTATTAACTACAAAATAAAATGCATGCTCAGCATACACACACGAAAACCAATTTGGAGGGGTGGATTGTGTCTGAGGACATTTTTATGTTGGCCCTAAATCTGCACAATAAATCAAGCCACAATCGTCATTGCAACATCAATGTGAGAAATACTACAATGACTGTGTGAATCCAATATTTGCAAGTACATAGAATTTAAGGTGCCATTCATAAAACTCTAACCTGACAACAGCCAGCTGTATGTCGTTCCGCCTAGCTCCACTCACATACATCTGGGACACCGACGGTAGAAAGTGATTTCTCCAACCTAATTTATGGTCTGGCCAATCAGGACGCAGGGCTGGAGTTTCATAGATGTGACGTAGTGGAGACGCGACCATGACGTGAGACTGTTTTGATAGCAATGGCGGCTAGTCGATGCTGCTATTTCTTCCGTGTTGTCCAATCTACCTAATATTGTTTCATTAAAAGAACATCAGAGAACGCCTCTGAAGGCTTTTGTTGGTGGAAACGATGTTTTCGCCCTTCTCTCGACCGGATTTGGCAAGTTTTGTTTTCCGGGACCAGCGGACGTGCAGACGCGGACGCGCCCCGGAGCGGTTAGCGCTAACTATGTTAGGAGGCCTTTAGTCCTCAACGCGGTCGGCCCGGAATCGACTCCGACCCGCGGCGCTTTGCCGCCTGTCTTCCCCCTCTTCCTGTCAGCTCACTGTCAATAAAACGCATGCCACTAGAGCCGCAAACACATTATTATTATTTTTTTTTTTTTTTTCCTGCGTCGCTATCATCAGCGTCACGGGTTAGCTTCGGTGTGAGTGGTTGAAATAGCACGTCAATAAAGATGACAGACAAGTGGCTTATCCAATCATATGCAAGAATTTTTGATAAGGCCCAGCCTTCTGTAAAGGCAATCCCTATGGCGGTGTCCCAGATGTATGTGAGTGGAGCTAGGCGGAACGACATACAGCTGGCTGTTGTCAGGTTAATAAAACTCTGCCTTCTCATTAAATGTGTAGTCACTCAGCTCTCTCTGCTTGCAAGTGTTTGAGGAGCATTTTTTTTTTTTCAGGGCCAGCCTGGGTTTCTACGGCCCTGCTCAGGTGCGGGGTCAAACCGAGCTGAATCAAGCAGAGTTTTCAGAGAACACGCTGCTTTTCAGCGATTGGCCGAGAAGAAATGAGAAGGTTTTTCTCCGAGGGAGTCCAGAAAAACTGAATAGCGACAACATAAAAGGACCACCATAAACAGAATGGGTCAAATCGAAGTATAATTTTACTATTTACAAACCATGAACCACGCTTGAAGGGGAAAAAAAAAGAAAAGAAAAACAACACTTCACCTTTCTGTATGCTGAGGCGCTGTATCAGATCCACGGATTTACCGAGGTTTTCTCTCATTTTAAACACGCTGAAAGCTGTGAAATTTTGTCTCTGAAGACTGTCCATCCATCCACCATAGCTGCTGTCTGCCTTCAGACTTAAGCTGCCCGCTGAGAGCAGCTCGCAGCCAGGGTGTCCCCACTCCTTTGACCAAAGAAAGTGCGAATATGCAAAATCCGACGTATTACAATAATTTCACTGCAGTTAAAAATATTTTGTGTGATTAATGTATTCTCATCACTCCCGCCATGGCAAAAATTTCATAAAGCTCTAAAATTTAACTCAGTGAGACAAACTTTGGAGCAAGTCAGACTGCCTTCGTCTCCCCTCTCCGCTTCTGTCTTTCTCTCAAATCGAGGGCCAAATCGAGTAGGGTCGGTGGAACTGAGGCTGGATGGACTTTCACAGTATTTTATTCCCATAACTGTTATAGATCTTTGATGCCAAAATAAGAAAGGTCAGAAAGACACATGAAAGAGGAAAATATGTTAAATGTTATTAAAATCGTCATTACAGAAATGTTGTAATGTAATATTTTTGTAAAATTGTGCAGCCCTAGTTGGGCTCAAAGTCCTATAAGTTCCAACTAATCTGTTTAAAAGTGTCATGTATCTATTATTAGACACACTTAAACACTAGAGAGTATCAAACTTTAGAATAATGCAATTACATTAAATTATAATTCTCTGACTGAGTGACCAAACAAGATAAAAACCTATTGTTTAATAAGGGGTTTTGTTTTTTGCTGAAAACAGAATAGGCATAATAAAGGACTTTCAAGTAACCAAAAGTTAGATTGAACAACAATGGATAAGAGAATGCCCTACCACTTCGTATTGAACTCTTCCATTACTCCAGAAATGTATTTCTTGTGTTTTTCCCATTCTTTCTTCTCATATTCAGTCACCAGTTTATCGGTGGGAACAGTGCTGACGCCAATGCTCTCTGCAAACTGGTTCGCACCTTTGCCTGTCAGCATTACGTGGGAAGTCTGAAATTTTTCACAGCAGCAAAACATAGAAACATTTAGAGAAACAAGATATGTTGCATACATTTTTGGTTAAACAGAGAATCACTCCCAAACATCTTGATAGAACTGCAACTTTAGGCGGGCTTTGAGTACCCCATATGATCCTAGGTGATGTCGCCCAGGGTTTCAGCTCATGATAGTGTTTCCAAATTGGCAAATTACTCTCAGGAAAGGGGTCAGAACAAGAGCGAATTGGACGATCTGAAAGTTGCAAGACAATAATAAAGGAGGAACATCATTTTGGTTTAGTGGGGGAAGCTTGCCCACGAGCAGGTGGTGATCATGCCTTGGCTGCAGGGGTTGGGCCCAGCTTGGTCTGAAAACACATCGGGAAGATTTCTTCCGCATTAAGCTTGGGTGTTGTGTAGTGGCATTGAAAGGCCAGGGTAAGAGCATGGCAATTCTCAGCATCACAGTCTGACTGGCGAAAAAGGACCTAGAGCTTGTGTGTGAGGCTAGACGAGATCAAGTAGACATAGTTAGACTCACTTCCACACAGAGCTTGGGCTCTTGAACTTACTCTGGAAGAGAGGCAGGACAACCTCTCACATCATTCAGGTCTAGAGATGCTCATAAGCCCCCGGATGAGTGCCCTGGTGTTGGTGTTCTCTCTAGGGACTGAGAGTGTCTCTTTGCAGCTTTGAGTTACTAGAGTGGAGTTTCTGGCTGTTTTCTGTGCACCAAACAGCCATTCAGTTTCCTTCCTGTATTCTCTGGATGGAATCCTGACAGGGTTCCCATCTGGTGATTTCCTTCTGCACCTGAGGGACTTCACTGTCAAAGTGTGCAATTATGAGTAACGTGGAGAACCGTAACTGGAAGGAATGTTCCTAGTCAATTTTGATTCCTAGCAGGGTTTTGTTGTTTTACTTCTGTCCTAGTTAACACTTTTACACTCATGTGTAGAAGTTTAAACTGATGTGGGAGGGACCTGACGGCGGGGGAGGCAGCTTGACAGAGCGGTTCAACTCACTTGAGTGGCAAGGTTGGACTGAGAATTTCTGGCAGAGGACCGTGTTTAGTAGATTTTCAATTCACACCTCCAAGAAGGTTTTCTCAAGCCTCCAATTCTCCAAAGACGCCTCCCTATGAGAGGAACCCAAGAGCAAGCACTGAACTTGCTTGAGGAGATAATATATCCCCTCTGGCCTTGAAATGCCTTGGGATCCACCAGAATAAGTTGTGGAGTTTAGCTGAGGATGGAGATGTCTGGGTTTTGGACCCGTTACCTGTGCTACTGAGTATCTGAAAGCGGCAGTCTTGTCTTCTGTTATTGCATAATAAATATGCATCAAAAATATTGAAAATTGATCCCCATCCCAAACAGAATGCAACACAACAATGAATAAGACAATTAAAATAACAAGACCTTCTCCATGACTGCCCTTGCCAGTGACACAGGGTTAGCGATGTTTTTTACACAAGACACTGCACCGCTGGCAAGTGTCCTTCCATCCACAATAATGGCATCCATCTCTACATCTCCATCAATGTTTAGTGTTGCTCCATGCCCTAAAGGAACAAAATTGAAAATAAAATATTTTGTAATGTGTGTGCAGAGGGAAAACATAGCAGGATTCAAGTTTGTTTTAGCTACTATTTCCTCCAGCAGGTGGAGTTAAAGCTGATGAAAGTAGCAACAGAAAAGAGTTGTGAATGATAAAATATTACTAATATGCAGCTTTTTCTGTGTCTCACCCTAATCTATAAAAAATGTCTCCAGTCTTTAGAAGTGTATGGGTGAATTTATGGTCATACAGTGTTTAAGTATCCATATTGTTTATGATTAATGTATGGCTACAGGTTGCATGGTGGTGGCAGCACCGTTGCCTCACAATAGGTCCTGGCTTTGATTCCTGGCCTGGGGTTCTTTCTGCACAGTGTGTGTACGCAGTTGTTTTTCCTGTCTGTGTGTGTCTATGATGGACTGGCGACCTGTCCAGGGTGTACCCCGCCACTCGCTCAATGACTGCTGGAGATTGGCACTAGTCCCCCTGTGAGAGAGACAGGTCCGTTCATTTTTGGGGGGCAAAAAAAGATAATAAGTAGAATAGGTTTTGGTGCAGACTTGACATGGACCTAGATACAGCCATATTTGTTAGTGAAAGAGATACAAATCCTGTTTTTATTTGCAGTTTTATCCATAGTCAAGCTCTCTCCTAAAGTTTGATAAACAGCACATGTTGTCCCTGTGGTTTCTATGTGGTTTTGCTTTAAAATGTCATGAACAAAAATCATAAACTATTAACGGAAAATGTTTAAGATAAATCTCATAAAAAAACCACCAATGACATGTAAGGAACATTAAACTTTGCTAGGATCAAATGGCTATTAATATCTACACCAGCAGATGGAGACAGCGTTCTGATAAATCTGGATTATATAATATAGTGAATGGGTAGGCGGTGCATGTTGTCAGTTCTTTTCTACATTAATGATGGGTGATCTGTTTAGAGTGAATTCTTTGAATTCAAACTAAGCAGGGTGAATTCATCTTGAAGCGACAAATGGATCATTGTATTCACCTGCATTAAACACCGGGTTGTCTTCTAAAACCCTCACAGCAGCCTCAACAGCATCCAGCGCACTTCCCCCACTTTTGAGCACCGAAGACCCATGGCGGGCAGCGGCTTTCACCCCATCAACAGAGGCCGGGGCCAGCTCATCTGGTATGGCCCAGGCCCCACCGTGAACAACCAGCACCGCAGACATCTTTAGGCTCCTGCAGGAAAAGATGGACTCTCACCTGTAGTGTGTTAAAGACACAGGCAAGAATGTAAAATTAATCCCATTTCTCAGACATGTACTATACATATGAAATGTGTTACATTTACCATTTTCAAAATTTAAACTATACAAACAGAAAATTAGTTATCCTGTAAACAAAGGCTAAGTTTTAGCTGTCTCATTTGCACCTTTGACTAAAGGGCATAATAAACAACATATTTAGCTACTGATAGGACGAACAACACTGAACTTTGAGCTGTAGGTATGTCATTTATCAACAGTTACACCTGTGCTGTTACAAGTTTCACACACCAGATCCTGCAAAACAACAGCTAAACTTTGTTTAGTTTGGAGTTAATAATTGTTACAGCTTTCTGCAGGAGTGTGTTCTAAATAGGCAACGTGTGTGCTTGAGTCGAAATGTAATACTGTACAATCAGGCTAGGCTATTAAACTGAACGCTGACTATGTGACAATTTTTTCCCCTGGAAAATAAAAACAGACTTTAAAAAAAATGCAGCCCTTAACTTCAATGACTCTCTGATGTCTGCTTCAATTACAATAAATAATATCCCATCCAACAGGTCATTTTTTTTTATGAACCACACATATTAATCTTTGTAGCGAGACGTTTCTCCCAAGCAGAGCCTCAACATTCAGGGACAATCTTCTACACCATGAACTGCATGCAGAAATCCCCACAGGCCTGATAAAGACGGAGGTGTTACTTGCAAACAACATTTCCAGGCGGATTTGCTCGTGTTGAGAATATCTAAATGGTTGGACTTTAATAATAGACTTTATCCAGTTTACCGTTCATCATTAAGAAAGTGATAAATGATGAAAGCTTAATCATGTTTTGCTCATAAGGCAGTGACATAGTTTCAGTGTTTTCATTCTGTTAGCAGATATTATAGATGGTCCTAAATGTATTATATAACTATACAATATTATTTAATATTTTTGCAGACTCATTCCTATATTAAAAGCAAAGCAGAAACTTAAATTCTGTTCATATATAAGACCATATGAATTAATAATAATAATTAATGCAAAATTTAGTTTGTTGTGGCATTCAGAGCTGTCTCAACAATGGAGCAACAGATCCCCTAATTTCTTTTTTTTTAACCCTCAAAATAAAAAAAATCATAATGCCACTGAAGAACATATATTTATAAGCTTTTTTCAAGCTATTTTCATTTATTTTACCTCGGCATGATGTTCTCGCTTTCCTTGTGATAGTGTAAATGTTTAGCAATTATTCACTAAGTAACTTGTTGGCAGCACTTACAGCACCCAACTGTAAATGTGCAAAAACAGATCATGCGGAACATAAACAAAATGTCCTAACCCTTCACTTGTTATTTTTAATCATTTTGGGGGTTCAAAATTAGTAAAAAAAAAATATATATATATATAGGGGGATGAAGCCCCTTCTTCTGTGTAGTTCGCGCTTTGCTCAAATGTATTTCTTTCTGTGTTGGTTAAGATTTTAGAAGTTGTACAAAGTGTAGCCTGCATGGTTGACAGCGCTGATTTGGAGAACAAAGAGGCCTTGTGCAGTTTATTGCAGTTTATTGTAACACCAGAATATAGTGACAATAACATTTCTAACTTTTTTCCTACCTGTCCCGACTTCCAAACTTCTTTCAGAAGAGACGATCCGCCGACACCAAGAGACTGCGACGAGGAGCTGATAACTCACGCGTGCTGCACGCTGACGTCACGTCTTATATAATTGATGACAAGACTTCCGACTGGAAACTTTGGGATTTATAATTTAGAATTCTTTGTTTTAGAGTACGGTAGTTTATTTTAAATAAAGAGGTATGTATTGTTTTTTTTTTCTGGTTATGGTGATGAAAACAAGTTGGACAAACCTCTTTGACTTCATTACCAATCTAATATATTAGGTTGGTAACATGTATTATGCATGATTATATATGCGTGGTATATGCATGATCAGAATCATACATATCCAATGTCTGGTGATTTGCAAAGTCAAATAAAATGGAAATTTCATTATTTGCCTAAAAAAAGAAAACATGACGGATTTCATTTTTATGCTAAAAATATATATTTTCCTGGTCAGACCAAAAAAAACAAGGACAAACTGGAGCAGAAGCCCAAATGGAGTGCCAAAACATATCAGTGTTTGTCCGTATCATTGTGAGGATAATGGCTATTTCTTAAGTAGCCCATAAGCTATAATCAGCTTTTCAAAAACAATGCTGTCAAAACCGCATATGTAACGTATTTATTACCTATTTGAAAACGGGGATGGCACAACCACAAAGTTAACAAAGTCAGCTACTGAAAACATTGATGTCACAATCAGAAACGTAAACCAATTTCCAACCCTGCTGTGTCGCTGTCACAAACTTAACCTGTTTCAAACTATTTGGGAAAAAAATTACACGAGAAACACAAATTGAACTGATGTGAATTTGGCACAAAAAATTAGTTAGAATAAAAAACACAAAAGAAGGACAAGTGAAAAAAGTAGAGTTCATTGCCATTTAACATCTTATTCTCTAGCCAATAATTGGGACCATTTCAGGATAAAATGTTTTTCAAGTCTTCAACCACAAAACCTCAATATAGAACACAAAATAATATGTCAACAGATCAATCTTATACTAAAGGTATGTGTAGCCAAACTATTGTCTGAATAATCTGTATATTTTGGCATCCTGAAAAATATAATTATGTGTAATACTTTGTAAGCTACACTGTCTAGATAACACCTAAACTATTTCATACTGTGAAAAAATAGGAGATTCAGCACATGCTTTGTTTTCTGTTGCAGCATCAAGACAGAGAATAGCCTGCAATCTCATTTACTATCGATGAACTTTCACAGCACAACAGTGGGGAGAAATTGAAGAGACAGTTCTGATATAAAGCAGTTTAAAAAGGAATACAAAAAGTACTGAAACAGGTACAAACAGTTTTGCTGATGCTTGTTAAAAACAAAGGGCAGAGTGCTCTGAGAGCGATCACTTGTATTGATAACAACGTGCCAATTATTTTTTGCTTTATGTGCAGGTGAAGACACAGAGGCAATTAAGAAGGGAACTATTTGCCCAAGCAAGGAAACCTGAAAAAAGTAAATCACTTATGTGTGCTTACAAGGCACATCTAGAGCAGTTAAACCTTCTCTCAGCCCAAGTATAAAGAATGCATCTTTAAAACAAATATAGCTTTACTATTGCAACTTTGATAAATGAGAAAAAAAAACAGAAAAGAAAACCAACTGTAATTTTTACCAAGCTTGCACATTGTATGATTTTCCCAATTCAATCTTTTGGATAATTTGGTCTATGATTTGTTTTCCCTAATATATTCACAGGCAAAATCTCAAACCGCATGCAAAAAAAGACATATTTGATTTTGAAACAGATGTATAAGTATGAACTGAATCCTCTAAAAACATTCCCCTCATTCAGATACCAATCATTGTTAAATACGTAAAGAAAAGGCTGTTTAAGACTGCATCTCAATAAACTCATCTATTAGAAAATGTAATACTTTAATAAAAGCAACAGGGGGAATTTCTTATAATTTTGTTTTCTATAAAAAAAGGTTGTGCGATATGAAGAAGAGAAGAGGCTTGAAGCAAACACTTGTAAATAATTTTTAGTGTAGTGAGTCATAAGAGACTGTGACATATACAAAACTTTAAAAAATAAGAACTGCAAAAAAAGATATAAACTTTAGAGCTCATAAAACTTAATTTTGTCTAAGCCAAAATAGTTTTTTTAAAAATGTTATTTTACACAAATGAAATAGTTTACCCAGTCTGTAAGCTCTAAAAGCACTCCGTCATCATGACAGCATCGTTTCAGAAGAATATGTACTATTACACTTCGGCCAGTAGAGGGCGCAGCCATTCTACCGGCTGTACAATTTTGTTTCACCGGACTTTGTAGTGTCTGACTTTGACCAATAGAGGGCAGCAACAACACGTTGAATGAATGAACAGCTGTCCAGGGACATTTTATACAGTCGGACTGAAAAGAGTCCAGGTCAAAAGAAATGTAACAGATCTTACAAATAAATTAATAAATAACTACTTCAGACTTCCATTTCCCATCAAAACCTGCAGACACAATAAAACAAAACAATCATGGTGATGGTGGAAATAATAGTATTAATAATCGTAATCATAAGCCTGACCTGGAGTCAGTTTACACCTAAATACCAGATTGGTCTGGTCCATTGTTTAAGGCTACACTGAAACACTAAGGATGTGCTTCATTTAAGAAGCAGGGTAGCTACAGCTGAGATAATAAAAGAAATCCAAAATGAAGGCAACAGTGATTTTTTTTATTAATACTGGCTCTATCTGAGCCTCCCTACTATTAAAAAAGAAAGGACATATCATAACGTAACATTGCAAAGCATATGTTTAAAAACCTTTATAAATCTTGGATTAGAGACTTCTGCTTCACACTAGCTGCAGTGGATACAGCTGTTGTAGCACAGAAAACCCTGACGCACCATGGCTTGTTTGCAGTAAAGAGTAAAGCTGACATATAATCACACCTACAGACCACTGCAATTAAAAGCCCATCCAGCATAACACAATTACTACAACTAGATTGAAGCTAATGCTCCTCAGTTTAGGAAGTAGTCACACGGAGTTCTGGAGTCTAATCAGAATGTCCTTTGGGTGAACTCCTTTTGGATGATTTCTGCACAAAACCTACGGGGAGGAGGACCTGGGACAGACCCCAAAACGCACTGGGCAGATCATTTGTGCCTTCTGGCCTGGGAATGCCTTGGGATTCTCTGGAATGATCTGAAATATGTTGTTAGGGAGAAGGGATGTTACCTCCATGTCTTGGTCTCAGATAGGCAGAACATAATGGTTGGATGGACAGACCCAAAAGGTGTCTGGCTTAAATTATGTGCAGAACATTGTGTGGGGAGTGTTTTCCATGAGAATTTAGCTTCCTACCATAGTCCAAAAACAATCAAGTTTGTTCAACCAGTGATTTATTAATTTCCCCTAAGGACGGATGTGCATGTGTCCTGCATTTGATCTTTAGTCTGTCCACAATTACTGTTACAGCAGTGAATCCTTCCAGGCTCTTTATAACCCTAAAAGGATTTTGAAAATCATCATTATTAACTAAAGAGTTAGCCAGATTGTGGCAAGTTTCAGAGTTGAACATTTCGTCTTTGTTTTATTCAGTTTAATTACTATGTGCCAGATTCGCATCAAAGTCTGCAAGATCCCTAATTTCTCGCCAGCTGTATTTCCCTCAAGGTCTATATTGATGAGATGTTTAATTTACACAATAAACAAATCTTCCTATTAGAGAAGGGAACATAAATAACAACAAAAATAATTAGCACACACTTGAGAAACGTTTTGTCTGCAGCTTCGCCGCAGTCTTTATGATCAGTGGGAAGAAACACGACTCTAAAGGTCAAGTGGAGCTACAATTGGTCCTTGACCATTTTCATCTGCTAAAATCTCATTTTTGAATGAGTTAGGCAGCCAACATGCTGGGCAGAGGGTCACTTTAAGATTCAACAACACTACTTTTTAGACAACTGAATTTTAAAATTCACTATAGCATTTATAGTTATGTCAGCAACTACATATTTGTATCATTTGACTGGATATTTACACCCTCATTTTCATGGTTTGAAATCCTTCACATTTTTGCTTGATCCTCAAATTAGTCGCATCACTTTCTAAACCAAATAAATGGTGGTTGACAGCATTTCTGTTCTTTGATTTCTCTCATTGCATGGCCTGGCAGTCATCTTCAGTGTGCAGCTTCTCAAAGCAGAAGGTCCAACGTTTACGTGGGCTTTCAAGCAAGCACGTAAACCGTCATTTATCTATTGTTTATCAAGCGTTGTTTGCGGTCCCATTGTGCATGGAATTGGAATTTGAATTTGAATTTGACTCCAGCACAGACACAAACAGCAAAAATTATGAACTATCAGCATCAAATTAAGGCAGGTATCTGAAGATTTTCTTCTGCATGAATCCATCCATCCATCGTCGATACCCGCTTCTCCGAGCAGGGTTCCAGGGAGGCTGGTGGCGATCTCCAGCTGTCATTGGGCAGGAGGTGTTGTACACGCTGGACGGGTAGCCAGCCCATCATGACCATGCACACACACACCAGTGAGGACAATTTTGGCCACTTAACCTAACAGCCATGCCTTTTGGACTGTGGGAGGACGCTGGAGCAGCCGGTGAGAACCCACACATGCCCAAGGAGAACTTGCACAGCCTGTGCAGAAAGACCCAAGGCTGGCATTCGAATCCAGGACGTCGACGGCAACAGTGCTGTCAATTGCATCACTCTACAGTCATGAATCCTTTTTAAATTCTTTTGAATTTGATGTTTAGAAACTTTCAAACCAAACTTAAAAGCAGCTTTGTTTTTGATTAATCATAATCAATCATATCATCAGCATAATATATATTACAAAGAATAGGCTAATTATCTCAGTGAGCAAGGTCTGCTGTAACTTTTGAGATCTAAAAGAAACTGTCAAGTAACAACTTAATGTGTTAAGAGTTTAAAATATCACCATGAGCTGAAAGGACCACTTGTCAAAAGGAGAAAACATGTCTTCCTTGCTGCGATGTTCAATGGGCCAAAGAGAACAAAACATAAACTTTTTCTGAGTTTTGAAGACCTTATTAGCTTTTTTCTTTTAAATCTGGCAACATCAGTCGCCACAGCACTTTTGTTTTCTAGGAGGAATGAATTTCTCGGGCGAGCCTGTGGCATTATGTTTTACCAGCCATGCATCCTGCATGAACTTCTTCGATCTTCGGCGCACAGATGGTTTACGCTCAGAGGGAACCTGGCAGATTCTCCATCCGCGCCAGTCCCATCCTGAATGAAGCCAGTAACGTTGTTAAGGGGCGGGGGGGTGGAAAAGGACGGGGTGGAAGGGAGGGGGGGGCTGCAGACCCCCTGAGTCTGATGAGAGTCTGGCGGCTTTTTTATTTAGAGAGGCAGCGGTGGCGGAGATGGGCTCACACTTCTGAATCACAGCTCATCCTCCAGACAGTTTCTCTCTTAAATCTGGATCGGCAACATTTTTTCAGAAGGGGTTTGCGCTGGTTCTTGCTCAGACGGACGGACGGACAGACTGCAGCCATCTGAACGCAAGGAGGGAGAGAGATTCTCGGTTGCATTCCGACGCTTATTCGTAGTTCCGTGGTCTCACCTGCACTGCCGGCGGAGAGGCTCGCTGCGATCATAATGCATCCGGATAAGTGCTTACCTGAGCTGATGGCAGAGAAGAACAACATGGACCCTTCTTTTGTTCATGCGGTTCGGCTCCTGGCAGACGGTAAGTCAGATAGCCGGTTCCTTTTCATCTCATGCGCTCTGAGCGCTGCTTGTGCGTCTTTGCGAGCATTGAAGACTTCGCTCCAGTGCACATGAGCAACTGACGCGTTTACGTTCAGGAACTTTGCAAGAAATACCGCAAACACAGAAAGTAAAGTGTGCAAAGTCAAAGAGTCATCATCTTGTTTTCTATATAGCGCTCCCAAAACGTCAGAGGCAGAAAGAGTCAGATTTGAACAGAACGTGCTGCAAAACATCCAACAATTAACAACTCACAGCGATTCCTGCGATGGATTGGAGTTAAAAAGTTAACCTGTGACTTTTCCCCTTCCTTGATTTCATCTTCCCGATGAACAATACAATAGCTGAAAAGGCATGACAAAACGAGACTGACACACAAATAATATCAGCAAAGACTGGTTAATTAAAAAAAGGTTTGGAAACGGTTGAATCAAGAATCTGTATTGTCATCATGTGTTACCATAATGAAATGTAGGTGAGACCCCGGCTCAGAACACATAGATCACACATAATACGCAGACGCAACAAAACATAATGTTTCACTTTTTCTACTTTTTATGAGTTCTAAAATTTTAGGTACATTTTGGTTTGTTGCTGTACTGATTGTGGTATACAGAGCATCGTGGAATAGACAAGATCTGGTTATCGGTATCAAGGAACACAGGTTTTAAGAGGTTGCGGTCCAAAAAAGGATAAAATGTTCTGTGTACCATTCCTGTGGTTTAAACTGTGTTTATTGATATGTTGTGGAATGTGATGAAGGGGCCAAAGATTTCCTCAGCCATATGGACATAGCATAGCCCTGCTCCGCCTGTTGCTGAGCACTGAAAGCCAGCTGACTGACAGAAGGCAAGCAGCTTTCTCCTTGCTTACCAGGAATATAAATTTGCCCTGTTTCTAAAAACAGAAAATTGGTGCGGAAACTAAGGGAATGCACAGATTATAACTTCATTTGGGAATATGAATGTTATCTATGTTTAGCAGCAGGCGATGAAAAACCAAAACTGCACAATAAGTTCTTGAGAACTACTGCTAAATTTGGCTTATGTTTATCCAATAATTTTCTTAAATCTAGTAATAAGATAACAATGAATAAATTGTGCAGATAGAATTAGTACAATTGTAAAAACACATTTTTTGTAATATTATTTTATGACCAGCAGAAATAATGAGGCTTTCTGTTTGAAAATAAAACTGAATCAGATGTTGTTAGAAATGTTTTGCTTTTGTTGTAATTATGAGATGGTGTAAACTGGGCTATATTTAATTAAGCTTATCATTAGAACTGCATAAAATATTAAATTGCAGACTCAGCTCAATATTAACACGTTTAATATCAGTCTCAAATGACTGTTTGAATGCAATAGTTTGTCCAAACATCTTGTGGCCGAGATGCTGAAGCTCACTAAGAGCAGTGGGGACATTGTGATGGGGAAAACGAAAGGGTCCAGGACCATGTGGGTTGAATTTAATCAATGTGGTCATCGCAATATTAGTCATGTATTACACGTTTCCCTGATGTTGTCCAACCCTGGTTATCATGATCAATTTCATTCCTGCCTATGCCTACTGTGGTTGTTGTCACAACTGCTTCCAATTTCAGTTGTGCATGCCTCCCTGTTTGCATGTTAACTTCCAACCAATAGGCAAAAGCGCTGCATAGGGGGAGAAGTTAGGACAATTCAAAGGGGCCCCAACAAAGAATATATATATATATATATATATATATATATATATATATATATATATATATATATATATATATATATATATATATACCCCTATACCCCTATATCAGCATGAAATAGTGTGTTCCCATATTCGCGCTCTTGACAGCAACAGTGGTTAATAGCTGTCACAAAAATGACTCCACACTGCACTGTTAGCAATGGTCAAGTTAAGAGCAAGTAATGTAGACAAAAGTTTTAATAACACCATTGGAGGAGCTCTTACACATGACAGCATCTTAATGGCCTCTAGAACATGTTTTCTTGTTGGTACTTTTTGTGCATATGAGTCAGCCTTGAGAAAATCTGGCAAAACGTAACGTGTGACAGATGATCCCATCTGCACTCCAGTAAGCGCCAGAAGAGGCACTGTCAGGTGTCTCATCAACACATTTCAGCAGGAAGGCTGCAGGGAGGTTTGGACAGAACAGTACGCTACAAACATCCCGTTCAGTTAAAGCATATTTCTATCACAACAACACTCTCATATATGCAAGTTTTCTTTATACGTATTTATATTTATTCAATGAGAATTCATTCAAGTGAGAACGTAATCAAGTTTACAGAAAACGATGCTTCACTCTGAACACATGAAAGAAGATGAAGGTCATTAGGTATGTTTTTACTAATTACATACTGTATTTTGTGAGCATTTACATTACTACATAAAACATGTTCATCTATTTATTTACCCTCCTATTGTACCATCAGCTGTGGTAACTTACAGACAAATTGTCCATTCACAAAATGCTAACTTTTTATCTTTAACGAGACCTTTTGCAACAATTTTGCGCTTTTCCGCAAAATTGTTGCAAAAACTTGAATTTAATGCATCATCCATAATATTGGACAACCAGCCCTGGAAATGGTCTAAAGTTCTGCCAGCTTAATGCGAGGTAACAGCTGGGATTTCTCCTTCTTCCACAAAAAACTCTTTCGTCAGCCTTTGGCCATTGATAATGCAGAATCCTGCATACCTGCGGGCAGCGAGATAAACTGCAGCAATTTATTGATTCGGTTATTTATCACCGAACAGAAAGGCACGCAATCCTGCATTATTCATATCGCAAACAATAAAACACCAAACATGGATTTACTGGGGTCTGAGTTAACATCTCCATGTTTATGAAATATGGCATTCATGCTTTGTGAACAAATGATACACTCTCCATAATCATTTGTCTATGTTTGAGCAGATGTATGTTTGTTTGGGATGAAGATAATTTATTACCTGGTTGTCATGTAAGGCTGGGGGTTGGGTGGGGGGAATTGCCTTTCACTGTTGTAGAGACTTCCTTATACTTTTGATATTCAAAATAACTAACTTATGACTGTCACAAAACTGCTTTAACAGACAGCGCCCATAGCTGTCTCGGCATTTGTTGACCGTGGCTCTCACTGGAAACAGAAAGGGCTAATGACCGCTCAGACTGACAGATGAAAGTCAGCTATTTCTTGCACTTCACTTTCTTCTCACTAAAGAAGTGTGGCTGTTGTTTTTTTTTGTCTTTTACAGTGGGTGGAAGTGAGAAACAAGAAAGGCAAGCCATTAATAGATCCCACAGGTATCCCTTGTAAGACTCGCCTACATGCTATGTATGGAAACCATAGGGATTCCTAATGAGCAGACAGGGAGGCAGAAAGGAAGTGAAGGACAACGAGACGGGCAATAGCCGCTCAGGAAAACAACTGTTCCTGAAACTTCTCTGTCTGAATGTTGCCAAACCAAGGTCTTTTCTATAGCTTACGTTACTGCCAACAGTGTACATTTTGACAGGAAAGTGCTGGGCGAAGGTATTCTTACCTCTTCTGTCATATTGCAACCTCAACCTTAAAATGTTTGTATTGGAAGACCATATGATGGACCAACTAGAACTGATGCTTGATAATTTGACAAATAATCTTAAAAGTGGGTTGCACGTTTTTATTCAGCCTCTCTATTTAGTAAACAGTCAATATAGTCCATCTGTGTGTGATTTGATTTGAGCACAAATGCTGTATGTCTATTTGGTTTGTCGGAAACAGTGGAGAGCAAACAGTTTCACAAAGAACGGGAAACACGGCAGACAGATAAGGGATAAAGTTGGGGAGAAGTTTAAAGCAGGGTTAGGTTATAAAACAATATCCCAAACTTTCAACATCTCACAGAGTACTTTTAAATCCGTTTTTATCACCCAAATCCGTTTTTATAGTGCTTTGTGTCCCTTTGCTGTCCTCTATCTCCCAGCTGCCCCAGGCAGACATCCACCTTGTTTGAGTTTGGTCCTGCTGGACATTTCTGCTTTTTGAAGAGGATTTCTCCTCACCTGTGTTGTCCAATGCAAATGCTCAGGCCAGGGACTGAATGAAAATGCATTTTAAATAGCATTTTCCGATGACCAATTTCTTCAGTTTGAATGAAACCCATTTGCAAGTGTTTCCCCTACCCAGCACTAAGTTTAAATAGAAGGCATCTGTAAAAAAAAGCCATTTTGCATTATTTTGATGCTAAAATTAGATGTGTTTGACATGTCCCAAAGCATATTGTTGGGAGACCAATAATTGAGGTCATGCCAGGTCCCAGTAAGAGATGTGATGAATGACACTCATTTTGACAACCGCTTTGACAAGAGACTGTGGCTGTTCAAAGACTCTTGTTCACACTTTAGTCCACACAAATCCGTCATTTTATTTATTTATTTATTTTTGGTCTGGCTACTGGCAGTGGAAATACTGCATCACTTCATGAAGCGTTCAAGCTTGACTTTAACTAGAAAATATTTAACCAAGCTCGTTTTTTTTCAGGACAACAGAGACTCTACCGCAACACATCCTGAATTGGTGAATTGGTTCTCAATTTAAAGTCCCAAAAATACCCATTATTTGTTTAAAACGTCTTTAAAGTGTTAAAAGAAGGACATGTATAGTCAATGTATAGTGTACAGATTTTTATGCTGGTTGCCTGAAATTGCAAATAATGCCAGAGTCAGTGGACAAGAATGCATTGGACCAGACATTGGACCCCAGCCTTTTCTAGACCCCTTGGATGATAATTAGGCATCTGGAAAATCTGCGCCAAAATAACAATGTACAAACGTTTGAGTGAGGGGGAAAGGATCCATGTGTAGAAGATACCTTTTGCCCAAACACTTGAAGATTATGTTGGACTCAAATTATTTAGCTACTGTTCGAATTTGATATTTTCAAGTTCTGCATGAGTGTGGAAGTCCTTCCTTCCTTCCTTCCTTCCTTCCTTCCTTCCTTCCTTCCTTCCTTCCTTCCTTCCTTCCTTCCTTCCTTCCTTCCTTCCTTCCTTCCTTCCTTCCTTCCTTCCTTATGTTTTAAATTTACAGAAAATTTAAAGCCTGACCACCTTAAACAACTAACCATCATCCATCCATCCATCCATCCATCCATCCATTCATCCATCCATTCATCCATCCATCCATCCATTCATCCATCCATCCATCCATCCATCCATCCATCCATCCATCCATCCATCCATCCATCCATCCATCAAGGGGTAACAGGTCCAGGACATCCCAAACATCCCTCTACCCAGTTACATCCTCCTGCCTTAGACATATTTACCCAAAATATGTAGTGAACTGTTGGAGTGGGAGTTTGACATGAAGAACGCATTGGAGCTGAATAATAACTTTGAAATTATTTCCTGTACTGCAGAGTGTATCCCAAAGTCATATAATTGATTTAGAGAAAGATATTTCTTTTAACCACTGATTCTGAAAATTGATTTCCGCTTATCTAGCTTTCTTTATTGTTCATCTGCTGTTGCTCACATTTTCTATTTATCCATTATGGCCTGCCCAGGACACAGCGCTGACCGAGCTTGTTGTGACAGATAAACGGCAGCACTCTTGGTGTGACCTATCAAAAGGACGCAAAAATGACATATCAGGGCAGAGATGTAATTTTGGATCGCATTTTCAGCATTTAGCAGCCACTCTTACTGAGAGTCCCTTACAATGAGTGCACAGGTCGAATACGATTAAATTCCAAGGTCACAGTTATTTTCAGTAACAGAAATGAGCGGATGAGCCAAAGCTGCAGCGCTCAGACAATAGATATTAGATAGCAGATTATATTACAGGGCTTCTTCAGTGTTCACATAAAAGAGGGAAAGTTTAAAGAAATTCAGAGAAGCTGGAAAGAATTTCAAAACATGGCTGGTTAAATTACAACAGGTGCCCGTCCTTGTTATTTGATCAGTCTAATTTAATTTAACTACACTAGACAGAGACAACTGTGAAGTAACCGAAAACTAATGAGGCAAGTTCAATGGTATTCATTTCCCAGACATTTTTATTTTTACATTTAGTCTTGTTGTCAAACTTAAATGTGTTGTTCTGGGATTTTTTGTTATGGAGCTACACGGAACAGCACGTAAGTCAGAAAGAAAAAAAATTGGAATCTATTTTTCTTCAACTCCCCTGATACAATACTTTGTATAAATTAGCAACCATGCTGATACATAAATTTGTGAAACTCTGCAAATATTTTTTTGGGGGTATGCCTCTACATACATATCTCTGTCATTGTAGATCGAAGTAAAAATGTTTTTCAACCAATTGTTTTGTGCAAAAATCATTCAGATTGCATGGAGAGCTTCTGTGAATATCATATTTTAAATTCCGCCGCAGATTATCAGTTGGATTTTGGTCTGGTCTTTGCTGGGCTGTTCTAACATGAAACTGCACCCGGATTTAAACCATTCCATTGTAGCTCTGCCTTCATGTTTGAGGTTGTAATCCTGCTGGAAGATGGACAAAATCTGAAGTTCTCTGTAGCCTCTATCTTGTGTTTTTTCTAGTAATTCTCTGGAGTATACAACTAGTAGTTTCCTGTCAAAAAATTCTCCCACCTGAGTTCTGCAGCTCCTCCAATGTTACCACGGGTCTCTTAGCTACATCTCTAGACAGTGTTACCCTGGCTGTTTAGGTGGACGCCGATGTCTTATTAGGTTTCCAATGAGGCTGGACAATATCAGAAAGTCATGTGATGACAAAGTAATTACTGAATACAGCAATAAGGACATATTTTGCATAAATCCAAAGTTAACGTTCTCTCTTTATCTTTTGGTCCTAATGGTGCTTCAAACATGTTCTAGGACCTTTAGGATCTGGGCCACTCCTATTTGTGTCACATAGAGGCATTTTCTGATGTAAGTGTAATGAATCGTTAAGGTTGAACCCAAATGTGAGCCAGACACGGAGCTGTATTTTAAAAAAGGGGTTTATTAACAAAATCCGGGTGGCAAAAAGGCTGACTCCAAAAAACTGAAAAGCAACGAGCAGAACAGACACGGACTGGCAGACGGGCAGGTAAAACACAAAATAATCAAAGGCTGGGAAGGGCTTACCGCAGGCTGACGACAGGGATAAACACAAGACGTTCTGGCAACAAACAGAAAACTAAAGCGGGCTTAAATAGGCGAACGGAACAGGAGAGCAGGGCGGGACTAATTAACCAAAACAGGTGGAAATGATAAAAGGAGCACACAGACTAATAAACCTAAGGTAAAAAGCAAGACCAAGACTGAACAGACACTAGCTGAAATAAAAACTAATAAAGACTAAAACCGGCTAAGGATAAATCCAATACAAAACAAGAAAACAGAAATAAAACCTAGGACAGGAAAGTGGCTAAACTGAAAGAAAATAACCTGAACCACAACAGAAACGTTACAATAAGACTTTACCCAACAAACTGAAAATAATATTGAAATCCAAAGTATTAATTTCTGACACTTTGAATAAAACAGCCAACAAATATCGCATTCTAAGCAGTCATTTGCAAAATCAATATCGCACTCACTGATGACAATAATTCTGCCACACTATGTATTGTGCAGTCTTAGTTTGCAGCTGTGCCAACCTCTTTCCAATTTCGGATGATGGATTTAACAGAGCTGCGTGAGATGCTCCTAGTTTGGGATATTATTTTACAACTTAACCCTGCTTTAAACTTCTACACATCTTTATCTCTAACGTGTCGGGTGAGTTCCTTGGAAATTGTGACGCTGTTTGTTTACTACTGTTCTCTAAAAAACATTAAGGATTTAACAGAAAAGATGGATGATACTGTGATTAAGTAGCACCCAGAAGGACTCTAAATACTTAATTAAGTGTTTAAGTGTTTTCTAAAAGCAAATGGCTGAAATGGATTTCATCTAGGGGTACAAGAGCAACAGAGTCCGAGTGCACGTCACATTTTTCAGACTTATTTTTAAAGTCTTATATCATGTTTGTTTTTATTTCACAATTAAGTGATACTTCTTTCTGGTCACATAAAATGCTAATGAGGTTCATTGAAGTTTGGGGGTTTTAGATGACACAATGTGACAAAGTTCACGGGGAAGGAATGTAATTGCAAGGAACAGTATATTTGGTCCTTGGTAACAAAAGGAATGAATAGATAAAAGGCAAAATTACCAAAATCTTAAATGGTTTAGAAACACATTCACTTAACATTGCGTTGCTTCTGATGCTTTAGAACAGTGGTTCTCAAGCCTGGTCCTCAAGCACCACTGCCCTGTGGGCGTCTCCTTGCTGCCTCCCACCTGACTTATATGAATGAATGATTAACAGGCTTCTGCAGCTCCTGATGGCTGCCGAGGAACTCGTGCAATCCTTTGAATCGGGTGCCGCAACAGAGAGACGTCTAAAACATGCAGGGCAGTTGTACTTGAGGACCAGGTAGAGAACCACTGCTTTAGAACACAATTAGGTTTTAAATGTCCACAAATTAGCACTGTTGCCTTGCAGTTCGAATCCTGGCCTGTGTTTCCTTTGCATATGTGTCTGCATGTTCGCCCCATTTATGTGAGGGTCCTCTCCGGAATACCTGGAGAGGACCAATCCAAAAACATGACTGTTCTATTGAATTCTCTAAATTACCCTTGGGCATGAGTGTGTGTGTGCATGGTTGTCTGTTCTGTGTCTTTGTGGTTGCCCTGTGATGGACCGCAGACCTGTTCAAGGTGTATTTCACCTTTTGTCCAACGACCACTGGAGATAGGCAACAGACCCCTCGCAATCCTGTAGGAATTGACCATGGATGGATGGATGGGTGGATGTCTGCTGATCAATTATAGTTTGTCTGTCTTTGTGACTAGTAATAAAGAGTTCATAAACAGCAAACAAATACATTATGTACACAACCAATTACTTTGGTGCCCTAACATGTTATGTGAAATATTTTCTTCTGTTGAATAGCAACTGGAAAAAGCCTCACTGAGAACACCGATCAATAAAATTGTTCATGTCTTCCTCCTAAAACCATTTTCTAACACACTTGCCTTCAGATGATATTTATGCGAATTAAAATGCAAATTGATGAATATTAATCTATTTGGTTTTTAGGGCTACCTGGCGTATCAGTAATTTAAAAGAAACATGATCATTAAAAATCCATTGTGATTAAAATGATAAATGACCCCTTACTTTAAATTTATAATTTTCGTCAAACATAATTACTTTTCAACTCAGCACACTTCTGTGCAGAGAATTTGAACATGGCATAGAAATTAGACAAGATTGCCTCGGTGCACCGCAGTCAAAAACCCATCATACGACCAAACGCTTCTTTCCAGCCGCATGTATTATTTTTCTTTTCTCTGTATTTGAAAGAAAAGGCCAAAGCTAATTGCACATCTCATAGTTTAATCGCACCGTCAGGTCCCCTCTTTCAGGCATTGCAACATCTTTCAATGATCTGAGCTGGTCTGTACTGTTCAATAGCTGGAAGAAATCTGTGAATATTTGAACCTTCTGGTAAAGTGTGCACTCAACAAAAAGCTTCTGCATTTTGGCCTCTGAGTGTGTTTGGCACAGCAGCCCATGGTTCAAAGTATAACATAATTAACAACTTTACTCACTATTGATTAGTTCAACGCTGCATAAACAAATATGTTCAAGGATCTTGATGCTAAACAGCGTAAAAAAAATAGATGTGAAGCCAAAAGTCCCACTACAGCCGTACACACCCCGTGTTTCAGGGTTTTTTTTTCTCCTTAAAGCTTGTGCATCAAATTTAGGGTTATTCAAGGTTCCCTGTCTTTCATGCACCTAGGCAAAGGAAAAAAGTGAGCGGAGTAAAAAAAAAGAAAGAAAGAAAATAGTCAAAGACGGATGCTTACTGTGTGCATTATTTGTCTACTCAAAGCACACATCAGATGCCACAACAAGCCTTCGTTTGCTCCACTGGGTGTGATGATGTGCATGCTTCATGCTCAGTTTTATCTCATCAAATCCCAGTGTGACGTGACAGTGCAGCAGACTGAAGATTAATCAGATGTATGTTGGTAGAAATTAAGTCTGATTGGATTGATTAAGGTGTCATTTCATCGCTGTATGTCTGTTTTGTCTGGATTCATGTTTCTCTGTCGACCCGTCAGAAAAACAACATTCCCTCCTCCCGCCTAAATCTCCAATTACAACCCCCAGCAGAGACACAAAAGATGATTTCATATCACTGGAAATGTGTGCGATAAGTATACACATCTCAAAAAGGGCCTCCTCCTTGGTTACATGGACTTTCCAGCAAATCAAAAGAATCCAATAAAGCTATGGTAGGAGGATAAATAAAATCCAGCTGTAAACACATCATCTCTAGCAAATAACATATTTACTGTTTCCCTTCTTGATCTGTTGCTACACATGTGATTTCATATTAACAATAGCTCAAGCACTGAAGGTGACTTTCTTTTTAGTAACTTCCCAATTATTTTTTTTTAGACTTATTGAACAAGGACAAGCCATAAATCACAAGTTGATTCTGTTCCATCAATGCCAAGAAGTGTATTCATAAAATATCAACAGTAAGTTGAGTTTACTTAAAAATGTTCTTGTCTATTGTTGCATTCTAGTAAACCAAAATATCATCAAAAAGTTAGTTTGTTTAATTTTTTATGTACATTAATTATACACAGAGTAATACATTTCAAGCATTTAATTCGGTCACATAAAGTTTAACTCCCAGGAAATTAGAATATTACATGACACCAATAAAAAAAGAACGCTGGCAGTTGATGAGCCAAGAGTCATGGACACCATCCACAAAGACGGAAAACCACAGAAGGTATTCATAACGAACCTGATTGTTCACAGAGTTCTGTAACCAAGCATATCAGTGGAAAGTTGAGTGGAAGGAAAACTCTTGGTAGAAAGAATGTTGGAGACACAAAAGGAGAACCACAACCTTGAAAGGATTGTGAATCCAATCCCATTCAAGAGTTTGGGGGAGATTTACAAAGCATGGGCTGTAGTTGGTGTGAGAGCTTAAAGGTAGAGTCTTTGATTTGTCCAGAAATGTAAGTAAGAAACAGCCATGTCCCTTTTTGAATAACTGCACATGCGCAAGACCGTCTTACCTGCTCTTCTGCTCCTCAAGGGGATGGAAAAATCTCCCAAATCCACTCTGGTCTTATTTCTTTCTACCGAGGCCTTCCTCTTCTTCTGATAAACTTGTACACGGTTTGCTTCTTGCGACTCTCCGCCATTTTCAAAGTATACAGTGAGAGCAGCAGAGCTACAACTAAACTAAATACATAAACACTACAAGTGCGCATGCGCAGCCAGCAAGCAGACACTAACAAGGACCAAGCACGCAAATTTCCGTTACGTGAGCGCGTCAGAATGATTGGGAAAACTTGATGGACAGAGGGGGGTGAGGGCAGGACCAATCCACTGACCAATCTTGGCCATACAGACCTAACAGCAGGGATTGGTCAGTTTTTACAGGCCTGCAACTCTCACAGAGAGCCTCCTTTTTCTGAATAATGTATTGACGATTGACAGGATGGAAGTATCATTTCACCCAGTATAACAAAAAGTGTTTCTGAACAAGATTACCAACTACAGGTAAAAGCCAGTAAATTAGAATATTTTGAAAAACTTGATTTATTTCAGTAATTGCATTCAAAAGGTGTAACTTGTACATTATATTTATTCATTGCACACAGACTGATGCATTCAAACGTTTATTTCATTTAATTTTGATGATTTGAAGTGGCAACAAATGAAAATCCAAAATTCCGTGTGTCACAAAATTAGAATATTGTGTAAGGGTTAAATTTTGAAGACACCTGGTGCCACAAACTAATCAGCTGATTAACTCAAAACACCTGCAAAGGGCTTTAAATGGTCTCTCAGTCCAGTTCTGAAGCCTACACAAACATGGGGAAGACTTCAGATTTGACAGCTGTCCAAAAGGCGACCATCGACACATTGCACAAGGAGGGAAAGACACAAAAGGTTATTGCTGAAGAGGCTGGCTGTTCTCAGAGCTCTGTGTCCAAACACATTAATAGAGAGGCAAAGGGAAGGAAAAACTGTGGTCAGAAAAAATGTACAAGTGATAGGGATCACCGCGCCCTAGTCAAGATTGTGAAAAAAAACCCATTCAAAAATGTGGGGGAGATTCACAAGGAGTGGACAGCTGCTGGAGTCAGTGCTTCAAGATCCACCACCAAGAGACGCTTGAAAGACATGGGTTTCAACTGCCGCATACCTCGTGTCAAGCCACTGTTGACCAAGAAACAGCGCGAAAAGCGTTTCACCTGGGCTAAGGAAAAAAAGAGCTGGACTGCTGCTGAGTGGTCCAAAGTCATGTTTTCTGACGAAAGCAAATTTTGCATTTCCTTTGGAAATCGAGGTCCCAGAGTCTGGAGGAAGACAGGAGAGGCACAGGATCCACGTTGCCTGAAGTCTAGTGTAAAGTTTCCACCATCAGTGATGGTTTGGGGTGCCATGTCATCTGCTGGTGTCGGTCCACTCTGTTTCCTGAGATCCAGGGTCAACGCAGCCGTCTACCAGCAAGTTTTAGAGCACTTCATGCTTCCTGCTGCTGACCTGCTCTATGGAGATGGAGATTTCAGGTTCCAACAGGACTTGGCGCCTGCACACAGCGCAAAATCTACCCGTGCCTGGTTTACGGACCATGGTATTTCTGTTCTAAATTGGCCAGCCAACTCCCCTGACCTTAGCCCCATAGAAAATCTGTGGGGTATTGTGAAAAGGAAGATGCAGAATGCCAGACCCAACAACGCAGAAGAGTTGAAGGCCACTATCAGAGCAACCTGGGCTCTCATAACACCTGAGCAGTGCCAGAAACTCATCGACTCCATGCCACGCCTCATTAATGCAGTAATTGAGGCAAAAGGAGCTCCAACCAAGTATTGAGTATTGTACATGCTCATATTTTTCATTTTTATACTTTTCAGTTGGCCAACATTTCTAAAAAATCCCTTTTTTGTATTAGCCTTAAGTAATATTCTAATTTTGTGACACACGGAATTTTGGATTTTCATTTGTTGCCACTTCAAATCACCAAATTAAATGAAATAAACATTTGAATGCATCAGTCTGTGTGCAATGAATAAATATAATGTACACGTTACACCTTTTGAATGCAATTACTGAAATAAATCAAGTTTTTCTAAATATTCTAATTTACTGGCTTTTACCTGTATAGCTTTAAGGGGCATCACACAAAGCTGTATCCAGGATGTGAGCTACAACTGGCAGACTCGTTGCATTAAGCCACTTCTTAACCAGAGGATAGATTAGAAGGATTTTACCTGGGCTAATAAGGATAAAAAAGATTGGACTGTTGCTCAGTTGCTCGAAGTCCTCACTTTACATGATAAACTGAAGTTTGGCTGGAAGCTATAATTATCGTAACAGAAATAAATGTTTGAAATATATCAGTTCTTGGTTAATGGGTCTACATATGGGGCAACTGTGACTCAGTGGGGAGAGTAGTTTTCTTGCAATCCAAAAATTGTGGGTTTGATTTCAGCTTCCTGCTCTTACATGTCAATGAGCTCCTGGGCAAGGCATCAAACACCAAGTTTCTTGCTGATTGGTGTATGAATGTGTGTGTGATTAGGTGAATGTGGTGCCATTGTAAAGTGATTTGAGTGGTCATGATAACTGTAAAAGTGCTTTATAAATTCAGTCCATTAACCACAAAGCCATGTATCTAAAAGAGTTTTCCTTTTTTGAACTGTGTCGCTGAAAAACGGCACAACAAAATAATAATATTCATTATGTTAAAATAAAGACTGTTCAATGATTATTCCTCATGTAAACTATGATGATACATTCAGCTTCTACATCAGCTTTTTAGGCAATTACAAAACTTTCTACTTTTAGGACAAATGTAGCCCCGTGGTAAGCAATGGAACTATGATCAGTTTCAATGTGGTTTAGACATTTTTAAAAGAGCCATAAGATAAATTTCATTATTTTAGATCCAAAACGAGGATTAGCATTGGCTCCAGTTTAACTCAGTGCTGGCTTTTCTCCTCTGGACAGGTGAGCAACAAAAACAAACATTTGACTTCATGCTGGAGGTTTTTCATCCCGTTAATTGGGAGTTTTTCTTTCCGCTGTCGCTTCATGCTTGCTCAGTATGAGGGATTGCTGCAAAGCCATGGACAATGCAGACAACTCTCCCTGTGGCTCTACGCTTCTCCAGGAGTGAATGCTTCTTTTCGGGACTTTGATGCAATCAACTGGGTTCCCTTATATAGGAAGTTTTTGACCAATCTGTATAATCTGACCCAATCTGTATAATCTGATTGAATTTGACTTTGTAAAGTGCCTTGAGATGACATGCTTCATGAATTGGCGCTATATAAATAAAATTTAATTGAATTGAATTGGACTGTTAGTGTGACAGTCTTGTTTGACTTCTGTTGCTATGTTGGTTTGATTCAATGTAATGTTAGAATTGTGGCATGTGGGTTAATTGTTGGAGTTTCACCAGCAATGGGCCAGGCGTTAAAATTATGTGAGATGAGGAGCCGGTAGCTCAGCTAACACAGTTAGTATTGTTAAATACATCCTGGTGGGCTTGTGAGCTGCCCTGTGTGACCCTCACGTACATTCAGGGCATTCTTGTTTTGACAAAAAATGTAAAATTGAAATATATAACTGGTCTGGTGCTTACATTTTGGTGGTAGAGAGTCGTGTCTTGCAAGACATCTTGTTTTGATCTACAGACAGTGCTCAACAGTGGGGAAATTTTGCTTACGGCTCATTTAAATCCAGTTTAGTCGTTACTCACCAAATTCATTGCATTTTGAAAAACAAATTCATATGTAGTTGCTGGGATTACATTTAAAGCAAGGGTCAAAGTATTTTCCAGAAGTTTCCCCAAGTCTCATTTTGAATAACTATGTATGCGCAAGACCATCTTACCTTGCTCTTCCGCCCCTAAGGGGGATAGCATGAAAAAAATCTCCCAAATCCACTTTGGTCTTATATCTTTCTACTGAGGCCTTCCTCTTCTTCTAATAAACTTATATACGGTTTGCTTCTTACGACTCTCAGCCATGTTCAAAGTCTATAGCGAGAGCAGCGGAAACAATGAACGGCTAACCGGTAACCTAGCTGCTAAGCTAACCGGATACATACGCACAGCTAGCAAGCAGATACTAGGAAGGAAGAAACATGTACACTGGTGTTACATGAGCGTGTCGTAATGATTGCCATGGGGGACAACCAATATATAAGCCTATTCCGCTGGAAGTGTCATATATTGGAAGTGGGGGAGGGGGGGAGGGGTATATAATGTCTATGGGTGCGAGCAGAAACAAAACTGACAAATCCATGCCCTTCGGACCCAATGGCAGAAATTGGTTAGAGTTTTTACAGGCCTGCAGCTCCCAAAGAGAATTCAATTCAATTCAATTCAATTTTATTTATATAGCGCCAAATCATGAAACATGTCATCTCAAGGCACTTTACAAAATCAAGTTCAATCATATTATACAGATTGGGTCAGATTATACAGATTGGCCAAAATGTCCTATATAAGGAAACCAGTTGATTGCGTCAAAGTCCCGACAAGCAGCATTCACTCCTGGGGAACCGTAGAGCCACAGGGAGAGTCGTCTGCATTGTACATGGCTTTGCTGCAATCCCTCATACTGAGCAAGCATGAAGCGACAGTGGGAAGAAAAACCACCCATTAACGGGAAAAAAAAACCTCCGGCAGAACCGGGCTCAGTATGAACGGTCATCTGCCTCGACCGACTGGGGTTACAGAAGACAGAGCAGAGACACAACAAGAGAGACAAAAAGCACAGAAGCACACATTGATCTAGTAATCTGTTCTACATTAGATGGTAGTAACGGGTGAGCCGTCTTCTCTGGATGATGTCAAAGTTAACAGAACGCCAGACCAGGTGTACCTACTATGAAGAAAAAGAGAGAGAGCAAAAAGTTAAAAGCTGAAATGACGACAGTCATTTCAATGTAATACAATGCAAAACTGGAGAACCGTAGAATGAAGAACAGTAGAAATCAGTAGAGTGAGAAAATTAGACCCTGATGTCCTCCAGCAGCCTAGGCCTATCACAGCACAACTATAGAGATAGCTCAGGGTAACATGAGCCACTCTAACTATAAGCTTTGTCAAAAAGGAAAGTTTTAAGATTAGTCTTAAAAATAGATAGGGTGTCTGCCTCACGGACCAAAACTGGGAGTTGGTTCCACAGGAGAGGAGCCTGATAGCTAAAGGATCTGCCTCCCATTCTACTTTTAGAGACTCTAGGAACCACCAGCAGACCTGCAGTCTGAGAGCGAAGTGCTCTGTTAGGAACATACGGGGTAATCAGAGCTCTGATATATGATGGAGCTTGGTTATTAAGGGCTTTATACGTTAGAAGAAGAATTTTAAATTCTATTCTTGATTTAACAGGAAGCCAATGAAGGGAAGCTAAAATTGGAGAAATATGATCCCTCTTGTTGATTTTCATCAGGACTCTTGCCGCAGCATTTTGGATCAGCTGAAGACTTCGAACTGCATTTTGTGGACTTCCTGATAGTAAAGAATTACAATAGTCCAGCCTTGAAGTAACAAATGCATGGACTAGTTTTTCAGCATCACCCCTGGACAGAATGTTTCTAATTTTGCCGATATTCCGGAGGTGAAAAAAGGAAACTCTGGAAACCTGTTTAATATGGGATTTAAATGACATGTCTTGGTCGAAAACAACACCAAGGTTTTTAACTTTATTACCAGAGGCCAAGTTAATGCCATCCAGATTAAGTGATTGATTAAGAAGTTTATTTTTTGAGGACTCTGGCCCAAAGATTACAACTTCTGTCTTGTCAGAATTTAAATGCAGGAAATTTAAAGTCATCCAGCTTTTGATGTCATCAAGACATGACTGCAGTCGAAGTAACTGATTGGATTCATCAGGATTTATGGATAAATATAGCTGAGTGTCATCAGCATAACAGTGGAAATTAATCCCATGCTGTCTGATAATTTTGCCAACCGGAAGCATATATATAGTAAATAGAATTGGTCCAAGGACTGAACCCTGTGGTACTCCACAGGTGACCCTAGAGTTTGAAGAAGATTTATTATTAACATGAACAAACTGGAATCTGTCCGACAGATAAGATTTAAACCAGCCTAATGCTTTTCCCTTAAGAATGATTTTTTTAACCTCCGCTTTGTGAATATATAATGTATGAACTACTTTCAGGATTGAAGGACCCTTTATTTTATACCCAGTATAAAGTAAAGTGTATCTGAACAGGATTACCAACTATAGATTTAATACATTCTATTTATGCTCAGAAAGTGATGGCCAAAAACAAAAATATCTATTTGGACTCTGAATGTGAGTAATAACTTATATATGTGAAGGATGAACAGTGCTTCCTGTAAGATTTTTCAAACCATGGTGGTGGGTTGAGGGTGTGTGTGTGTGTGTGTGTGTGTGTGTGTGTGTGTCTTTGGGGGGTTTAGTGGGTCATCATCTAATTTGTATATTTGTTCATACACTTGTGACCCAGGCTGTAGGAAAGAGAAACCAAGAGAAAAAAAGTAATTAAAAACAGTGATTAAAGGTGTTCGGAACTACAAATGACCTTTATGAAATAATTTATGAATTTTGATATATTGCCTGAATCCACACTACATAAAACAATTTGTACCAAAAAGAAAGTTATCAGAGAAATACAAAATGAACGAGGTGAGTAAGTGATTGAAGCTGTGTGTGAATCAGATTCAGGGAATTATTTTATTACAGTTTAGTTTACAGTTTAGAACAGTTTCAGAGACAAAAAAAACCTCTATTTATGTCATATCCATTACCCGCTAAGTACTCCAGGGCAGGATCACCAGCACTTTCGTGCATGCATGATTCATTTGGAAACAGAGCGGTGCGGGTATCCTCTCTGCTCTCTTTGCTCTGACTGCATGCGGGGCTCTCAGGACGCGGCAGCAGCAGCAGATGTGGTGTGCCTGTGAGACAGCGCTGAGGGAAGTGGGAACAAGCTCCTGGCAGCTCTGGCTGCTGCCTCAATACAGTGACTCCAGAACAATTGGTGCTTTCACGTAAAGTCGCCATTAACACAGAAAAAGTTGCTAGACTTGTTGCTATTTGCTTTTTGAAGAAAGAAAGCCGTTAGAGGGATCTGAAAATCGCCAAATATAGCAACAAAGATGCTAAACACTGGACTGTCGTCTCCAGTTTTCCTTCACTCCCAAGAGCAGCGCAGTGAGCGCAGCTCTTCACAGCGAGACAGGAGGCGATGTTCCATGGTATTTGAATTCATTCCAAACTTTGATTATGGTTGGTTTAAGTGCACCAAATATAGGCTATATATAAATATATCATATGCTTTATTATGTGTTAACATATATTTTAAAGAAACACTATTCTGAAAGTGTGGCCCCTTTTATTTTGCCGTGGTGGTCTGCCACGATCCAGAGTCCTAGTACTAAAACCATGGGTTCCTTTAAATTGAGGTAAAAAGCCTATTTGATTAGCGATACCTTTAAATGTTTATGTCGAAGTTTGTAGTCTAACTTGTCTTATACTGTATCTGACCTGCTACTGCTATTCCAATGCAATGTACTTACCTCTATCACGTTTTCCCTCTGTCTCTGTAAAGCTTTTCTTTCCTCAGTGTTTTTCTTTTTTTGTTGTTGTTTTGTTCATGTACAGCACTTTGAATTGTCTTGTTTTACTGAAAAGTGTTTTAGAAATAAACTTGCCTTGCCTAGTAATGACCGGATTATTTGACTCCAGTGTGTTGAAGCAGATTAATAGGTAAAAGTTGAAGAACACCGGCCCTCGGGGACCGGATTTGAGGACCACTGATGTAGAAGAAACCCTGATATACTTACCCAACATGTACAAGAATAGTATGTCTACATGGCGTTAAATGACGTCACTGTATGTTACAGTTTCCACATTGCATTAATCCAGTTTTATGAAACAATGCTGCTTATGTCAGTTTTAATATTGAGAGGAAAGCTTTATTTTAAAAAACTCTGCATCCTGTTTTTTTTCTTGCAACCGATTTCTTTGTTTGTGTTGACATTTGAGGGTGTTGAGATTGGGTATAAAAACAGTCTTCAGTAAAGGCTTGTTTTCTCAACATGAAGAGGTGTCATGGCTCCCTGCTTACATAAAGGGAAAGTTTGTCAATCCTTAGCTATATCTGATCTTTAAGCTACAAGATAAATTGGGAAAAAAAATGTTCCTGCCGCTTAACCAAGTGTCTCTTTAAAGAACATTTTTCAAAAATGTGTGAAGTATGCATTGTATAAGAGTTAACTGCTGGAGCTTAGTGCAGTATGAGTTTAGACTTACAGATGACTAAAATACTTCTACATGTAGCCGCAATGCTGAAATAGGGATATTTCTAAGTGTATTCTTAGTATAAATTTTGACATTTTCCTATATTAAAGACACTGAATATCCAGTATCTGCTAAGCTTTTAAGGAAATTAAATAACAAATTTAGATATTTGTGGCTTTTTAAAAAAAAATATCTCAACTTTCCTTCATAAGGGATTTATAAATTTTTTCACGGTTCTTCGATAAATGTACTTCAAACTGATATTTGGTCTCTTCTCGTGCTCTGTTTCACTGCATACAGGCCAAAGCTGATGTGTTTAACCTTAAGCCATAGCAGGCTGACTGAGCAAATTCTCTTTTCTTCTCCTAACTTGTAGAATTGCACACATACATCTGGTTGCTGTGCAATTGATACAGTGTTTTCACCCCAGCCTGCTCAGAAGCAATGCTGATGCAGTTTGGGCACTGAAACAAAAGGGATCAGGGGCACCAGAAAAGCTGAAAGAAGGTTTTACTCATTCAGTCCCCCTAAATTAGATTTTTTTAAGATGACAGGAGGACTGAAACAAGTGACCTTCAAAGTGCAGTCATACTACTTTCATCCTTGGGCTCCCTCTGCTCTCTACCACGTACTATACAGAGATGATAGCAGCGTTTACGTTTCTCTAGATTAAATATTGTAAGCTCATTTTCTTCCTTTTCTCTTTTACACAATTGACTGCTGAGTTTACAGAGACCCTGCTGGGTCGAATAAAGGTTTCTCATTAAACGTTGTTCAAAAGCACAATCATCTTTCTGGCCAATTACACATTTTACTATAGTCAACTATAAATTAATATTAGGTGTATTTGTAAGATACAGTGAACCCTCGTTTTTGGCGGGGGTTACGTTCCAAAAAGAACCCGTGAAAGGCGAAATCCGTGAAGTAGTAACCTTTATTTTATTTTTTACAATCATTAAACAATGAAATACTCCATAATACATTAAAAACCAAAGAACAAAACCATTTGTTTAACAAATAAAAGCACTGTATGAACGTATTTTTTTTGTAACTACTGTAATATAAAATAATAGTTTTAATCATCAATTTGAACTGAAGGCTTCAAATTGCGGAGATCAGCACCGCCCCACCGCGATCCGAGTCGTGTATTTCACTGCTCTTCTGACTGAGCCGCTGCATCCCGACTGCGCTCTGTAGCGTTTTTTTCTTCTAAAGCCTGCGTTTTTTTTCGAGAGAAGAACATAGTTATCGGTAGTTGTTGTCGCTCTTTTTTCTTCTGGGCAAAAAGATTCTTATAAACCGACATGCCGTCATCGATTTTGTTTGAGAACTGTAATGAACGGCTCATCAATGCAAATCCGTGAAGTACCGAGACCGCGAAAGTTGAACCACGATATAGCGAGGGTTCACTGTATACACTTTTTAGTCAAAGGCACTAATTAATTTTTAATTAAAAAAGATCCAAATCTGTGATGAAAGGTGAAAACATGGCACTACATCAACACTTAAAAAAGGTTAATGTGAGGATATATATGTACTGACATCAGTGCAGTAGTAGGCCGGTACGGAGCGGTACGCAGTACTGGCACCTCTAAAGTTTATCCCTCAGCATACTGGGACTTTTTTATAGTGTGCGGTGCGTACCGGGACTTCTAGCTACATCCCTGCCCCCTGCTGACCTCTCCGCAGTTTACAGCTTGTAGCCTATTTGTTGATTTAAAAAGATCAGCTCATTAGAAACCCATTGCCTTGGCGCACAATGCCTGCCATACATTCAAGTGGATGTAGGTGCTTCGCATGTGAGAGGAAAAGCGGAGGAAAATTATCACGACTGTGATGTTTACGTGGTTCCAAGAGGCTCAAAGAGGACCTGAACTGGAGCAGAGTTGAATGTTAACTCTGAACAGTCCTTCACTATGCAAGAACACAAAGGTCAGATTCAACTGACATTAGTGCATCCAATGGAGAATCTGCTGCTTCACAAACCTCCAGATCATTCCTGACAAACTCCTGTCAAGATAACTCCCACAAAATTTCTCTTCCCATCCACACCATAGTAGAATAGCTTCAATGCTCCTAAGCTTGTAGCTTTGCTTCCATTCCACATAGCCTCCTGAACACACAGTATGTTCATCTTCTTCTGCATCATGTCAGCCAACTCTCTAGCTTTTCCTGTCATACTCCCAACATAGTCAAAGTCCTAGACTCTTGGTTTTCTGCTTATCTCTCTCTGCCTAAGGAGATGTCTTCTTCTGCGCTGACCAACAGTAGCGCAATTTCCATCTGTACCCTGTCACTCACCTGCACCAGTGGTGTACTTATGGTTTTCCCGGGCCTCTACCGACCCGGTTTGAAGATCATGTCGATGACAAATAAGAAGGTTTACTCTAATCTGGAGAGCCATCTCCACTGGCACTTATGCCCCACTGTGTTTTCTCGTGTCCAAAGTCAGCATCACCATGTACAAGGATAATTTAGTGCCTTTCATGCGTCCTTCTGCTGAAAAACTTTATCGTTTGTCCAACAAACTTACCTGATTTAAACCCCATTGAGAATTTATGAAGAATTGTCAAGAGGGAGACGAGAGACACAAGAGTCAACAAAGCAAAAAAAGTTGCTAAAAAAGCAACCTGAGCTTCTTTATACCTGCAGATTCTGATTGCCTCCATGCCACGCAGCAAAAGGAGCTCAAAGAAGCCCCGAGTGCATGTTCTGAACTCTACATGAACACACTTTTCAGTAGCTGCACTATTTTGTAGTTAAATATTTTTTTTATTGATCTTAAGTAATATTCACATTCACGCAAAAATTAAGTTTTGGTTTTCATGAGCTGCAAGCGTTAATAATCAGAATTAACAGAAATAAACTCTCAAAATGAATTACTTTGTGTGTAATGAATCTACAGTATATACGTTTCACCTCTTGAATTAATCCCTGAAGTGAATGATGTTTTCAATGACATTCCAATTTATTTGGAAGTATCTGTATTTTGGGACTCTTGTCACACTTAAGTGCTACAAATAATGATGTGAATTGTCTCTGCGCTTAGGAATAAAAGGCTTGTGAGTCTTCCAGTTTGATTACCTGTGATTTTTAACGAGAGGTTTTAGTCACCATCTGTTACCGGTTGCAGGTGACCGGACATTGACTGGTTCACTGACTTTACATACTACAGTTATCTCGCAACCTCTCCAGGAGACATGTGAAAGCACTTTTTTGGAGGTTTTAGCATACCTTGCTCATTCATGTGTATATGTGTTTATATACTTCTGTGAAAAATAAAAAAATATTGATTTGTTTTCCAAAGGGATACAGTGTAAGATTTTCAAATTGTTTTTATAATATTACATGTAAACTTTTTTCATTTTGGTTCTTGTAGTAACCTATTATATAGAATAAAAGATGAAAATGGGCTTGAAACAAAGTCTGATGTGTCTCCATCCCCAGCTGATAGAAATGCCTGCAGTTTGTAAAAACGTCTTAGCCTGTTTCCTGTTTGGTTGCAATTACATTTTTTGTTACTGTCCCAAACATATGTAACTCTTTGCATGCTTAGTGCTTTCTGATGTCTGTCCCAAGATTTTTTGAATGTGATTTTACATGAGTAACACAGTCAGAGCAATAACTAAAAAGTCAATTACAAAATGATGATACATTTGTAAAGACCCAAGTTTATTTTGCTACCACGTCCACTGAAGTGACAACTGCAGCAAAATGTGTGATCTTTGTCTAGAATAACCGTTTAAAGTCCCATCAGCATGGTAACCAGTTGTGTGGGAGGCATCCCAGGAAAAAAAAAGCCTTTTCTGTTCTGCCATCACAAACTTGAACATGCCAATTTTGCTATACTCTACTGTGGCCTTAACTTGACCTGCATACTTTTGTAAGAGGATATTAAGATTGAACTTTTTGTTCAACAAGCACTCCAGGTGGGTTAGGTGTGAAACAAAGGGCAACGTGGAAAAGTACCTCAAACTTGCTGACTGGAAAGGTCGATTAAAGTGCATGGCATCAGAAATCTCTGGATATTAAGAATAAATAAAAAATTGACACCCTTTGCCTGTCTACTGAAAATTGTGTCGTAATCTGCGACTCGCAAGTTAGAAGAAAGAACAGCTTTTGCAAAAAAGATCACTCAAAGATCTCTCTTTCCATTTATGCTCCATCTCTTTGAAATCAAATAGACAATATTTGTATTCAAATTGAAAGATAATCTTTCTACAGTGTTACTTTTAGTAACACTTTTAGTGAAGTTACTTTTATTCAGGACTTTTTTTATTGCACGTCTTTACCAGTCATTATTGACTTTACCACAAACACAGACATGATTACAAAGGTCTTCCTTTATTTTTTTTTCAACCATATGATTGTGGCCAAAAGGTTCTAATGTAATTTAATTTCACAGGAACTACTGTACGCACTGCATAGTACATCATGTCTATTTGGATATTTAATCATAGTCTAAGATGCTTTAATGCTACATTTTCTTTATAAGGATGCATAAAATATACCCTGTCAAGAGCACTTAAAAATGTTAGGAAACTCATGTAACTCATTCAGGACAATTAACTCAATTTAAACTTTAATTTTACTTGAACAAAGAGTTTTAGGACCAACTGTGACCTTGTTGTCTCCTCCTTGTGTGTTCCCTGGAACAAACCGTCTCTTCCCATGTCCCTGTTAGTATCAAGAAAACCACTGAAGAGAGTAAAGGTTTCTCAGTGTACCTCGCCCATGTTGCACAATAAGGAAGGATCTACATTTTTATAAAGCCCGAATGGATTCGATGGGAATAGGCCCAGATTGATAATGTGCAGAATGTAGAGTGCTACACATTATCAATCTGGCTGGTCAGGTTACCTCTAGATGTAATCAACGCAAATATACTGTGTAATGACTGGACTCAATATATCCCTGCATAATACATCAATAAAATATTTCCCAACTGTGACAGTGCAGATGGATTCTATTTGCTTAGCACCTCAGTTTTAGGATCACACCTACCATGTATCTAGTTACAAAAATGATAATGATACCCAGCCTCAAGTTTGCATACCTTTTGCAACTGCAAATAGCGTTGATAAATGTCCTCTCTTACTTAATTTTTTTTCAGGGGGTGTACTGGTTGTTTGATTAATGGCTAAAATCAATTAAATAAATAAAAACAAAGACAATATCAGCTTCCTCTCTTTGTAATGCCTAGATAGAGGACCTGATAATTTTGATTGGAATTAATTTCCTGTAAAATAACCTTAATACCAAATATTACAGATTGGTTATTATTCTAAGCAAATAACTTTTACCAGATAGTATTGATTCATAAGGTTATTTTTACATTGGTGTGGGCTCTGTGGTGTGTGAATACCAGTGAGTTTTGAAGTGAGAAGATGCATACAAAGATGAGACTGGAGGCTTTTGTTGTGTTGATTGGAATCACTGGATCATGTGATTACAATTTAAGAGCCAACAGGGTGATGTCACATCGTTAAGTAAGCAAAGGGAACATATTTCCAATCAATTCGATTCAATCCAGTTTAGTTGTATAGCGCCATTTCACAGCAAATGCTTTTAAGGCACTTTACAAGACAAGCAGACCAAATTCATATGCAGAAATATGTGGTAAGTTTATTATTTTGTTTTTTATTTTATTTATTTACCAGGACAATGCATATTGATGACAATACACCTGCAACAGGCCAGAGTTAGTCAAAAGCCAGTTTTCATCTGTAGGTCTGTTTGCCAGTTGTACAGTGGCACCCTGAAAATTAAATTAATTAAACAAGGGGTCAAAACAACATATTAGGGCTGTGTTAGTCCTTTGCAGTATAGAAGCAGCAACAGAAAAGAAGCAAATAAAATTAGTCAAGAGAAGCAGCATAGTTATTTTTAAGTACAAGCAGCAGTAACAAAGGGTTTAGTAAAAGCATAAAACCATCAATGCAAGTGTTATGCATTTGTATGCAGGTTAAAACACTTGATAAAAACAGAATAAAGTAACAAGTATTATTAGCAAAAAAACATAAGAAATTAAAACAACCCAACCAAATCATATAGAGATTCAACTAAAATTACTTCTGTTCCAATTTTATCCAAGTTATAAAGCAACAGAGTCAAGTCAGAACTATTAGTTAAAACATTGTTATCTATTTATAATTTTAAGCCTATTTAACGTTTGGTACTTTAGAACAGCGTCAAATTAAATTTGAACAAATCAGCATGTGTGTGTTTTTAATTCACAAAAACAATAATTTTATTCCTTTCTAATTTTGTTTCGTTTTTCTGCAGAGATTGGGAAGTATGAAGGTGATGAGCTGAAAAAAGAAGGTGACACGAAGAAATATCTTGATATTATCAGCAATAAAAACATCAAGCTCTCTGAAAGAGTTCTCATCCCTGCCCAACAGTATCCAAAGGTAATGAACTGCTGCTTGAAATCACTTGAACACTGAAGCTGTAAGGTCAGTTCTCTGTGCTTGTTTGTGTGTTATATTTGCTGTGATTTCAGTGGTTGATTGCTGAATGGAGGCTTTCGGTTTGGGCTTCCTTGTTTGGCTGCACCTTCCCACAAACACTAAAATTTAAAAATCCCCTGAGCTTGATACTGCCGTATGGAAAGCTCCTGGACATTTTCTGTTTATTTTGATGTAGTCATCAAAACCCAAAGTTTTCAGTAGACTAAAGCACCCAAGGGTGCAGTGAAGAACAGTGGTCATAAATCACTGTGACACAGTGCTCAGGATTCTGAGTTATGCAACGTCTGTACTGGCAAAGTCTGAAATGTAGCCTAATGAGACTTCTCCAGCAGGCAGTTTAGCAGCATGGAGCGTTTTGAGCAAAAGCGAAAAGCTTTACTTCCTCTGTAATCATTGAAAGCACCATTTCCGATCACGGATTCATGCACAAGGTATGAATATATTTCACGCTTTACGTTATTAATTTTTCATGTTATTCGTTTTTCACTGTCTTTGATTCTGGGTCATTTCATTAGTTACATCCCTGTGTCATTCTGCGCTGTTGATAATTAGAGTTATCACTCATTACAGCCATCAATATGAAAGAAAAAAAAAGAAAGTTTGATAATTTTAATTATAATCAGTTAAATACTTATTTTAGGGTGGGGTGTTACATGTAAGACTAAAATTGAAAGAAAATGTATGAACAAAGAGGGAAGAAGTAACAGTCTTGATTTTAGTGTGCTGAATTTCCTTTTTATTAATCAATATTCAATTGTGAGAGATTTTGTGTCTGATTTCTGGTCACAGATTTAAAAAAACTCAAATAGAATTTTTAACCATGTCCAATTCCTCTGCTAGAAATAAAAAAAATATATTTTTTCACTTTTTCTAGTTTTCAAATAAATTAGCAATAAAGTGTTCTAAGTAAAATTCAATTCAATTCAATTCAATTTTATTTATATAGCGCCAAATCATGAAACATGTCATCTCAAGGCACTTTACAAAACCTTTTTTTTTTTTCAAAAACAGCCCCTTGTCACAAAGCTGTCTCTCTGCATCAAGTATTTAGCGTACAAATAAACCCAAATAAGAACTACAGCCTATTTTATCACTCTTTTACAAAACAGATTGTGCCATATGATTTAACATTGGTTCTGCAAAATCCATTAAAACGAAAGCTAAGTTCAACTTAAACGGAAAACGCACTTCTTTACTGTTATGTGTTACATACCCGAATCATCATTTATGTTTATATGTATGTTTATATTGCTATTATTAATAGAGCTTTACAATATTTTAAATAGCAATAGTCATTTGAATATCAACATCCACAATACTACAATCAGAAAAGACTGCTTGAAAGCAATATTTGGTAGAATATTATATTTCAAGTGCAATAAAGGCAAATCCTGCATGGCAATAATATATTTGGTTTTCTGGATTGCCTTTTAATACCCATCTCAGCCACTAAAAATAAACTTAATGTTTATTTTTAGTGGCTGAGATGTTAAAGCTTGCAGAGGTGGATACATTATGATGAAGGAAAAGAATGAGGAAAAGTGGGGATAATCATGTTTGATATCTTTATTAAAGCAACAACAAAAAATTCTTAGTGAGAAGGTGTGGTTGACCTCCTTGCAAGGTGTGATGTTGTCTTTTAAGAGCTGGGATATTTTTGGCCCCAAAAAAACACTCCTTGTAATCAAAGCAGAGAAGTTAACTGATTAGACTGGTTTAAGAAATGTGTGACATGATGATGAAACTTAGCTAAATTAAATATTTGTCACACAGCACTAAAATGTTTGAATGCACCTCATTTACATGCTCATCGTCATTTTGATTTACTTGTGTTTAGTTGCCATACTGTTCATTTTACTACTTCATAAATTTGAAATTTATGTGCACTGTCAGCATTTTCCTGGGATTGCCGGCTTATATAAAGCGGTTGTATTTGGCAAAATGATCAACATAAAATGTAGAAAAAAGTTTGATAAAACTGGGAGGAGCAGCGCCTCTACTCTTCTATTCTTCACCCAGAGCTGGGAGGAGAACAGAGGAGTGTTGAAAGGTAAATTGATCCCTGGATCACGGCACAAATAGGCGGACATTGAAACACAGACACCCTTTTCTCTGCGCGTCTTGGTGCTTTTACGCACCAGCCTGGAAAGTGAGAAGCACTCTGTGCACCGATCAAAAGCCAGAGCGGAGATGGCACCACACAAGCAAAGTTCTAGATGACCACTTAGGCTACTGACATCTTCCTGTACAATACAGAAAATAACTTTTCACCTCTTTTATTTTGTCTAAAATGTGTAATTATGTATATATTTTTCTACAACTTTTTCCATTTCTTCTAAATTGTTTTTTATTGACCGCCTTTCTGTAAATAACATAAACATTTCTCTGTACTATATTCTTTGTATATTAGTTTTTAATGATGATTATTCAATATTTTTCCAATTATTTGTTTATTTTCAATAAGAATACGTCACTAGAGCCACAAATTTAACCCGTCAAGTCACTGAAACTAAATAATTTTCCCCTATTTAGATGATAAAGTTAATCTTATCTACATATTAATAATTGTATGACTGTTAAAGAAGTTTATGTGCTCATTTCCTCCAATGTTTAGTGGTGGATCACACAAACAGCTCTTGTGTTGCGTTCAGACCAAATGCCTTTTGAGCTTCAATGCCATCGGGTTTACATGCAAAGCTTATGGTGGATGTGCCTCAGGGGGCTTTGAGAGGTCCTGAAGCGCATCTTGCGCTGCGCTTTTGAAGCTTTTGGTGCATCTTGCGCTGCGCGTTTGGCTTGATGTGCTTCAAGCGCCTCTAGAACAGCCGACGCAAGAGCTGGAAAAGCTGAACTTTTGCAAATGGACGCTGAGCGTCAACCAATCAGAGAGACTCCGCTATGTGATGTAGTGGGGGATTTTCCAACAGGAAAAATATTTTTACTTAGGATCACTGATAAATGTTAACATCGAGCCTCCTGAATGATGCACACTAACCTGAGACAGATGCTCACTTCAGCTGAAATGGGGCACTTGTAACTGGTGTCCTGGCTGGAGATGGGGGTACTGATGCCAGTCAGCAGGTTTTCAAACTGGGCTTGGGTGAGACATAATTAGTGCTGAAAGCGACCATCATCAACGCGCAGCTCCTGCAGTAGTTGGTGAAACTCACCAAACTCAAAAGGCCTCTGAATTATGTGGTAAATTCAGACACAACGCAGATTATGTTATATTATTCACTAAATAAACACAAGCCCCTCCCTTGATTTCATCCGCCATTTTAAGAGTCCGGCAGAGGAAAAGAACAGAGTGGCTCCTCCCAACGGGAGCCACTTTACCAGACGTGCCGTCAGAGCTTTGAGGTTCTAGATTGTGGTGGACTTTACTGTACACAAGCGTCCAAGTTGAGGCGTTGGACACCATTTAGATGCTCAATTGCCATTGGTCTGAATACAGCACTAGGCTCGCTAATAGTCATCCTCTCTATTCATAATTCTTTTCTCATATTTTTTCACTTTAGGAGCTTTCTTGGGGTTTTGGTAAAATTTTAAGAAAAAGCATAGAATTGTGCAAATTCTAAGATTTTTCCAAAAATGACATCACTTATAGTAGGGTTCTTTGTGAATATGGACACAGGAATTTAATATAAGATTAGGCCAGTTGGAATGGTTAGCATTACTAATAGCCACCACAGTAGAATTACTTTCCAATGTAGCATTTTTCATAATATCTAGAATTGGACTCTTCAAAAAGATTAATTAGAGCAACTTTGCTGGCATACCTTCTGCTTCCATTTATTTACTGCAGGGATACCTTCATAAAAAATATGATTTGCTTTCTATAAGCAGCTTTTGTGTTTCTTTTTACTTCATCTAAATGCCTCACTGATGCATCTTCCCTCTATAACTACAGTCACATTAAAGAGTAATTGTGTTACTGTGACGTGTTAGATAGGGTGGGCTCACTGACTGGGAGAAAGATCAGATTGTTTTTGTTTCCGACTGTCTGATCTCCTATCAGGGCCGGTCATGCATAAAATCGACCGATGCTGGTCACCAGCCAATTTCTCTCTACTTATTCCACATATTAGTTTGTTTAACAGGAGGTGATTCTGGCTCACTGTAGGGTTATGTTCATGGTGAAACAGCACAATGGGGAAATGATACTTTTGCACTCTTGCAATATAAATAGTGGCAAAAATAGAATCTTGGCATTTTTAGAAAAAAGTGGCTGATTTATTAAAAAAGAAGTCATCAGGTTTAGCAAGTTTAAGTAACCTGCTGTCTTTTTTTTTGTAAGATATCAGGCAATCATGCTGCTAGATTATGTATGAGAAATCTTTATTAACCTAGGAATGTTTAGGACTACTATGTGCTAGAAACCTTTCAGATTGTATGAATTTAACATGTGAAAAGAACATTAGAATTTTTTTGTTTGTTTTTTGCAAAAATGTCTTGTGGATTACAGAAATATAAAAATAGAACAGAGGGGAACAAACAAACAGAATCAATTGCAAAGATACAATAAAATTGAATCCCTTAAAATGTAAATTTAGGTACAAAACCATTATTTGTTCTACTAACATTACTTTGTAGTCTTGATTAAGATCCCCTTGTGTTACCCTCTGTGTTTATTTAGCTCATTTGGAGTTGATAACTGATTGAGCTCCTTTGTGTAATTGTTTAAACTTGCAAATCTATTTCGGCTTCATTAAAATTGTAAGCTGTGTGAACCTTTTTGCAGTTACGCTGATTTAGATAAGTTCACTGGTGGAATTGCTTAGGGTAATTATTTGAATCTGCAAATACATTTAGCTTAATTAACAGTGGCTGGTTGTTGAATGACATGCAATAATTTGCTGCAGTAAAAAAAAACATTATGTTACTTTTTAAAAGGCCTCTGCAGGTCCTTGTTCAATTCAACAGAAATAGAGCTCAGACTGCACAAGTCTTGCTGAAATATGACTCATGATCTTCTGGGACTGAATTGAAAACATGCTTCTACTAAGCCATTTTCATGTTTTCTAATTAATAAATCAGCTGATATAAATAAATGCACTCATCTTTAAAATATACATTCAAAGTTTAACATCAAATAAATGCCCCTTCTTTATTTTTTTACATCTTAGATAGGACAACTGCTAAGCAATGAAAACAAATAACAGTAAGTGAACAATAATTAACAAAATAAAATTTATTCTACCCATGCTCTAGAGCAGTTAAAACCTCAACAACAGGGACTATGAGATTTTAGGGAAGACGCACTTTAGAGTATTCCACCTGTACACAAAACTCTTCTGAAGAGGAACTTGTTGGATCGACATGTTATTCAGTCAACTCAAACAGTGTCAGGATTGTAACTTGACATAAACCTATGTTGGTGCTGAGCTCCAACGTAAAAATGAGAGCCCCCATTCTCTGCTTTGTTAATGTTTTCATTGCAGATAGAGTAAAACAGGTCCTAAAATCACATGTATTATTGATGTTAGTAGCACTTTACAATAAGGGTCCCCTGATAGATGATTAATAAGTGGTTTATAGCTATGTTATTAATGAATCTGTAAAATAACTCATTTATAAGTGTTTATTATGAATTAATTAAGTACAAGCAAGCAACAAAACCGACCGGTCTCTTTCCAAATAGTGGACCTAATCTGTTTAACTATACATTTCATCTAGAGTTGCTTATATCAAACATTTCAGAGTTCAAGTACTCTGAAATGTTTGATATAAGCACAAACATGTCAGTTGTGTCTATTCCTCCCTCTTAATTAATGCATAATAAACACTTCTGAATAATAATTAATTAATAACCTAGTTGTAAACCATTTATTAGTCATCTATAATGGAAGCCTTATTGTAAAGTGGTATCTTGTTGTCCTATATCCTGACATTTCAGCAATTTGAACACAGTAGCGGTGTCACCAATATGTTAAATCCCTGATCCTTTTTGCTTTGTTGGCTTGACTTAAGTCAGAAAATAAATTTTAAACTTTGTGTAGCTCAAACCAGTACTTTGAAGAAAAAAAAATATTTAAAAGAGGCTACTTTCTTGTAGTCTTTAAAAGTGGATTCTTATGCACTGTGTTACATGCAGTCTGACAAACAGATGCAATGTGTTTCCCAGCTTGGCAGAAAGTTGTTAAACTGATTACTAAGAAACATCCTAATGCACAACCTATTTATTTTTTATACCCTCCAATTTTCAGTTTTTCTCATTTTTTAAGCAAAGATAGTAAAATACAATTTTTTTAAAATGTGTGAATAAAAAAAAAACAAGCCAAAGACAAAGCAAGACTTTAACGAACCATACCAAGCCATTCCAAGGAATATAGATAAGCACAAAGAAATGAAGAAAATGTATGTAAACTTTTTCTGTAAAACATAATGTTGCTTCTAGTGAGGAAAAAATCAGGACATCCCTACATTAATTCCCACTTAAAATGGCTAAAATCACACACAGGTTTATCACATCCGATGCACATAAAGACAACATTGTGATTTAGCATTTATGAACCAGGTTTGCCCTGTTTAAACCCCAGACATTTACTTTGTTATACTATTAAACTGAGAGTGAAGCCCATGGTAAGCTGAGAGTGAAGCCCATGGTAAGCTGTCTAAGGCCTTCAGAAAGAGGACTGTAGCGTCTTATGAATCTGATTTGGAATGTAAAGAGCTCTCAAACCATTTGAAGTCAGCCCTTCAACTTGTAAGGAAATTACTTTCAAAACATCTGCCAACATGCCCAGGTCTGGTTGTCTAAGCATTTTACCCTGCAAGTAGACAGCATAATGCCTAAAGAGGTGTACTAAATCCCTAAAATGTCATTGGGGGACTTACAGCAGACTCTTGTTTCTGTTGCTATGCACGTGCATGCCTACACAATCAGAATGAGTCTGCAAGTTTAACTTGCATACTCTTCATGCGAGGTGTGCAAAGAGAATAACATTGGAATCAGAATCAGCTTCAATGGCCAAGTTGGTTCTTACAACAATGAATTTGACTCTGGTTCAGGATTCCAAATATACAAAAAAGGAAATAGAAAAGCATTTTCATGTTAACATGTTGTTATGCCCACAGTATGCTGGAAGAATTGGATAACATAAAATTTAATCGTCTGGGCGGTAAAAGTGATTAAAAGTTTATTTATAGGTTTTTAAACAAAAAGAGACAATGCCCTACACGTTGTTAAATCAGTTGAAACAAAAACCAAAAAACAGGGAAGTAACAGTCTTAAATAAAACAGCTTAGCAAAAACAAACCCAACAACAACAACAAAAAAGGGAGAAGCACTAAACTCAATGTGTTCAAGTTTACAGAAAATAACCTTGTAAATTTAATATCTGAATTGAGTTTTTCAGATTTAACAAGCTGAAAACCTAACAACCAGTCAAGTTGCACAAAGTGACTAAACTTTCACAAGATTCTCAAACAGTTACAATCACATCAGCACATAGGGGCAAACGGTGTTCACTGTTCTAATGCAGCCCCACTGAATGAAGCTTTCAGAGGTTCTTTAAAGGGGTGAGGAAGGTGATTAGAGACTTGATTGGTCCATGGCTTCTGGAAATGGTCCACTCAGGAGCGAGTCTAGTGTCCTTACAGCCAATCCCAAGCGCGTGCTGCCACAGTCTTTTCTGCATGATTAACTAGTAATAAATGATTCATTATTTTAAACTATTTTAATTTGTAACTATTTTTACTGTTTTCAATTATCTTGTTTGTCTATTTTAACTTGTCTGGGTTTTATTTGTCTATTTTAATTTTTGTTATTTTCAGTTGTATGTGTACAGCACTTTATTTATAAAGCACTTTACAAGAACAGAGGTCAACAAATATGGCATGGTATGGTATGGTGTGGTATTAATAGTATGGTATGATGGTATGGTATGTTGTGGTATATATGGTATGGTATGGTATGGTATGGTATGGTATGGTATGGTATGGTATGGAGCCCAGTCTGCACCACTGGATGAAAATTGACAGGCGTAACATATGTATACATAAATGTTTCTACAGTAAAGGAAGACATGGTTATATTGGTGCAAATAAGCGGCATCAGTCACGGTACTCTGACAGTTCATCAGATTGACAGCCAGTCTCTGTTGTGGCTATTTTTTGTAAAAAGTGCTCTGTAGCAACAACCTGAAAGAAAATGTCTCTTCAGTTTGTGTGCAGTGTGTGAGGTCTGTAGAGATTTTGGCTGCCATTTTCCTGACCCTAGACCTTCAAATGTCCTGATGGAGGAATCATCTGCCCTGATGAGCCTCACTGCAGACCAAGTTGTTTGTTTGTAGTTCGGACTTGTCTGGTTTTGTGAACGAGCCAAACCACACAATTGTGGATTTGTACAAAAAAAAAAACCTGAATAATGGCATTGTTGAAGATGACCAGCTGCTCCTTTGGAAGGTGGCACTTTTTGCATTGCCATCAATGTGTGAGGACAATCTCAGGTCCTGAGAAAGGAAAGGGTTGTTCCGAGGAACTGGAAGTGATCCACAGCAGGCAAAGCTCTGTTTAGGATGTGAGGGGAGGCAGTGTGGAGGGGTTTCGTCAGAAATCCACCATCATCTCAGTCTTGGCCGTGTTAAGCTCCAGGTGGTTCTGCCCCCACTTGTGGACCAGATGATCCACTTCAGTCAGGAAGCTGGTGATTCATTGACAGGTGGAGGCCAGCACTATGATCTGGGTGAGCTTCTGTTTGACAATGTCTGGTTTGATGATATATGGATGCCAAGTTAAAGTCCACGAACAAGATCCGGGCATATGTTGCTGGATATGTAGTCGAAGTAGTAACAGGATGGCGTGTAGGCCCAGGTTGACTGCATCATCTGCCAACCAGTTTGCCCGGCAAGCTGACTGCAGGGGTTCCAGCAGGTGGCCTGTAATCCCCTTCAGATGCTTCAACACGTCGTTCAAAGAATTTCATGACCACAGACATCACGGCAACAGGTGTGTAGTCATATAACCCCATGATGGTACATTACTTGGGGACTGGGATGATGATGAAGTATCTGTAAGCAGAAGGCGTTCAGGCATGAGTGGGAGACATTGTCCTGGAACTTTCCTGGTCTTCTGATGTTGCAAGAGCACATTTACATCTTCCTCTAGTGTGAGAAGAGGAAGTGCATGGGAGCTTTGGGGTCAGAATGAGATGTGGATGAGTTGGTGGAAGGTGTGATCGACTACTTTTTAAACCTGTAATAAAAGCTGTTCAGGTCGTCTGCCAGGTGCGCTTTTCCTTGTTCCTATGCAGCTTCCTCAGATGTAAAGTGAACCATGGCGTGTTGTTACAGTTTATTGTTATAAGGTCTGCACACACACGTCCTCACAAAAATTGATGTATGAAGCGTCAGCAAGCTCTTTCAGGTGTATGACCTTTCAACATCACACCTCCTCTCATTGCAGCCGAAGTCTGCACGAAACAGCTGGAATTCCACCATCAGACGTGTGCTGGCTGGGGCATGCTCACCGAACCAGGTTTAGGTGAAACAGAGGGTGGTAGAAGAGTTTTTAATGTTGAGAAGCAACACATCGTCGACTTAGTTAGCTAGGTTTATTGATGGCAAGGGTGTGCGGAGTCTCCAGTACTAAAGCTTTAAAAACGCACCCGTTTCTCATCTGTGTTTCTGATAAATTCCGCTGTGCTTCTGACCAAAATCTCAGTGAAGTTAGGGCTGATGAAAAATTGAGAAAAATGCTTAAAGAAGTCTTTCTGATGTTTAGAAATTCCTCTCTAGTTAAAGTGATTACCAAATGGTGGCAGAGAGTAGAACAGACACACTAAAGCAAGCAAAAAACTAGAGCTTAAAGGGCCAACATTAATACTACTGGGAACACTACCATCTTTAGCAATGGGCATACACATATATTTCAGTCAGTACAAAATTTACTATTTAAGTCTAACAGCAACGTTTTTTTCATTAATGGAAAACCTTAGAGCAACAGGGGAGCCACACAGGCACACAAGAGATATTTTAGAAAATCACAGAAAAGAAAAATCAAACCAAATTTACTGACTTAAAATTTTTCTTCTGTATATTGAAATGGATTCTTTTATCTCCCCAGATTAGATAAAGCTGCAGCGTAGAGGGACAGAAGGACTTCTGTGGCCTAATTGCACAGTCAGCACTCTCTGTGACTGCAGTGTCACTGTCTGAAACATCTTGGTAACGCTGCACTTTCAGTTAATGTTAATTAGCCACATAAACAGCTCCTTGAAAAGCACCCACCACAAAGAGCGGAACATAGCAGAAAAGAAAGAATACCCTAGTGTTTTAACATAGCCCAAATATTTTAAAATACTTTTTGTTGCACAGAAATGACCTGTTACTAATGTGTGAAACACACTAAATGTTAGACCACAGTTGACACTCTACTCCTTTCTTTCAGCTCCAGGATCTGCTTTATGCACATGTCATACTAGGGCAACACACATCAACTGGCTTTCTCTTGCGTTGTTGTAGAACTTTTTTGCATGGTGCTTTTTTATTTTTTTTCCTGGGTGCTAATAAATTACACTTATACTGACTGCCAGTGGTGGCAAAAAAAAGTGCAATTAAAAGCAAAGCATTTGTTTTACCAGCCATCTAACAGCACTCCTGCAAGCTTACAGCTGCCATCTCGCTGCAGAGTGATTAATTACTAGATAATGAAATTGTTACTTGAGAGAAGTTACTTGCAAGACTTTAGATTTGAAGAAAAGCCCAGTCATGGAAGAGCAATGTGACACTGGAGAAGAAGTAAAAAACTCCTCTACTTGGCACGTAGACAGATACACGCTGCAGGTTGTTCCCACTGTCGACGTGTGACAGCCAAAAAAAAGCACCGGTGTAATAATAATGTTACAGATCTTGACCTTTTGCCTCATAGTCCAAATCTGTGCAGAGAAAGAGAAGTGCTTGTTCCTGTTTTGTGAAGTGGTCTTATCAATACTCCACTATAAGGGCATTGTAGGGCACTACTAACTCAGTTTAAATTTCAAAACATTACTAAGCTACATTTGAAATACTTAAGTATCAACAGATGATGCTAGATAATCTGTGCCAATAAAGGAGAGTTAAAAGAACGCATTTTTCTGTAGTAAATTCTAGGCTAATTATATATTCTTTTTATTCCCTCTGGAGCCAATTATGGACTCCCATTGCCTACTACATCCATGCACTGGGTTGCTTTCTCTTAAATCCTGTCTATCCCATAGACTCCTGTGCCTCTGCGTTAGGGCAGTCATATCGGCAAACCTTTTTAAGAACCCAGAGGCTTTATAGCTTTAAAAGAGCACGCTGATCAGGAAGACGGGATTTTGATCATGACATTATATTGAAAAGCCCTCTAACATTTTTAAGCTAAGTAAAATACTTTCATCATATCTTCGAGTCTGCCCTGGCTTTAAGTTGTGCATAAGGGTATACTGCATTAGAGAAGTATTGCTCCAGCCTCGTCTCTCCTTCCTTTTCTTCATCCTACACTGTGGTACGTAATCTAAACTCCAGCTGAGCCAGACGGTTTACTTCGGAGCTGTCAAAATATTCTGCGAAATAAGCGTAATAACCCAGTAATAACATCCCCTAATCCCATGTTTTGATATGCAGAGTCTCCGTCTCATGATTCTGAATGTGCAGAGCAGCTCCAAGTGAAACTCTGATCTACCTTTTGACTTATTCAGTTTTATCAATTATTACTTTTTTAATTGTTAAATTCATAGGCTAGGCAGTAGACGTTAAATTGTGTGTGTGGGGGGGAATAATGTCGTCACAGCGGATCTAACATGCTCTGCTCTGACATAGTGGACCACTGTAAATTTTACATCCTTCATCCAACACACACGGTATACACAAAACTGGCAAACAGTAAAAGCAACACATAGTTCATAGAGATGGCAGGACTTAAACTTGTTTGTTAACCATAACTAGATAAATTTCCTCACAGTTTGACGTGAAACCTAATGACTGGGACTTCACTGTTGTTACACTCTTAAACAGCTTCTGAACTGCGCTTTAAGATCTGGCATCTATTGTCAACCTATTGTTAAAGTATGAATAAGAAGTGTTGGTTCATGTTATTTGGGTTGAGATTGTGTGTAATTATTAGGAGTAAGTATCTTTGTTGCATCAGACAACCTTTTGAACAACCTCAATTTAGATAAACATGAAAGATGTTTTGAAGTGAAGACTTGAACTATCATCTAGTCACACTGTGGCCCAGACCAAAATAGCTGTGGCCTCATTTTTTTCTTTTGTATAACCTGAATCCAGGAAGACAAGTCACAAAAGTACAGATTTTCTGGTCAAAGGCAAAGGTTAATTGTACAGTTCTCTGTGGGTGACTAGAAAAATCGAAACCATTCTCTAGTAGTGAGACATGTTTAAGCTTTCCAAACAACATCTTAAAAACCCTAAAATTACATTTATCTACAGACGTTACAGAACACTGAATTCTCAACATATTTTTTAGGACATAACATAAGATTATCTAACTGGTATTTAAATTCTGAACTAACAGAATAATCTATCTCAAATAACTTAGGGAAGCTATTTTGCCGCAGGACAGAGTGTATTTACATAAATGCTGTATAAAAGTGCCCGTTGTTTAAAAGGTAAAATATGGCATTGTTCATGATGTCACATTTAACTAGCAGAGCTTGGATCACCACATATAACTGACAAGGTTTGAAGTATGTAGCAGCAAATTAAATAACGTTGTCCACTTGGGATGAATGACGGCATTTTACTTACTGACAACATGGGGATTTAAGCTCTACCAGCTTTATAAATAATTCAGACATGGCATATAAAGCGTTTTCTAGTGGACCTAATGTATCAGTGGACAATATGTTGTGTGCTTTTACAAAATCATAGTCACTGCTTTGGATTATCCGGTACTGACAGTTTAGACCATTAGTGTGACAAATTGATGTGTCACATTGATCTTCCATGACATGTACTGTATACGTACTTCTTCAGCCTCAAATACACCAGATGAAGAAACAGAGAAAAATCTTCTAATTCTTCTTTGTTTTTTGTTTTCGTATTTCTAGAGTATATCAGATTCTGGGACCCAAAAAAGTATTTTTCTGTGATGAAAGCAGGAAAACATGTGTTCGTCCATCTTAGATGTTGGTGCATGTATTTTGGCTCTGACTGACATTTTGAAAAGGAAAGCTTCAATACTTTTTACATGTCTTTTTCCCCAAAGTCAAAGGGGTTCTGTTTTTAATCAGGGCTGGAGCCAGCTCTTAACTGGGTTTGTAACAGAACAGGTTTGCTCTTCCACCACCGAAAACCAAGTCAGACCCAAGTCATTATAAAAATCTCATTCATTTAATGTTTGATCCTTCCCTTTAATAATCTGTGTTTTTGTGAAGGGCTGTAGTTCATGGAAACATTTTAACCACACGAATAACATTATTTATCCCAGTACTCCTGCAAATAGGTGCCCCACTATCACCACCTTTGTTTGTTAACGGTGTTTAAAAAAAAAAAAAAAACAGAGGTGCTTGTGAACGCTTCACCATCCTAATCAGCTGCACTCCGATCTGCACTAGTAGCTGAAAAACTGGACTCAAAGACAAGTTTCAGTAAGGTTTATTATTACAACCTGGAGATGTAAAAAGATCAACAGAGTTAAAGAACTGAGCCGTCTATGGTGTTTATGGGTTCAGGGGGAAATAATCACCTCGGAGCACAGCTGTAAACAGCGGATTGACCTACTTAAACTCCGTGACGGGTGATTTTAAATCAAACTGCAGGATAATAAGAGATAGTCAGCTCCAGTTATTCTGATGCTAATCCAACATTTTAATATGGTTGAAACGCTGCATTTTTCACAGGTTTTTTTTGGCTTTGTTTTTAAGTAGGCAAATCAAGAACAAGCGTAAACCTCTAACTTTTAAACAGGATGCTCAAAAAGTTTTGATTGGCTGCGTTTCCAATGAGCCCTCCCACAGCTCCTGATGAGAGCGTTTCTTCTCTCTGGCCATGCAGCCAACTGTTTCTGTGTTGTCATCGGTTTTTCGGGAGTAGCGCCAGAGTTTGCTGTTGGAAACTGGTGCTTAGTGAGCTATAACATTAGTTAAGCACTGAAACCAGTTTAGTTGAAAAACGGCCCAAAGTGCTACTCCTCATACATGTTTTTGGAAACCTTTAAGCTGCTGGCACTTCTGCACGACGTGGTTATGTTGCAGTTTATGGACATTCACAATAAAGGCCACGTTTAAGTGCTTAATGTTGCATGAACCCACTGGATAAGAATCAATTAAGGATTATATGCACTGTTACATATTTCTACAGCTGTTTCCCGTCTGTTCATTTATTCACCTGTGTAGCGTCCACTAATCACAGTCCCCGGTACAAGGCAAGGCAAGTTTATTCATAAAGCACTTTTCAGTAACGACGATTCAAAGTGCTGTTCATGAACAAGAAAAAAACAGAAGAAAAGAAGCATTACAGATACTCCTCGGTGCAGTTGCTCCATTGTCAGATCCTCTGTTGTCTTCACACTGTTTCTGCCGGTCAATTTTCTATATTAAAGATTATTTTATTTTTTTTCACCACAATCCTCTAGACGTCCTCATCTCTGCATTTGGGTCCCCCGCAACACCAACACATGACACATTTCTGTGTGGCCAGGTATTTTTGTAGATTCAAAAGCGTTTTAATGTGTTAAGATGTTAGCACATCCAACAGTCTTTGTTGCGTTTTTTTTTTTTTTTTTATTGCTTTCAAATAGATAAATCGCCCTGACGCTGGAACTTTTTGTGGTCTCCGACTAACCCATGTCCCACATCGCATGCAGCCAGAACAGCTCTGATTTCAGAGGCAGGGCTCCACAAGACCTCGTCTGCTTCGTGTGTTATCAGCACACTAGCAGCAGGAGATGAGGATTATCCCCGCACATCCCTAAACCCCGACGTTTTCTCCTGGTTTAGCCCCTTTCTAACCCTCATTCGCACTGTGCAAACTCACCACTGCTGTCCAGTCGCAACAGCCCAAACCCTGCTGTTTCAGGGATGCTCTGACCCATGTCGTTGTGGCTCTTATTGCTGCTGTAACCATTTGTCAAACATGCAATGCACTGCCAAGGTGAATTGTTCGCTTCCCATCTAAGTGATCAGAGCAATTTGCATGTGTAACTGCTGTAAAATTATAAACATAGCTTCTGTCATCTGTGAGTGCTTATAATTTTTTAGCTTGTTGTTGTACAGCTATTAAAATAGAGTCCTTCAGTGGAGTTTGGATGATGTTTACTGTTACAGACTCACTCCGGTGCATTGCATCATTCAGAGTGGACAATTTGGGTGCTTTGTTCACCATCTGTAGTCAAAATCTAAAATGAAGCCTTCTGTTGTTTTGCAGCAAGTGAAATTGTTGAGATTTGGCCTTGAGGCATCCATCCAGTGAACTAATCAAGACTTTTTAGTGTTTTATCTTGTTGCTAATGTGTTTTTAAAAAAAAAAGGATATGAGGAAATTACAAAATTTAATGCAGAATTCCTCCTGCCTTATTTAGACTTGGGCACAAATCATTTTTAGAGAGAATTTAATGATTGAATTACAATTTCTTCTGTAGAAAAGGACAGATTAAGATAATAAACGTCATTTTTACTTCACCAGAGTTCATTCCCGGCTGATTAATTAGACGGCTTGATTTGCATTTCATAACCTTGGAACATGGGATGGAATTAAAATGGCTGACACTGACAGTTGGTTTAGTTTTTGTACAGTTCATTTCACATTGTTCTCTTTTATTCTAGTTTACTTTTGCATTGATAAGTAGCAGTCAGTTTAAACCCAAATGCTTCCTATTAGATTTGTTTAAGTGATTTGATTTTCAGCGATTACTATTATCTTAAATTCAGAATTTTTGTGTTTAAGCATTGCGGATGCATTTGAAGAACGTGATTGTATTTGCATATTCATAGTACAATTTTAAGATTATCGGCCTTGGGTTATTGTGACCCTTACATAATTTTTATTCTGCAAGTGTGGCTCCACCATGCAAAAAATCCCATTTTTGGACGTGAGTGTCCCTAGCAGAGGCCTATCATGTGCAAAGGTGTTTTGCTTAGATAACTTATGAATACAGTGGAAGGAGTGCAGAGTGTGAATTAAAATTAAGCACTTGTCTGACAGCATCTCAGTTCCACTTTATGGTACCATGGACTCACTGTTTGTGCGGTGATTTTCTCCGCCACAATGCTGCTCATGAGACGTAATAAAGATAAAAGGTCTCTCAGTAACCTTCCCTGTTACATTATGTGGCGTCTTAGTTTGCACAAAACGCACTTTCTGACCGAGGGTGATAAGACATTGTGTTTGTTAGAAAAGTTAATGTAGGTGGAATTTCAACATGTGGCTAAAAACACCCAAAATGGCTGGAAAATATGACAAGAGGACTATAGAATGATGTATAAATTCAATGCAGTGTCTTTTAACCCTCATTATACATCCATCCATTGTCTACACCCGCTTATCCGTGCAGGGCGGCCTGGGTGTTGGTGCCTATGTCCAGCTGTCATTGGGCGAGAGGCGGGGTTCACCCTGGACTGGTCACCAGTCCATTGACCTAACACAGCACTGTTTTCCCAAAGATATTGAGACTGACACAAATGATTGAATTCAGGGTTTTCAGTCACTTTTGAGGCCCCAGTAGTTTAAAATCCCACATTTAGGCATGCAGACTGCTTCTTTAAACATTTTGTGAAAATTTTGGTTGCCCTCAAGAGCTCAGTGAACGATAAACAAGTCTGGGATTGGCACTACCCCGGAGAATCTGCCTTGCCAGACTGCACTGTGCCAAATATATTGTTCGGCGGAGGGGGGATTATGGTGTGGGCTTATCTTTTAACGAGTTGGGCTTCAGCCATGTGAGTTCCAAGAACCATAAAACATTTCAGGTGCTGAAGGAAAGTTCAGGTTCTTTAAAATATTTAAAGTGTGCAAAACAAACAGCAACATTGTCAGTTTATCAAACTGTTTCATTCCATGTTTGTACTTCCTTAAAAGGCTACCCAATTAATGGACATCGTTAAAAGTTTAAACAAACCACATTCAGATTTTAGAATACCTTTTAACATTAAGCCTTAATGTTGTTAAATTGGATAGAAATTTTAATATTAGAAATAAATAATATACATTAAATCTTTGTAGTTTCAGGAAATTATTTAATTGAGATATTATTGCTTATGATTGTGATGCTGATATCAAACTTTTCCTGCTTTAAAATTACACAGTGTCCCCACCACTGTCTGAGGGTTTTAGCGTTAAATACACATGGTGTTGGCATTAAGGTCCGTTTGACCCCATTCAACTGGCCAAATATATTATAAAAATGCAAAACAGGGATGTCTGACACTTAAATATTATAATATTTAAGTGTCAGACATCAATTGGCAAAGGCCATTTTGCAAAGGCAAATGGCCTTTGCACCTGCGATATTGTACACACTGATAGTGTTATGGTCATATATTTTGAAGATTTAATATGCATGATTTTCATGTTGTTCAGACCCTCAAATGAAGAGAAATCTCCTTTAAACCCAGTCTGCTGTCATAGTAAAAGAGAAGGGAAATCCTCTGGTTAGAGGAGGGGTCCATTGAGTAATAAATCCTAGTTAACCCTTTACAAATGATAACTTAAGTCCTATTAATATATACTCTATAAATATTTTATATTAAGGAGCAATATTTTAACAGACAAAAACAAAATTTACTCTGAAAGAAAAAGGTTACCGCTGCTCTTTTTTAAAGCAAAAATTACCTGCTCTTTTCTAGGTTCTAAAATGTTTCAAATCTGGCATCAAATTTACTAAACAACAAACCACCAATAAAACACTGTCATTTATTAAGCAAAGATTAAGCTGAAATGGAAAAGCTTATCAAAGGAAGTAAAAAAAACTGCACAAAACTGATTTACAAAATACAGAAAACCCTATTAATATCATAAGAACTTGGCTGATGTGTTCATAATTTACAATAAATAGCATACTTGCACTTGCCGTTGTTTGGGTTAAACTTGCAAATCTGATGGATTAAAGAGCTTTTCTCCTTTTTGATTTCCATTCATCTGACGAGAACTGAATATGTATGTTTTAGGTGTTGCAGTGGAAATCTGTCTTGGTAGAATCCAGCAACAAATATGTAACTTTCAGCACAGAACTGGCCTTACCATTTATTTATTCAGCACATATCTTTTTTTCTTGTTTGTCTTTCTTTTAACGTAATGCAGTGTACTACTCAGCTAAATACCACATTTTATGGCAAAATGACTTAGACCTAGACTTAGACTTAGACAACTTTATTTGTCATTCGGTATGCACAAGTGCATACAGAACGAAATTTTGTTTCGTACAGCTTTTGTAAATCACAGTAGAAGTTAAATTATAGTTTTTAGGTGCGGCAGAGATTTAGAAGTAAACGGTAGATTTTAAATATACAGTATACAAACAGTTGAAATGTAACAGAAAAGAGACATTGTTTATGTACAGATTGGATTGTGCAAGGGCATTTGTGCATGGATGCATTTGTTTGTGCAATTTAAAGACTAGGAGTCCAATAGCATTTTTAATGCTATATGAGCTGCAATGATGCAAAAATGTGCAAAAAAATGCAAATATGTGAATATATGAGCTACAATGATGCTAAAATGTGCAAGAAAATGCAAATGTTGTGCAGAGTTTGTGGGTTGTAGTTTGGCAGTTCAACAACAGTTTAGCAGTTTAACAGTCTGATGTCAGCAGGGAAAAAGCTTTTGCAGAACCTGGTGGACCTGCAGCGGATGCTGCGGAACCTCTTCCCAGAGGGCAGCTGGGAGAACAGTCCATGATGGGGGTGTGACGGGTCCCTGGTGATGTTACGGGCTCGGGACACACAGCGCTGAGATGAAATGTCTTTTATGGAAGGGAGAGGAGCCCCGATGAACCATTCTGCTGTCCTCACCACTCTCCTCACGTTCTTCCAGTCGGAGGCACTGCAGCCTCCACACCACACAGAGAGACAGCTGGTCAGAATGCTCTCTATGGTGCTTCTGTAGAAGGTTGTGAGGATGGGCGGCGGCAGGCGGGCTCTCCTCATCCTCCGCAGAAAGTACAGTCGCTTCTGTGCTTTCTAGTAGCAAATAAAACATTGCTACTAGACTCTGGAAGAGCTAAAGTAAATTAATGGTGGTGTCGCATCTGACAAACAGCAGTGAGGCTGAATATTGCGTCATCAGAGAAAAACTTTTTTTTTTAAGTTTTCGGGGGTTTTGATTCCCTTTGTTAGTTGTTTTCTATTGCTTTTTGTTTGTTTTTTGGTATTACGAAAGGAAAGAGAAGAGTGAAGAAAATGATGGTTAATTGTTTTTGAATATTTCTGAATGATATTGAAATGTCTCACTTGCTTATAGCCCCGGTGAATACAAACAGACATTTGCAACATGATTCTCATGTGTTTCCTTTGGGGCTGTCTATGCGCATTTCTGTTTCTCTTGTAGAAAGCTGCTGGGTGTTCTAACAGGGAAGCTCTGACAGCAAAATACAGTCTTGTATCAGTTTCTCAGTCCTAAACAGCCTTTGAAGCTTAGTGTCACTTTGGCATTAAGAGCTAATTTCACATCTCGAGCAACGCTAAAGCAAGGCTGTGGAGCAAAATGTTTTCACTCTGCAAATATTTCAGCAAATAAACCTGCAAACAGGCCCACATTGGATGGCTAGAACAGAATGCTGACCAAGGTCACTGGAGACTGCACAAAGCAAAGCTTTTTTTTATTCCCAATTATTAGTGACCAGGAACTTGTCTGGTGATACTGATTGTGATCATTTTCTGAAAGTCTCCTCCAAGTAGACAGTAAATCTTGTCCCCCTCACGGTGGAACCAAATAGCCAGCCGGCTTTCTTTAATGTCTGTGCAGCCATAGCAAAATGCTCCTCCGACACACCCTCCACCAAGTCCTCCACAGTTGTCACTAAAGCACAAACTTGTGCCTGAGGCGTTAATCCTCCTATCACACAGGACCTGGATTTCCCCAATAGCACAGCTCACTAACCTGGCAGTGAGCGCCTCTGGACGTGTTGACTGGCCCCAGTGCACAGCATAAAAGGGCAGCACATTTTCCAGCCCGAGAGATTAAATGTTGTTCTGTTGTTCAATATGTGTTGCTACTGTGCTTTGTCAATATTTTGTTTTTGCTTTTTATGGAACTGACCTTATACTGAAGCATGGAAATGTGCTAGTTTGGCACCTTCAGTTACCTTGAGGCTGCTTTGATTTATTTTCTATATTAATTTTAGATATTTTCTGAGGATACCCTTGATGAATGATTCATGATTTTTATTGACTAGTTTTTTTTTCTCACTGAGTTTGAGGCATAACAAGCTTGTCTGTGGAAGAATCAAAATAACTAAAGTAATACAGGGTTCTCTCTCAGGCTCAAAAATTATTGGCCACTGTGAATAGTTGTCAGCAAATTCAATTAGCCACACAGTTGATGAGCCACAACCCTATTACGGCGTTGGTTAAAAAAATAAATTTCCATGGAGCTGAACTCAAAGGTAATTTATTACTATCATAGACAAATAACTTTGGGATAAATTCTACAGACTCACTCTGTGGTTGAGCTCATCCACAAAACCTGACAGCCCCAAACTGCAACAACCAATCAGGTCTGCAGAGAGGATCATTGGAGCTGACCTTCCCTCCGTGCAGGACTTGTACAGGTCTAGAGCCAGGAAAAGGGCAGCTACAATCTCTGCAGAACCCACACATCCTGGACACAATCTCTACACTTTAACCTTCAGGTCTGCTCTTCAGGGCGCTATTTAGAAAAAACCTGCCTCCAAAGAGACAGTTTCTTCCCCCAGACTGTTGCTCTGATGAACACCGATACCACGCATCTTTGTGCTTATTTGTCTTCTTCTTTTGTAAAAGGATTGTACATAAACATGTTTAAAAATAAAAAAATATTTTTATCTTCCCTATTCATATATTTCATACACAGTGTACATTACATATCTCTTTTGAGAGCAAAGTCAAATTCCTGGTTTGTGTTCACAAACTTGGTGAATAAAGCTGCGACTGATTCAGATTAAATCAAGCAGGACTTTTGTACTGGTTGTAAAAATACAGTAACTACTTAAGTCCCAGTAATGAGGCCCTCATTTTCACTCACCAGTGCTGTTTTGTAGAAGCCAGACATTGGTTAGGTTGGGAAATCTGTAATCTGTGATACAGACCCCTATTTCCTGATGTCACACAGAACTGTTGCAACTACTTATATCTGACTTCTTAAAACCCAAACTGTATATTTTCTAAAAAAAAAACCCAAAAAAAACAGCTAGTGAGTTAAAGAAATATAGAAATTAATAAAGTAGCATTTTCTTGGAAGCACTGTTGTACTGACAATAAAAACATAAAGCAACAAAAAGGGGAAGTTGGTTTCCCATTCTAGAAAACATAGGACCAAACCTAGAACAACAGTTATATTAATGTTACTATTTACTATAAGAATTAAAATGTCATCTAAATGGCATTTTAATTCAGAGATATTTAACATTTATTTAGTTTCTTTTAAGCACAGCTGCTGTTTTTTATTTTTTTTGCAGCCTATGCCTGATATAGAAATATTTAACAAAAAAAATTTTAGATATGCTTTCAATAGACCATGACAAAGAGTGAAATAATTCAACAATAACACATTCATTTTTGCCAAAACTAAATGGTAACTAATAAATAAGGTTATTAAATATGAAACATAGTTAATAAATTATGTTTCCATTGTTGATCATTGGGTTGTTGTCGCAGAGTTACACCCTGACAGAAAACATGGACTGGACAAGGGGGAAAGCGTTAAGACTTTCAGGAGCTGTCATGTTTTAACCATCCACTGCTCCAAAATTGGCTGGATGGTGCTCTGACACATGCGCAGGTAGGTTGGGCAACATTAATCTAAATGGCAGCAGCTCCACATGACAGCAATGCAAACCGCTGCAAACAAACAAACAAGCAAAAAAAAATGTGTGTCCCTCACCTGCTAAACATTATACATGGACACACAGCTCAAGTTCAGGTTCTTTAGTTTGATTCAATGTATGTATGTTAAACCTTGCAACATAAACAGGAAGGGAACATCAAATTTGATCAAAAAATAACTTGAACCCACAAGTTACAGTGGTAGCAGCTAGATAATATAAGGTGTTTGGTTATGGATTATAACCAAACGCCCTACCTGACAGATGGATGTAGCTTGTCTAGAAGCACCACGGTAAGACAATTTGATAAGGGAGCTCAGTTCATCAGATATCTGACCCTCTCCTCTAAGAGTTTTTGTAATTCATGTGGCAACGGGGCCAGCAGCGGCTCATTACACAGGAAAGCCGCCAGAATTTTAAAACAAGGTTACATCACAAGCAATCATTTGCAACTCTGTGGAAATCTCCAATTTAGTTAATTGGAGATTTCCACAGAGCATTTTTATTCATCATGCACCAGCGAGATCCGTGGTAATACTTTATAATATGCTCATTCCTAATTAGATTTCCCAATTAGAAGGACTTCTTCCTCGCCGTTTGGCCTTTTGACCAATGTCGGTACAGGACTCGTTTCCCGGTGGATAATAAAACTTTCTTGCCAGCTTGAGTCGGGATCTTTATAACGTCTTTTACTTTTATATTGGGGTTGATATGCACATACCACAGCAACATATGTTCATCTCTGGAACACAGATCCTGTCTCCTTCCTGAACTGTACGATGGCTGGGCATTCACATGGTTCTTATACCTTTACAATTATTTAAGCAACTGACCAACAAGAAACCTTCAGGTGTCTTGAAATTCTATCCAATGATGCACCAAACTTGTAGAGGGCCACATTTATTTTCCCAATATCTTGGCTGATTCATTTTGATTATCCCATGATGTCACACAAGAAAGCAATGTGTTTGAGGAGTTGCCTTAATTACATAAGCTGGTGATCCTCTACTTCACTCAAATGTAAAATACAAAGACACAAAGAGGATTTGATCATTTGGGCTTTTCCAGCTTGTTTTAAAGCACAGTAATCATGCTCTTCTAAGGTCACAAAAGACTTTCCAGCTCCTTCCAAGCATCCATGCAACCTCTGTAAGCTAAGCTCAATTTATTTATTCAGTGGACAAAAGGTGGAATATTGACCGGCTGGATACATGGATTTTCTCACTGAAATCAGCAACAAATGAACAAGTTTTTTTGCTCAAGACACCAAGAATGGACATATTAAACAAGGCACCTCCTGGGTAACATGGAGTAGCGTTTGCTTATTCCATTATTTGATTTTGTGCATCTTCCTTCCTGTTCCATTATGCCGCTTACCTTGTACCTGCTTAGAACAGCTGTAAGCTTTTTCAATTTGGCTGTGTTTTGTCTGATTGCATACTTTGAGGCCTGGGTGGATCTTCTGTGAAGTTAATGTGATATAAATACAACACACACAGAAAAGATAGAAACGCCTCAGGCATTGAGCTCCTGGAGAAATGTGCTTTGCTCAGCTACATTGTCAACTTTGTGGATTCACATTAGTGCGATGTGACTTAACCTCCAGCCACTGTTTTATGCCCTGTCCACACACAGAACTGCATCTAAAATGAGCTTTTAAGCTTTTTATTTAAATATATTTAAATGATATCACCAGGCTCTCGGTAAAATATTTTCATTTCCCGCAGAATGTATCCTGTTAAACACATTAAGCAGAACAGTGTGCTCACTTTGTAATGCAATATTTGTTCATTGTTTAAAGAGCCTTTTGTGCATAATTGCTGCATTCACAACACCCTTCCATCTAATATCTGCAGAGTTATCATTGCTGAGGCTGTAGGGGGTACATAGCATCGTTTCAAACCTCATTTAACATCGAACATACCCTTTCTGGAGCTCAAATTGCTCGCCATGGAGCAGCAGAGAGACTCCAGACATTCATTAGCTTAATGAAAACAGGCCACTCTTCTTCTACCACCCAGTGAGCTTGTTCCTGATGTAGCCGCAGCGACCATCTGCTCTTCAGCTTCATGCCAGTCACAACGTAGCCCTGTCACAGCAGCTCCAATGAAGGAAAACATCCATAAAGGTGCCTTAGACACTAAGATCTGAAGAGAGACAAGGACAGCAAGAATGCTTCCCTTTTTCCTCACTACCTTTTTTTTTTGTTTTTATTTGTTTTATCCCGCATCCCCTGCCACTTCCCTATCGTGCTTGCATCACTCACTCAAGATGTTAATGATGTTCACGAAAAAGAAGCTGAGTGTGCAGTTACTGGAGTTGACTTGCAGCGGCCAAACACAGCTGGCAGTAAGTTATTAGCCGCTCAGGCACAACGGGGGATGATTCATTCTGCGAAGGTTAATATCATTTAAGGGTTAGCCAGAGTGAGCTGTGGAGGGCGACTGACCACCTGTTCAGCTCTGGAGAGGAACTTTTGCCATCCTAAAAGAGGCAAGCAACTTTTGAAAGTCAAAAACGTTGATTCCCGTCATAAGATATATTATCGTGGTATCGTGTTTCGTAAGTTTATGTAAATCTACAAGTTTGAGGTTGTTTTGTGAACTTGCCTCTTAAATTAATAACAGCTTGTCTTGGCAGTAACCCAGAGTGACAATGTCTGGTAAAATTATTCAAACCCCTTTTAACGTTTGTGCATTTAGTTACAAACACAAACATTTGATAGACCACAACTGAATTGTGGATAATTGTGAAGAAAAGTTATATATAATACAACATTTTTTTGACAGTTATAAATCTGAAAAGTGTGGTGTGCATTTGTAAGCAGCCCCTCTGAGTTTCAAGAACCACCTTTCACTGTAATTACAGCTTCAGGTATTTTGCGGTTTGTCTCTACCAGCTTTGCATTTCTATACTATTGCATTTTTGGCCATATTTCCTTGAAACAGCTCAACCTTTGTCAAACTGCATGAAAGGAATCTAAAAGCCAAAGCCATTTCATTGTTGCTCTGGTTCAGGGTTGCTGTCCTGCTGGAATATTAACACTACGCCCCAGTGTTACGTCTTTTGCAGCTTTTAAAAGAGTTTCTTCCAGGATTGGCCTTTATTTAAAATTGTTGACACTCCTGACAGTTTTAGACTTAAAATCCATTTTGTTAAAATAAAAAGTATGTTTCTGATAAAAAAGAGACAGGCGTTTCCCAAAAGACAATAAGACCCAAAAGGCATATCATTTTTGAATATAACTTTTCAGATTTATTTACATTTTAACAAAATAATAGCATTTTGAAAACTACCGCATTTTTAGGACAATAAGGCGCACCGGATTATAAGGCGCATTAAGCAAAACAAAACAGTCTGATAACACAGTGTACCGTAATGCTCCAAAAATCCATTGAGTGGAGAGGCGTCATTGCTTATCAAAGTCATACTTCCACATTTTGACAGATTTCTGAGTGCATTGTACAGCATAAAATCTGTCAGTATGCACAACAAATAATCATACATAAGTCATGCTGGATTATAAGGCACACTGTCAATTTTTGAGAACATTTAAGGATTCTAAGTGTGCCTTATAGTCTGAAAAATACAATATGTATCCCCTTAAAGAGGTAGGTAGGTGTCTCTGCCATCACCCTAATCTTTAGCTCTCTCCAAAGGTTCTCTTTCCCAACTAGTTAAGACTCTGGCTACTTCAAAACAGCTAAAAAAGTAAGATTAGAAGGTAAGATTAGAAGATTAAAATAACTTGAAAACTGCCAAATGTCTGAAAATGATTGCCACATCACCATGTGTAGTGTTAGATTTCTTCCACAAAGAGCATTTTACATGTAGACCAAAAATGTACAGTTTGGCCTTATTTGACCAGAGCACCTTCTATAAAATGTTTTCTTGTGACCTGGTGGCTTGTGACATGTTGGAAATTGGACTTCTTATGACTCTTCTTTCCGCTCCTCTATAGAGGCCAAATTTGTGGAGTGGATAACAGACAGTTGTCGAGTTGTTAGATTCCTCCACCTGAGTTGTGGATTGCTGCACCTCCTACACAGTTTGCCGTCTCTAGGCTGCTTCTCTGATTAATGATATCCTTGCCTAGGCTATTAGTTGAGATGGATGGCTGTCTCCTGGCCGGATTCCATTTGTGCCGTAATAGATTAAACAATTATTATTTTAGATAGATATTGTTTTGAGTTAAAACTTTATTTTCTCCACAACTTTATCCCTGACCTATCTGAAGTCAGCAATAAAGTTGACTTCTTATAGGTAGCAGTGTGTAGCCCTGTATTTTAGTGTGGGGTATACGAGTAATTAGGCTAAATACAAATACAGTCCAAATTTCTCAGGATCTTTCTTTGTAAAATAATTTGAAAACCACACTTTTCCTTTATGCTTCAAGGTTGTGCACTACTTTGTGTTGGTCTATCGCAGAAAACATCAGTAGAATCCATTGAAGTGTGAGGTTGTAATGGACCAAAATGGGAAAAAGTTCAAGTGGTAGGAATACTTTTTGCAATAGCTTTACATGAATCCGAGCTGGTGCTCAGTGAGAGGGCGAATGATAGTCAGAGCCCGGAGGCTTGAATCTGATGGTTTGTCATCTGGATAGTATTACCTAATTTCCCACTGGGATGGGAACTCATTATATCTGACTTTATCTCAGTGCTGACCTCTGGAATTGTTTCAGGAACGTTATTGGTTTGAGTCCATGCACCCTCTTTTTTTATTTTTTTTTATTTCTCCAATCCAACATGGATGGCGGATGCAGATATGGTACATCACTAGCGAGGGCAAGGTCCAGCCGAGGGATAGACACATATGTCATCCTGGACCGCAGATGAGAATCACATTCACCTTTAATGCACAGCACAAAGACCAAAATGATATTGATTTATTGCAGGCTACATTACAGCCCCTTTCTCTCACAACGAATGGAATGTGAGATTTTATTGATACAAAATGACTAATGGCCAGCAAATGTCTTTTATGGTTAACCTTTTCTCCGAAAAGATCAAATTTCTTTTACACCCAACACTTACAGAGAAGGATTCATTAAGTGACATTTGTCTTCAAATAACTCAGCTTTTTCTAACGTCCGTGCTCGGCTCAGGTGTTGGAAGAACCAATAAGCTGCTTGATTCACCCTTTTTATTCCTCTCCTGTGTCTCAGTTTAACTTTGTAGGGAAGCTGCTTGGACCGCGGGGCAATTCTATGAAAAGATTACAAGAGGAGACAGGAGTGAAGATGTCCATCCTCGGGAAAGGGTCCATGAGGGATAAAGAGAAGGTAAGACACATATTGATTCATACTGAAATCTGGTTGTTTGGCTGTCCTAGGAGGTATATTTACAAAAACACGAGCACGGGGCGTGCTCGCGGCACAGCGGGTAGCGCGACCCATATACGGAGGCCTTAGTCCTCGAGGCGGTCAACCCGGGTTCGAATCCAACACGCGGTCCTTTGCCGCATGTCTCTCCCCCTCTTCCACCCCCCTTCCTGTCAGCCTACTTTCATATACAAAAGCAAGCCACTAGAGCTGTGAAAAATCCCAACAAAAAAAAAACATGAGCACTATGGAATATTTAGCTGTGAAATATATGGTTAAGAGTAGAAATGATAAGTTAAAATTGCCCCCAGACAAAGATAACCTGAGAAAATACAAAAAGCTGTTTTTAAATGATGGTTTCATGTATTAAGGGAAAAAGCTATCCAATCCAACCTAGCCTTATGTAAATAAGAATTTCCCTTAAGCCTAATAAGTGATTGTGCCAACGCCTGCCTGGAGCAACGTTTGCAATCAAGGATTTAAGACAGCCAGCCATCAATCTTTTATGTTGCTGTAGAGGAATTTGGGGACACTTGTCCCTACAGAATATTGTGTTTATTTGTTCACACTCAATGGTTTTCTAGCATCAGCTAGCTAGAAATCAGGTCAGTTAGACACCGGCTGTACTAAAGCTCATGTAAGGTCACACCACAGTAATTTTAATCAGATTTCCGTCCTGACTTTGGATGGCCCTGCACCAAACACCTACATCTTGTTTTTGTTTTTAGCCATTCAGAGATGGAACTGCTGGTGTGCTTTGGATTATTCTCTTTCTTGTTGTTCAATCCTCAATCTTGACTTTAACTGAGGAAAGGGAGGCCTGTAGTGCTTTAGATGTTGTTTTCGTTTTTGTTTTTTCTTACCTCCTGGATGAGTCACCAATGAGCAATCAGCACCGTTCCAAGTTTTCTCCATTTGTGAATGATGGCTTTCACAATGATTGCCTGGAGTCACAGTCACAGAAATGGCTTTGTAACCCTTTCAAGACTGATAGATGTCTGTGACTTTGTTTCGGACCTGCTCCTAAAATTCTTTTGATAGGCGCATACCTTCTGAGATCTTTTGGGTCATTTCAGGTTGTCAGACAGGCGCTGTTTAAGTATTACCTTAATTCTAAACATCTGACAGTAATACCTGGGCTAATGAAATTTTGACAAAAAATAGTATTATTCACATCTAATTCATAGTGTTAAAAGAGTTTAAAGTACTTCTTGATTCTGAGATCACACAAGTTGCTATATGTTAGAAAGTTCACATATTATTATAACCCGAGGAAAAAAAATAAGAAAATTTGATGAAAAAGTGGATTTTTAAGGCTTTTTGGCTCAAGGCTCATAAAAAAATGTTGGGTGACCGATGACGTAATTCGTAGGCAAGCGTTGATCTGTTGATATGGTAACAAGATACGTCCTGTTTGCAAACTCGCTTTCTCAAACACAAATAGACGGATCAAACATGGCTAAAAAGTGTGTGGCTTATGGTTGGTCAAATACCAACAAGGATAATGTCTCCTTACACACATTTCCGAACCCGAAAAGTCCCGGTGTTGTGCGAAATTCAGTTCCCCCGTGAAAATCTGTTCCCCTCTGTGTCGGGAGCACGCACTGCAGCCAGAGAGGCGGGGTTTCACGGCGCTTCTGATCAGTTTCTCGGTAATACAGCTCATATAATCATGTCAAGGTTGTAACATTCAGTTTAATCGGCAGCTGTTGTTTACATTACAACGGGATTTACCAGGAAGTCTACACTCTCGTCTTTTCAGGAAGTCTTAATTTGTGTGCCCTGCTATCAGCCAGTTTCCATCCTCTTATTTCAGCGATGGAAAATCATAAATACACACTACGTGTTGGAATACTCTGTTTGGTGGCTTACTTTTATTTGTCAGGCTTAAGTGACAAAAGTTGGAAAAAGACCGATTATCTTGGCGTTTAAAATAACACAAAACACAAACTGAATTTCGCACAACACCGGGGGTGAGAAAATCCTCGCTGAATGGAATCGCCAAGCAGCCGGTAGCCTCTAAACTTTCGTTTTAGACGTAGCATTGCCTCACGACTCCTGAGCGGAGTGTCTGTCTCACTCCAGCCTGAGCACTCAATCAGAGCCCACCGAGATCTCTGGATGTCTCCTTCTCTCCTCCTCACTCATCGCGTATGGGAGCGGAGAAAATCTCGCTGTCATCACAGCAGCCTGCTGTGAAGCGACCTGTTCTCCACACTACCTCTCAGCACGGCGCTGCTACCCCGCAAAACCCTGAGCCTTGGTGGGGATAGACCCACAGCCCTTTCGGTTCAGAACCCCCATGCCCCCCCCTTCCCCACCCCCCCCACCCCCCCCCCCCCGAAGAATATGAGCGCTACGGCGCAACAGATAAATGCGCGTCCGCTCTCAGAGCGATCACGTCCACATTATTAAGTAAAATTCCAGGAACTCATAATGCTGAGACACTGTGGTTTGTGTTGAATGTATATCTTTTTCTTTTATGTGCCGTTTTGGCGGATTTCAGCCGTCATAAACGATGCCAGGCAATCGGGCTTCGACGAGTTGTTTCCGTGTTTCCGTCTGAACTGTCAGCCAGAACCGCGATTATAAGCCCCGATTCCAATTATACACCAGCAACCCATTTCGTTTATTCTCCTAAAATGTTTTTCTCAGACTTACCCGAGTCGTAACAGACGCTTGTGCTGTCTTAAAATCATCACTTTGTGAATCGCCATCTGAACTTGTCGTTGTGTACTCCATTGAACTCTCTGTAGCGTAGCCTAGGTTCCGCCTACGAACTACGTCATCGTACCACGTGACCCAATTTGTGGATTTTCAGCCTAGCGGTCGCCGAGCGACAATTTTAAGTGCTTAAAAAAACCTTTAACGGCGCAATCACGATGTTAATGCCACATTTTTTGAAAATATGGTCACTAATCCATGTATTTCCGAGTTGGTCGATCTCAGAATCAAGAAGTACTTTAATTATATTTTCCCATAGAGCCAGGCTGGTTTATACAGTTGATTTCTCTTAATAATCTAAATCACCATGTGAAAACTGCTTTGGCATTAACTCAGATAATGTTTGCCTGATATTATAATGTTTGATATGTTTAATGTTTAAAGTGTGACAAGAAATATGTAAGGGGACCAAATACTTTTTTTACAGCAGGATATAGTGCACTATTTGTGTTACACTTTGTTACACTTTAGTGTTGGCAGTGTTAGTTGGGGGAAAAATCATTCTCACTCTCATGATGTTTCATAGCATTTTCAGTAATTGTCAATGGAGAATCCAAAGTAATAAATCTCCCTAACAGAGCCATTTATCCCGCTGACTTGTGGTCCTCTGGGACCAAACCAGGCGTGAGTACAGACTGCCTTCTGGTTCTGGTATTCATGCTCCTAACAGCTCTCAGAGTGCTCCTATTCAGTTACGGTGCTATTATTACTGTAGCCTTTGATTCTGACATCTTGACATGACAAAGGACATGCAGCCTTCCCATGTCTTCGTTGAACCTGGAGCTCTTGGTTTCATTTCAACGACAAGACGTGGTGGGGAGTAAAATAATACTGGGGCTTTTAGAGCAACTTGAAAGTGGCTGTAATTAATAGTTTCACAAGACCCTGAAAAGTATTTTACAATGTGAAAGGGTGTTTTTGACTGGATTATCAGATGGACTTGGGGCTACCCACGGCTTAATGGGGCTTTGTGCTTTATAATAATACATTTCATGTCACTGTTGAGTGCAACTGTATGTCCAATTCCAGTGTTCCTGAAGGCAGGAGGCAGCAAAAAAGTTTGGAAACCAAACAGACTTCTTGCTGAAGGCAAAAGTGTGGGTCAGAAGAGAGTTGATGCAGGTCAGAAGCAGAGCCGTGGAAGGAGTCTGGATTTACTTTACATGAATCCAGTACATAAAACATTAACTTTAAAATATGTATTATGATATGTTTATAGTGCTGTTGCAACCTTGAGTTTACAGCATAACAAAACAAAGCTTTAATTTTCATTTTAGATATGTAAATGTAGTTTGTGCTCATTTACACAGCCATAAAAATGAGACACCCTACAATAGCCTGTGGGTTTCCTTAGATGGATGCAGAATGTTTACATGCAGAACTAAATGTGCAATGCAACGTTCTGTAGTGCAGCTTTAAAAAGAGACACCAAAAGAACACCAAGAGGACACCCAGCTATCACTAAACTGCTGTTTGGGAACAAAAAGAAAAGAAAAAGAACATTGGAAATTGGTAAGTGAACATTTGAAAGGAACTGAGCTTTTAATTGAGTTTTACTGTTGTATATATTTGAACCAATTGTAGAGATGGTAAGAGTTGCTCAGAGGAGCTCACAGTTTCAGGTGTTTAGACTTTTCACTACATAAATTCACTCTGAAACACCTTGCTCAGCCTGCTGCAACAGATGATGACAATCATTCTTATGGTGCTGTGATTGTTCATGTAGTTTTCTTTTCTCAATAGCGGTATACGTAACTTCCATGCTTACAAAAAAGGGCAATAACTTAAACCCATGAAGTGTTACTTCTTCTGTCACTGTGTAATGATAAAGTGGTCAAATCAGTGATTGAAAAAAAATATCCATGACATTGAGTTCGGGGTTGACCTGCTGCTCCTCTGCATAAAGAAGGAGTCAAGAGGCTGGTTCGGGCATTCTGTCAGGACTTGATGGAGGGTGGACCCAACCACAGAGCATTGCATTGGGAAAAAAGTTTAATAATAAACAAAGAAAATGTACAAAAAAACATTTAACCAAGAGATCAAGACATGCAGGAACATAACAGGCACAGAGGTTTCAGGGTGGCAGGAGGCAAACCACCACTGAGAAAGCAGAGAAACCAGCAGAGAACTAACCAGGGAGAATATCTACAGAGGCAAGGTGGAGAAATGAGGCAGAAGACAGGTGAAAGTAATCAAGAGGAAATTAGGAGCAGCTGAGACCAATGAGGGCAGAGAGCTGAGGGAGAGGGGGAAAAATCAGCAGTAGCAAACAGGAAGTAACACAGGGAAGACATCTAACAGAAGAAATTATACAAAACTAACATAGACTGAACTAAGAACAGAATCCACTTATTGATCCACAAAAGTAAGAACGTAGGAAAAACAAACATTTAAGGATAATAGACCAAAGAAAGCACGATCCAGGAAACCAGACAAAAGAGTCAAAAATATATTCACTGGGTGTGCCGGTGGCTCAGAGGTAGTGCACATCACCCATATACAGAGGCTTTAGTCCTCAATGTGGCTGTTTTAGGTTCAACTCCAGCCTGTGGACCTTTGCCACTTGTCTTCCCCCTCACTTCCACCCTTTGCTTTCATTAAGAAAGGCTACTAGTGCCACAAATGAGACAAAATAACATATTCAATCAAAAAATGACATATTCAATCAGGATTCCAAGGTGTCTTTCTTTGGAGTATTTCCAAACATGCTCTGTTAGTGTGAAATCTTGGGGACATCCCAGATGGCACTGGAGGGGCTATATATCTGTTCTCGTCTCACAAAGATTTGCTTAAAGGTTGTTCACAGTAGAAAACATTGTCCAGGAATCAAAGAAGCTTGTTAGGAAGCCAACAGAAAAAGGTTATGGAGATCTCGACACATTCAATAACTAGATTTCTCTCCAGTCACAAAACAAATGAACCTAACTTTACAAGCTCAGCATTTATTATGAAAGCAGCTGAAAGCCATGAAATGTTTCTATGATTTTCAAGTATTTGCAGATCCAAGAGTTATAGCTACCATTAAGGCCACTTGACTAATTCATGTCTGACACCAAATTCTGGTCTTTCAATTAGAAAAGGTTTGTAAAGATATCATAAGGCTTCATATTGCCCAATTACAAATGAGCAATTACACTCATTAATCCATCACTTGTATATATACAGCATGCTTTAACCAATAATATGGAATTCAGGGTGCTGTCATTAAATTCTAGTATAATGTCAGAGGCAAAACCTTTATTCATGCAGACTAAGGTTCAAACAGCTTCAGACAAAGGCTGGATACTGTTCTGATTTAGGTGTTTTCTGCGCGTGGTATTGATTTTGTCTCCGATCTGAGCAGGTCTGAAGGAGATGCAACTGACATCCAGAGGTCATGGATAAAAGCCATCCCAGCATTTAGGGCAGCTGGCCACTTGACAGTGTCGAGCATTCACAGCCAAAGTCCAATTATAAATCACACACATGTCAGTGCATTTTCATGCAGCCAGTTTCAGTTTTACAGAACTTTGCATGAATGCAGGAATAATCCATAGTTCAGTTCTCTCATTTTTTGTTTATTTCAGAATACTAGTTCCTCTGCCATCTAGTCAGCATGCAACATGTATTAATGAGGTTATTATACTAAAACACAAAGCATCTAGATTTGTCCCCAAGACAAATAAAAATAATGAAGGTTAGAGAAAATTGTATCACTTGAATTTCCTTAAGGTCAAAAATGCCTTAAAGCTGCAGTGGAACAAAATTATTTAAATTCATTGAAGAGCCAGGCATACCACAGGAATAATAATTAATTTCTAGTGTAATATGTGGTGTCCTCGGTTTTGCTCTTAAATATATCAGAAGCAAAGTGTTGAAACATCTCACAGAGACAGGCTACATGCCTGATGATCTAACAGACATGGGAAGACTGCTAAAACCCTGGAGTGCTTTTAATTAAAGATGATCTTTCTTAAAGGGCAAAAAACAGCTCTGTGGCACGAGGACCAGAGTTGGAATCCACAATCAGGCTGATGGGAAAAGAGTACATGACCGACACTCCCATCTCAATTAAAAGCCACTTGTCCTTGAGTAAAAAACTCTAACCCTTAAGTGTTGATATTTAAGATAGATTGATTCAGATAAAAAAAAGGTTACAGTTCTAGTCAGAAGATTAGATACTCTGAGCATCTTGATTTTGGATTTTTAATTATTTGTTTTACTACCTAAGTGATATCAACACTGCTTGTAAGCACACTATAAATTGTATGTAGGTTTGACATTGCAAATGTTACAGAAACTTAATGTTAGTCGGGTTTAGGTTTGGATGTGTGCTTGTGATCACTGTTTTTCTGGAGCACCAATTTGTCCAAGTTTCAACCGTTTAGCTGTTGATTTGAGGTGAAGTTAATAAATATTGTAGGTAGTCCTACCTACAATATTATTCCTACCTACAATCTGCCACTGGCAGTGAAACTACCCATCAGAATGATACCTCCTCCACCGTGCTTAACAGCTGCTTCAATATTGGCTTTTTGAATCCCCATATTTGCTTCTATCGCTTCTTGTTATAGGATCCGGATTTGGAACAATTGTAATCAGTCTTTTTAGTTTTGGTTTTAACAAATTATTATTTTATTTTTAAAAACACAGACAGACCCTAGCTAAACGCTCCTAATGCCTTTAATATACCTCCATGTTTAGTTTAGGTAATGAATACAACCAGTGACATAGCCGTACTTAAACACTCGCTACTGATGTGTTGCAGATCAAATGTAGACACTATAAACTACTAGAGTTAAAGGTGGTTGCACCTTTACTGAGAAATTCCTATAAGAGATATAAAATCATCTTAGACTCATATCTTTTGTTTATCAGAGGGACTTGTATGGACTTGGATTATGTAGAACATCCAAACTGATTATTTCCCAAATGTGTTCATTTTTCTTCTGTCGTAGCTGTACTCAGTGGTATTTGAGTATTTTTTCTTACTTACCTATTGATACACTCCTATTTAATGTTTTGCAAAATATTGCTATGCAGCAAAGCGATAAATACATAATTGACAAGGCCAATAGACATAGCAGTTCAGTTATTAAATAATCCTAAATCTCACATTTTGATCTCTAAAATGACATTTGCATAGTATTGTGAGGGCTGACCAAAAAGAAACTGAACATCAGAGCGGAATGCATTTAAGGAAGAACGTATCTTTGAATTTCTTTGAATAGTTTTTTTACGTTTACTTAAAAAGTGGCTGTACTTTGCAGTTTCTCTTTACCTGTGAAATTGTTGTTGTGACTTTATGGCTTATAATTCTGCTGTTTGCGTTAAAGACCACTCAACTCTGAGCAATTTGTTTTAGTAGCCAAGACCCAGATTTCTCTAAAGACTTTCTGAGATGGAAAACAGAGAATAAAGGATGAGCAAACTTGTGAGGAGGAGTGAACCATTTCTTTTTATGTTTTTTGCATGTAGCAGCAGTTTGGTAAAAATTGTTCACAATAGCAGCTTTGCAAGATGAAAACACGTGTTCACCTGTGTTCACAGCCAGTGCTGCTGCTCCTGAGCACCTGAAGCAGAAAAATAATCCTGTAAATGCTGCGTTTACTCTAGAAAACACAATCATGAAATGGTCTTGCTGGCGGTATCATGTTTCTTACCAGTACAATTTAGGGTATTTTCTTTAAAAAAAATCACCTGAAAGCTTTGAAGTTTTTTCTTTTTTTGCTTTTTTGCAGTTTGTCTCTGTGATAATTATGCAGCGAAGATATCCCAGAAGAAAGATGACTCGGTGTTAGTGCAACTTTTCACAGGATGGTGTCTGTTTAACTTCAAACTTTTAATAACTTACACCTGCACACCTTTCAGTTTGTGTGTGTGATTGAATTAAAACGCCACGTTATGTGACTTCAAACTTCAATGTATGTTATTAGGATTCATGTGACAAACCAACACAACATAGTGTATAATAGTAGAAGTGGAAGAAAAAGGACGTGCAAACACGATATTGCCATTTCTTCTTGGAAATACTTCTTGGACTTCTGTCTCTGTCTCTCTTCGAGGTCGGTCGTGTCTTTTCTCTCTCTGCAGCTTCCCCCCCCCCCCTCTCCTGCTTTGCTATGTCTTGTCTTGTCTTTCTGAGCACTTTCCTCATATCAACCGAACTCTGAAAAACATGGATCTGGAAGCTGGTCTCTCAATACTATTGATACATTTTTTTCGATGGGTAGGCAACGAAAGGGGGACCCGTCCAGTCCTGATTTGACTTATTTTGTGATATACACCCTAAATTCCTGGAGGAAAACGGTGTGTCTTTCGACTTTGTCATTCCTGGACATCTGAAACTTTCACTTTTGGATTAAGGATACTTGGATCTCTACTTATTGGTTTTTGTGGATTTTTGAAGTATCAGCAAATACAGCGGATGTCGGCAGCCATTTGGCCTTGATCAGGCTGCTGGCTGCAAACAACGCGCTCACTATGGCTGGTAACGGACAGTTCTGGAAGGTGAATAGAGCAGAGCCGAAAGCTGGCTGTGCTTGAACGCAGACTGGCTTTGGTGGTTGAACTCAAAGGGAGATGGGATAAAATCTGGAGGTGAAGCGCGAAAAAGCCCAATCAATTTTGAAAATTGGATTTACCATTTGGAGCCAGCAAAAGACTTTAAAGCTGACAGGAAAGGCAGTGCAGCTTGTCTCAACAAATAACATATTTGGATTCCTCCCTATCTCTACTCCTGGATTGTTATGGCGGAGATTGCTCAGAAAAAAAAAAACCCGGCTACCCCCCTTCCCTGCGGACACCTGTGGATGCTTCTCTGAACTGTGGGCCGGCTGATAACATCAAGGACAATGGCCTATTGTGTGCTTCTTGCCAGTTTCTCATAAAGGCCATGTTTGTAAAGTGCTTAACTAATAGCTGTATCATCAACCAGGTCTGAGCTGTGGATCTCTGCAGCTCTTCCAGACTTACCATCAGCATCTTTGCTGCTTCTCTGACTAATGCTTCCTTGCCCAGTTTTTTAGTTTTAGGTGCATGGCCATGTCTTGCTAGGTATGCAAGTGTGTCATACTCCATTTATTTTCAGATAGTGAATTTACAAATGATCTGCGAGATGACTAAAGCTTGGGATATTGTTTTAAAACCCATCCCTGTCCTAACCTTCTTCAGCTTTGTCCCTGATCTGTCTGCTGTGCTCATTGTTCTTCATTGGGCTATTTTATTTCCGTGAATTTTCCCTTAAAAATCCTCAGAGGCCTTCACAGAACAGCAGCATTCGTCCTGAGTTTGAATTGCACACAGGTGGACTTTACTTGCCGATTAGTCAACAGGCAATTAGTTTCATTGGATTTTATGCAGGGGAATCAAATTAAAAGAGACAGAATACAAATGCGAATGCACGTTCCAAGTTCAAGATTTTCATTCTTAAAAATAAATAAATGGCTAAAAACAAGGTATCATTATCCTTCCACATCAGTTATGTGCTACTTGTTCAAAGATTCAAAGATCCTTTATTGCCATTACGCATGTGACACATAATAAAATTGCAGCAAGTCTCTTTAAAAGAACAAACATTCACATTTAAAATCCCTCACTGCACATACATTACTACACATAATGTGCAATGAAACAGTTAAAACCGAGCAAAAAGGGTATCAAAGCAGACTGTTGGATTCAGTTTCAAGAGATGCTGGTTGTGTAATTTTAGGAGGAATGGGCAGAGGGGAGACAGAAGTCAGTTCAGTGATGACTGCTTCCCGAGTATGGTAGTCTGTGTCTTTAGAGACCTTCTGCCATCGGCCTGAGGGGAGCAGGGTGAACAAATGGTGAAAGGGGTGAAGAAGGTCTTTCACAATGTTGTAGGCCCTAGTCTGACATTGAGGGTGTTGAATGTGCTCCAGAGGGGGAGAAGGAAGACCAATGATATCCGGAGCAGTTTTAACCACCCTCTGGAGAGCTGTTCTGTTCTCTGCTCAGCAAATCCCAAACCAGACAGTTATGCACTATTTACTTTACAATATACTTGTACTCTGCTGCTGCTTGGTAGAAACACTCCAGCAGTTTGGCAGACAGATGGGCCTTGCTCCGTGTTGTAAGGAAGTACAGTCTCAGAAGGGCTTTTTTAATAACAGTATCTGAGTTCAAATACCTTCTAAGGTCTTCACTGATGTTATTCCACAGGAACATAAAACTAGACACTGTCTACTTCATCTCCTCCTATTAGTAGTGGTCTAAGCTGCTCTCTTTAATGTCTGAAATCAATGATTTCTTCTGTTTTTTTAATGTTTAAAAATAGGTTGTTATGGGTGCATCACTCAGAGAGTCCATGCACTACATGTCTGTGGGTGACCTCATTCCCATTTGAGATTTACCACGGTTGTGTCATCCTCAAACTTGATAATCACGTTTGCGGGGAGGAGAGGTAGGCAGTCACGAGTGTGAAGGGCATAGAGGAGTGGACTGAGCACATAACCCTGTGGTGCCCTCCTGCTGAGCTTCAGGGCTGTTGAGGAATGGGGTCCAAGTCTCACAGTCTGTGGGCATTCACTGAGAAAGTCCAATATCTACCAACACAAAGGATTGCTTAGGCCAAGTGACTTGCTTTCTTGGAATGATGGCATTAAAAGCTAAGCTGTAATCAACAAAAAGCATCCTGATGTCCTGGTGTCCTGTCCTTTGGATGTGTTCGAGCAAGATGGATGGATCACATATAGTCCCAGTGAGTGAAGCGGAAGTTTGAGTTTGTGAAGTGGGTATAAATAAATATTTTAGGCACTGTATAACAGATACATTATTATTATTATCATTGTCCGTATTTCACTGATTTGTTGAAATGTATCCCTTCTCTGTATCTTCTTTAATGTTGCATTGGGGTTCAGTGAATGTTTCTGCATGTAATTTAAGGACCATTGGTTGTGTTGGCATTGGGTCTTGGCAAAGAGCAAGAGTAAACATCTTGCCTGTGGAAAAGTGTCCACTTCTTACTTTTATTTCTAAGATTTGATGAGCAAAATAACCTAATGCACTCATTCATATAAGAATTTGGAAAACATATTTTACTTGCTTGTTGATTAAAGAGTTAGACCCAAAAAATATTGCTAATTTTTATTGCCTAATTTCAAAGTTGTAAAGTACAAATGGCACAAACACTGTATCTGGTTTTATTTGGTAACATGGGGCATTTACACAACAGAAACAACCTGAACTTTATATGGAGCTAATCTGAGTTATTCTTTGAGAGAATCTTGGGTATAGTTCCTGTTTTTTCTCCTTTTAAACAGTCTTCGCCTGAATGCAGAGTATGCTTTTTTTATTGAGATTATGTGTAAGTGTAGATATTGTTATGTCAAATACTATTATCATTTCATAAAGTTATTAGTTTAAATTGGATTTCTCTTCAAAAAGACAGAAATTCCTTCACTGACTCCTTTATTTTCACAGGAAGAAGAATTACGGAAAAGCGGGGAGGCCAAATACGCCCACCTGAGTAATGATTTACACGTGTTAATTGAAGTCTTCGCTCCACCGGGAGAGGCCTATTCCCGCATGAGTCACGCCTTGGAGGAAATTAAAAAATTTCTTGTTCCAGTAAGTTTATTACTTTACCTGATTCTCCCTCGTATTTTTTTTTCTTTTGCCGTAAGAGAACAGCAGTCACTACTGCTGACTTGATCGTTCCTCCACCAGGCCTATTAATTTTTGCTGGGCTCACAATATGCAAGGTTTTGTTTACATAAGAAGATGTAGGTTTATCTCTGCTGCTCTACACGGTTTGGCCTTTGTTACAAAGAAGAAAATAATGTATTCTGCAATTAAAATGCAGTATGAAACAACTTGCAAGACTGCAGCAGCTCAGAGCCTGAAGAACTTTGCTGTAATTAGTGTGCATGTTGTGTACTTTCGCTGAGTCTAAGCTGTAAATATTAATCAAGCTTTGCAAATGTGACAAGCCCAATAGAGGAGTTGTACTGGATGAGTCTACTTTATGGGGTTCACACTTCTTGCTGTACCGAGCCAGCGCTCTGTATGCAAACGGGGCCAGCAGGATGATGATGATGATGATGATGAGGATGATACTGCAACCGCACTGAGCTAAAGCAAATACAAATTACTTAACACTGAGTGCCAAAAAACAAATTAGTAAGGGATTATAACCTCTTTCCAAAGAGGTTATCATGCTGTGTAATATAGATTAAAACAGAATGAAGTGATTTCTAAACAATTTAAACCTTCCATTTAATTAAAAAAGCGCTAAAACAACATTAGATGCTAAAAGCTATTTAAGGCTCTTTGAGCATGCACAGCTGTTGGAGGTTCATCTCACTCACGCAAACTTTTTAAACATGCTAACTCACACGTTCCAACATTTAAAGAGTTTTTATTTAAGTTTGCATTATTTCTCAGTTGTCGTGTTCTGATTTTCATGTATATTTTCTAAACTGCTTAATAATTTTGTAGTTTTTCTAGATGGTTTTATATGTGTGTGTGTCTACATATGTAGATAGAAGACAATGTACAGTAAATGTCTGAGGTAACGTTAAAGCTAAAATTTATTTTTATCTGTTATGATAAAAGTTAAACACATCGTTGTTTGAATAAATTACAATAGGGGTTCCATTTTATCAGGTTAAAAGTACCTTTTGAAAATAACCTTTACAGCACTTTGTGTCAGCTGTGTCTAGTGCTGATAAATAAAGTTGATGATGATGTATTAAAGTATTAAACATACTTTTCATTCCGCCCACATTTCTGTATTAAAAATTTATTTATTTTTTCGGTCGGTTTGATATAATATCTTAATCTTAAATGTTGTGTTTTCATTATATGTAAGTGAAGAATCATTGTTATTGACAGAAATAAGGGCTTTTAAACAGTTTGTGAGCAATTCTATATAACGTGTTTCCCTTAGTTAATTAGGCAACTGAAACAAATTGACTTTCTGATAAAATTGTAAATTATTAAATATGACTGTATTTCTAATGGGACTATTGACGTAAAATTCACTCCAGATGAAGAAATCAATCTAATTGCATGCATTGCCCAGGTGTGCTGTCGGCCCATTCTTCCCCAAAAACTGTCTTTAAATCTTGAAGAATCTTGGGTATTCTTTTATGCACTCTGTTTTTCAGTGTGATTGTCAACAGTTTACAATCAGATTAGAGTTGGGTGATAACTTGTACTATCCTGGCTGCTGTATTTTATTTCTCTGAAACCAACTGGGAGTTTCCTCTGCTGTGTATTTGGAATCATCAAAGAAATTAACCTAATTTCATTTTGAATTTCTAATCAATTTTTAGCCAGTACAATATGGTGAGGGCCAGTCCCCGACCCAGATGTTCTCACCTGACAAATTAATTGCTAGTATCATTTGGGTTGATGTGCAGTCCCATTTCTCCTCCAAACATGGGAAAATGTTATATTTTAGTCTTATTTAATCAGACTATATTCTCCCCGCATCTCATTGGCATGTCGAAATGTTGTGCAATGAACTGTAAGGGAGCACCAACTTGCTTTTTCTTCTGGAGTGCAGTCTTGTGCAGGTAGGGTATCAAGAAGCCATGGTGGTTGAATGCACATGGTCATAGGCTCTTGAACAGTTTCTCTGATCATTCGTTTAATTTTTCTGACAGAAATATTACGAGAAGCACGTGGCCATGGCTGATTTATGGGGAAAGAATTTTCCTTTTACTTCAGCATTGTGTTCCAATGATGCTTTCTGGAATATGCAGAAGTATATAAATACGTCGGTAATCAATACCCTCAGCTTGTTTTGCAACAGTAAGTTTGTCTTAAGAGAGCTTTTATCTCATTATGAAAGGCTTCCTGTTTCCTCGTTAATGAGAAAGCCTTTTCCCAGATCAATTAGGACTGAACCATCTTGTATTAATTTGGGTTGATTCAGGAAAGAATTATTTTCTAAAAACTTACCACTTCCACATAGCTTCATATATTAACGTATTTGTTTTTTATTTCCTTACTGTATATGTGTGGATTACTTTAGGTGTTGCCTACATCTGGTGGTACGCTCATGCCAGTAGTATCATCAGAATGATATTTACTAAGAAAACTGGAAATTACTATAGAAGTTACTATAGAAAAATCAAGACATTGAAACAATTATAAACTCTTTAAACTCTTTGCCTTTCTTCAAAATCAGCTTATAAATCAATGACTCATGCAAACATTCATTGAAATGGCCTATGCAGAATGGTGTTGTCTGATATTTATTGGAAGTTTTATATGCCTGAATATGACAAACGTTTTATAACATCCCTCTCTCTCAAAGATGAGACTTCAACTGTCACGATCACAATTTAAATGTTACTTTAGCAGCCCATTCGATTCCTGCTGTGTTTTGCGCTATAATACTGTCATCCACCTGTCCTAGTAAAAAGAGAGCGCATTTATTTATTTTTGTGGAATAAAATGCAAATCTGTTTCATGTCAGTTTGAGAATAATAAAAATAATCCTGCTGGCAGAGGTTTCTGCTCTAGCTTTATTGCAGTAGTTTGGAAAAAAAGATGAGATGTTATTCTTGTAGAAATTGCAGCCATGTTTTTTCTTTTTTTTCTAATTAGAGTACAAGCAGAATGGACAGTAAAGGAGTAATTATCAATATCCGTAAGAATAAACTGCTTGAATCATTTGTGAAGCTCTCCCACAGGAAATAATGATGCAGAATTACTGGAAAGGGACCAGTTTGCAGAGACTTTTAGAAACTGGCAGAAATGTATTGCAATACAGGATAATACACTGATTTTGTAAATGATAAAAAGCGTCATTTTGGTTTATTATTGTAAATTTGTATTCTAAACTAAAACATTGATTGTTAGGGGGGGGGGTTAATTTTTCCTTCATACAGGCCCTGTTGCTGTTATTGAGACAACTCTTGAAATATTTAGTTGTGTTAGAGCTGTGTATACCTGTATTTAAAGAATACCACCTCAATGTGCCGACTAAACCTAAAAATAAAGACATGGTACCTTTTGTTACATAGAACTTGCTTGTTGCCTGGGGGGGTGTTATGGATTTGCAACTAAAGTCCATGCAATCCAACACAACAGGCACCTGTCAGTATCTAAAGTGACAGATGTTTCCCGCCTCCGGTGAAGACTGAAATCGCTTTCCTGCTGTTTCCCTTTCTTATTGACATTTTATGCATTAAGAGTTGTGCTGTAAAAGCCAACTTGTCATGGTATTGCTAAGCAACACCTGTGCAGATATGGATAACATTATTGCATGAAGCTGCCTTTAGAACACACAGAACGACAGGAAATGAATATTCATGGGTGGCATCTACAGTCGAATCTAGACATTTACATATAAAAAAACAAATAGATCCGACTAAACTTTACCTGTTTTAGGTCAGTTGTGTTTATTCTATTTTCTAAATACCTGAATATATATACAGTGTATATACACACTGATGTATGTACGTGTACATACATACGTCAGCCTTTTTTAGGCCTGTTTTTTCAAACAAAAAAATATATATTTTTTTAAATGTACATGTAAAAAAAAAAAAGGCTATTTGTATTTTGATTCATGTAAATATCTGGATTCAGCTGTAGACACCCCTGGTTACACCCCCAATATCTTGCAAAAAAAATGTGCCAGATTTGATCTAGCACAGCTTCCTCCCCTGAGGAAAGCTCCCACTGATCCAGTTGTCTTTCCACCCCTACTGGTGTAACAATATCGCTCACAAACCAAACTCAACTAAACACAATGCAGCAGACAGGTAGGTAGAGTTTTCTCTCACGTATTAGCACCACGGCGAATGTTTAAACTGCTGTTTGCAGTATTTCATCCAAGGATGTGTCAGACTACGTGTGCCAGATGAATTAATCGTCTGTCTCCCCAGAATATGAACAAATACCTTAAATATGTTTCAGTCCTCATCTAATATTCTTGAATGGATTAAGAAAAGCCATTTGCTGTTCTGGGTATTTCCTTTGTTTAAATCTCATATTTATGTTAGAATTTCACATTTGTGTGTGTTTTTTTCTAATTCACCAAGTCCTGAACAGGAATCTGACTCAGCAGCCACTGACGCCAGCCATTTGCCTCACTGTCGAGTTCATTTTCACAGAATCCTGAAAAACTGCTGTAAAGCAAAATCTGACCACAACAATCAGTTCATCAAAAGAGGTAAAATAAATGTAAACAAGAATGTCATCGTAAATAAACACAAATGGCTTTATTTAATAACTAATTGAGCAAAAACAAAGCATAAAACACCAAAATAACAACTAATGTGCCAGCAGGACGGGATAATGTTTCATAAAAACTTCGTATGCAACCAAAGTGAGCTACTGACATACACATTTTTAAAAAAGTCAAATAATGTGGCTATGCACCTTTAAATAAGTGCTGTGAACTGTTAGATAAAAAAAATGCTTGATAATTTAAAATATTTAAGTTGAGTCCACGCAAAAAATTAATTGTTTGAAATAGGTGGAGACTTTTGCAGATCAGATTAACCTCATCGGCGGATTTTTGTGGCAGTGGATGTGGCCAGACAAAACCAGGAACGAAGTAGCTGTTACAATTAATGGTATGTATTCAATATTATAGAATACAGGACTTCCTAGCGAGTTCCACTGTCCTGAGAATGCAGGATTTCATGATTAACAACATGCAAACCTAATAAGGAAATATGAAAAGTAACTTGTGATCCAGATGGAATGCTCCCTGCAAGCAGATGTGCTCTAAAGGCTGATTCCCAAAACTATTATTAAGTTCATGGAATTGTGCAAACTTAATGTTTACAACTTGCGCATACTAACATTTTTTAATTTCACTGAAGTTTTTTTTTTTTTTTACTTTTTTAGAGTAAATAACTTAATGCATCTTAACTATACTTATTTACATTCTTAAAGGCAATCGGTTTCTTAGATTTTTTTAAGTAAGGGTCAGATTTTAGAGTGAATAAAGGGAAGCTAAAATAGGAGAAATATCATCTCTCTTGTTGATTTTCATCAGAACTCTTGCTGCAGCATTTTGGATCAGCTGAAGGCTTTGAACTGCATTTTGTCGATTTCCTGATAGTAAAGAATTACAATAGTGCAGCCTTGAAGTAACAAATGCATGGACTAATTTTTCAGCATCACTTCTGGACAGAATGTTTCTAACTTTGGGAATTTTCCCAGGGTGAAAAAAAGAAACTCTGGAAACCTGTTTGATGTGGGATTTAAATGACATGACTTGATCAAAAATAACACCAAGGTTTTTTTACTTTATTACCAGAGGCCAATTTATGCCATTCAGATTAAGTGATTGATTAAGAAGTTTATTTTTTGAGGATAGCACTGTTGCCTTGCAGCAAGAAGGTTCTGGTTTCGAGTCCTACCCTGGGTCTTTCTGCATGGAGTTTGCATGTTCTGTGCATGCGTGGGTTCTCTCCGGGTACTCCGGCTTCCTCCCACAGTCCAAAAACATGACTTTTAGGTTAATTGGCTCTCTAAAGTGTCCTTAGACGTGACTGTGTGCGTGAATGGTTGTATGTCCCGTCTGTCTCTGTGTTGCCCTGCGACACACTGGTGAGCTGTCTAGGGTGTACCCCGCCTCTCGCCCATTGACAGCTGGAGATAGACACCAGCACCCCTCGCGACCCCAACAGGTATTAGCGTGTCGGAAAATGGATGGATGGATGGATTTTTTGACTCTGCTCCAAAGATTACAACTTTTGTCTTGTCAGAATTTGAAAGCAGGAAATCTAAAGTCATCCAGTTTTTGATGTCATCAACACATGCCTGTGGTCAAAGTAATTGATTTGATTCGTAATGATTTATGGATAAATATGTTGAGTGTCATCAACATAACAGTGTTAACAGATAATTCTGTTCATTAAACGTTAACTGCATTTTCTTTTTAAACACAGTTTACAAGCTTTTTGCTTTGATAGGTGAAATTACTTTCCAAATTATCAGGCAGACATCTTAAAATGGTCAGATAAATTTACCTTCGCGGACATCCCTGACCCAACTTTTGAAAAGCTGGTTGGGGACTTTTTTCCTAAAATTCCTGCACCAAAATTACTACCAGTTTGCAGCAGGCTTTTCACAATCTTGTTTAATACATGCAGCTCCAGTCTTTGAGATTGTAGAGTTATTTGCTCGTGTAGTAACTTGTGTAATTAAATGTAAATATTCAGTCATATTCTGTAAATTAGAATATGTGGTCTGATGAAGATTGTTTGCCAGATTAAAAGTACCTTTCGAAAATAACAACATTTAACCATTAAGCCCACAATTCTGTATTAAAAATGCTGCCTTTCATGGGTCTGGTGTCATTTTTTTAATCTTAAATGTCATGTTTTCTTTAGCTGTGAGCAGAAAAGCATCATAATTAACAAATATAAAGGCTTGAACACATAAGTGCTTGTAATTATTCAATGTAATGTGCTTCCCTTAGTAAAATGAGTTACTGAAATAAATTAACTTTTCAATAATAATTCTAATTTATTCAGTGGGTCTGTAGGTGGGCTTTCCCTAAATGCATGCATAATACCTCGTATAACCGTAAGCAGTTTGCCTAGTGGCGCTCCTGAAAAGCATTTTTGCTTTACTGTTTTCTTTCAGAATAAGAAAGACATCCAAACTCAAGTTTGCAGACATTTAGACATTTAGTACCTTGAGAGTTTTTAGCTGGGAGTGAGAGGTACTTAGGAAGTAAAGGCTATCCTACACTTAGCTGGATGACCCTGCTGCCTTAATATCAGCTCAAATAGCAGCAGATTATGGGTTGCACAAATGCCTGAGGAATTATTATCAGACTCCCACCAAACACAATATGTATAATTTCTTTGATACATAATTTGGTTCTGGGCTCTTACTAAAACCAGACTGATTAGGTATTATACTATATGTATGAGAAAGTACACTGTGGTGGCATTTGCTGATTGAATTAATTCTAAAATATTAGCACTAAAAATTAAACGTTATTGTAAATGTGTTGTTGAAGCTAATTAGAAAAACAACAAAATCATTAATAGTTCTGCACTTCCAGACCTGATGAGGCTAAAATTGCTTTTAAAAATATCTTGGAATGCTGCAAAGACTGTAAGGTGCAAATGTTCTCATTAAACATTTTTAAATATGTAAACATTTTTAATTTTTCAAAAATTGTGTGTGTATGCATGAAGCATGTGGATCATGGTGACAAAACAAAATTGCACAATTTCTTCAGCCGCCACAAGTCATAACATGTTTAGAAGGTTTCTAAATCTTCCTGATCTGCTTTATCATGCCATATATCATATGCAGTGAGTTCCCCACCTGATTATAATAGTTATACTACCCTATAATTCAACTCCGTCTTTGATCACTTTTGCTTAATTTTCACCTGGTATAAATAACTAGAACTCCAGATTTTGCAAAGTCAAAAAGGCTGGTTTTCTCAGCCCCATCATCATGTGGCACCTAGATGCATAAACAACCTTAAAATGCAACTAAATGGAGCACCAACAGTTTCTCATGACGCAATTATTTCTTATAATGGGATTTTCTCTCCTGTCAAATACATGTAATCAAAATAAAGAACTGTTTTTGTTTTGTCTTGTCTTCTTAAGAAAATATGCTACTGCAATAAAATATGTTATTTTCTTATTACTGGTTACATCTGTGGCAGGGGTAGCAAATGTGAAGGGTTTCTATAATTACATATAAAATGTATAGAATTAATACTAAGCCAATAAATACTGTATTATTGGAACCTTTCTGCTTATATGGCTGAGCCAAAAGACAGAAATGCACAGGGTAAAAATAAACCATGAAATAGACCCAAATCCAGGGGTGCCCTGTATCACCACACTTCATCTGCTGACCTGATAAAGTCTAACTTTAGCTTCATGAAGGGCGTTGAAACGGTCCAAGGTCATGCATGGTCAGAATTAATCACAGAGAGCAAACAGTCCGTCCCGCATTGGGGTTTATCTCTGTGCACTCATACTAGCCCCTCTGTCAACAGTTGGTTTTGACAAGCTCTGGCTGCTTTGTTGTCCTTTGAATGAGCTGCCAGTTTTCCTATTAAGAGCTCTACCTGTCCCCTTCATACCAATCAGTCGACAAATGTAGCCCTAGCGGCTCATTAATAAAAGGAACACATGTGCAGCCTTATAAAGGATTTCAAGCTATACCAAAATTATTTTTCCCTTTGCCAGTGACACAAGGATGTAAAAGATGTAGGTTTGTCCATCTTATGGTTTCTGTATGCTAAGTAAAAGCCATCCTGCTGAAACTATTGTAGCTACCTGTTGATTTAAATTTCAACATCTCTCTGGGCTTTGGTTTAATAATTGATCTTTACTTGTTGCAGGCCACTCAACAAGTCTGGAAATAACTTTAAAATGTGTGCTATTTAGTTAGAATGTTGTTTTTTTGGTGTTTTGCTGCACAAGTGATGATTTTAAAAGAGCTAAACAAGTTTGTGATGAAAGTAATTTAGCATTCAATTCTCCCACTGAGAAGCTATTGTTATTTTTGAAGAACAAAAGAAAAAGCTGCTTCTGATGTAAGATGACGTAAGGTTCAGCTTTCCACAGCAGTTGTGAACTGTGTTTGATTATAAATCATACAAAGTTGCCACTTTGTATACCTCCAGGTCAAATGCACAGAAAAGCAAACAAAGGCTTTCCAATATATATGTCAAAAGTATATAGAATAAAAGACAAAACGCAGCAAAACATATCTTTTAGTATTTCAGAGAAATAAGCCCGTTAATCTGTCGGGAATGACAAGCTAATGAATGCTTTGTGTTCACTCCTCTGTCTGCTCTGCAATGATCCACATCATATTGGATGGTCTGAGAGAAATAATTCAAAGAACAAATTATTATTTTGCAAAGTGGCTTAAAGTGTCAAGTAGAAACGGTACTGTGTTCACGCCACGTTTTTTCTTGTCGCTTAGTTTTCCTGTCAGAGTTTGAGGAAGCTTCTTGACCAACATGCAACAAAATCCCAGGAGACAATTGTAAAATTCAACAGATTTATTAGTAGATGAAACAAAGCGGTACTCGGCCCAGGTAACACCCACCGGTTCGGGAGATGGATGAGTCTGAAGCGGGGAGGAAAGGGGAGAGCGGTAAACACAGCAGGCAATGATTGTTTAGGTGAAGACGAGCAGTACAGTGTGAGGTTTTACTCAATTGTTGGTGAATCAAGTTTCGGAGGAGGGGGGTAAACAGGGTTCGAGTGGATTGGTCAGTGTGGACTTTGCATTTAGCTGCAAGGATGCTTGTTGGAGGGTGGATGGGTGTTTAGGAGGCAGAGCCCAGGGGGAGGCCTTGAAGATGTTGGTTGTGGAGTTATTACAGGGAGGATTCTTCAGCCAGGAGATCAAAGATCTGGACAGGAGGCTATCGGGAAACCTTCAAGAGGGGAGCCTTCTAGGAGGTCTCCTGCAAGGAGAACAGAAGAAAACTTGTCAGGTAAAAGACTAGGAGAATACATATACAGAGCAGGACAAACAAGCAGGAATGAGCGGCAGCGTTGAATGAGCGGCAGTCAGCTCCTAAGAAGCGCCAGTAACGAGGCTGAGTAGGCTGCAGATGTGCCAGGCTCTGATAGGTAGCTCCTCTCAGCAGGTGAACATGCAGCTCCAGGGAGAGAGGAGGGATAAACACCACACAGAAAGAAACCCACCCAGATTCCTGACATTTCTGATATTCCATCCATCCATTGTCTTCTGCTTATCCAAGATCAGGTTGCAGTGGCAACAGGTCTAGGAGAGAAACCCAGACATCCCTCTCCCCAGGGACATGCTCCAGCTCATTCTGGGAGACCCCAAGGTGTTTCCAGGCCAGACGGAATACATACTCCCTCCAGCAACACATAGTCGGGATACACAATCCCTCTGTGCCTTCCACAGGGTTTCCTCCCAGTGGGACGCACCTGGATAACCCCCGAATGGAGGCACACGGGAGGCATTCTGACCAGATTCTCAAACCACCTGACCTAAATGCTTTAGATGTGGAGTTTCAAAGCGAAACTACGAATAAGGGTCCTCCTCATGCATTTATTTAAGCATGAACATGTTTTTATATGTTACATATTTAGACAGTACAATTAGGCTATATTTCTGTTAAGCAACGATAGATTTACTGTCTGAAGACAGATGGACAGGCACTCTGAAGCAGGGATAGAGGGCCTGTAGTTCATGTCCCAGAGGGAGACTAGTCCCCTGACGTGGGCCAGCAGGTCCTCGTACTGGGTCCCAGTAAGACAGAAGTCCCACTGGAAGCGACCGTCATCCAGACGCAGCTCCTGGAGCAGGTGGTGGTACTCTCTGAACCGGGTGTTGGACCCAGGGACGCTGGTGTCAACACCATTGTTTGGCTTTCCACATTACATTCACCATTTGGATGTACTTGGGACTTTGTGTGATAGGCCAACACAAGGTAGTGCACAACGCTGAGGTGGAAAGAAAAGAAGAACAAAAATATCAAGAGTGTTGCATACATTTATGATCAGCCCCCTTTTGTCTGAACAATCAGCAATCAGAGCCTCAGTCAGTGAAGCAGCCGAGAGTGCAATGTTAACTCTGGAGGATCTGCAGAGATCCACAGCTCAGTTAGGAGAGTCTGCCGACAGCTTATTCCACAAATGTGGCCTTATAGGATCAATGGTAATAAGACAGACATTGTTGTATACTTTATTGTTTGAAAGTCTGGATTGAACTCTAACTGAAGATTTTTGGCAATATTTGAAATTTGCTGTTCACTGATGCTCTCTGTCTGAACTGGCAGATCTTCACCTGTTATGCAAAGAAGAATGTGCAGAGAAATCATTTTGTTCTGCAGAGTTAGTAGGGCATACCCAAAAGATGTGCTGCTGTTACTGAGTGAAAGGTGGCTCTACAAAGCAATGACTCAGGAGATGTGCTAAAAACATTTACCTGCCGCATGTTTTTTCTAGATTTCTGTTTGTAAAAAAACAAATAAAAAACAATGTATCTTTCTATTTTCACTTCACAAGTATGCACTACTTTAGGCTGGTCTGCCACATAAAATCCTAATAGCCTGCAATGAAGTTTGATGCTGTGACAAGAAGAAATGTCAAAAAGGTCAAAATATATTTTCAAGACACTGTATTTTGTTTCCATACATGGGAAAACAAGAGTTCTCCAAACTTTTTCTTTATTTTACTAACTGCAGTCACTTAAACCCCAGGTCTGAGGAATATTAATTATACATAATGTCTTTGTCAGGAGTAATAACCACCTCCTACACTTTGTGTGCCACATAAACAAAAGACAGCATGCTTCATCAACTATTTAATGTCTAACGACAGTGTGTTTTTCCTGTCTGTGTCAAGATCATTTTCGTTTGCTGCTGGTAAAACCATCTGTTGCAGACAGCAGACAGATGTCCTTTCTTTTGGTGTGTAAGACATGGTCCCTTCTGCTCTCACAGGACTACAATGACGAGATTAGGCAAGAGCAGCTGAGAGAGTTATCCCTGCTGAACGGATCCGACGAGTCGGGCAGAGGGAGGAGCGTACAAGGGAGGAGCGTACGGTCAACAACCACAGCATCCACAATGTAAGGCAGCAACTTAGATTTTAACTTAAATAAATCTGTGACCACGGTTGATCAATCCTATGTGTAAAATTAGGGATCTCTGATCAGTGCTATGGTAAGTCTCCACTTTTACTCAGAATGGAGATTCTTCTAATTACACGCTGATGCAAACACGCCTATCAAGTCCATCAGGTGTGAGCAACCAGAACCTACCGTTGCATCAGGTCTCAGTGTATCTTGCTTCATTAACTAAATCAGCCTTTTTAGCATAAACACTGAGAAAATAAAATGGGTTGACCTCCTCAGTGAACATTAGCCATGGTGCGCCGTAGGGGCGGGCTTTGTTCACAGAGAGTTTGGGAGTTCTACTTGGCAACGCCAGGATTTCAACCGCTGGTTGTTGAAGTGTTCTGCAATTAGGAATTAACTTTTATCGGCATCAAGGTATATTGAGGTTTTCAAACAGCTAACATTTAGGGTAAGCTAAAAGAGTGTAATTCTTTTTAGGTAACAAGGTTTGACACATTATAGCTGACAATCTACCAGCTGGTTGGCCGGGTGTTTTAAATGTAAAATGTCAGATTATTTCTATATTAGATATTTTAAATTTCTGTGTAAACGTCTTAATACCATGAACCTAGGTTCTTAGACTGTCTGAATCTCATACCGGTCCATCCACAATTTTAGGGTTTGTTTTTGTTTGAATAAAATTGTAACAGATTGACTGAATGCAACTTGTTTTCATTGAACTTAGAAACTTGTAACAATTGTGAACTAAAAATAGGTGTTTTCTTTTACATTTCATTTGAAAAAATGCCGTGTTGAAAATTACTTTTATCATTCTCACTGATCAGCAGGAAATTCTCAGTTACCATTACAGCTATATTTCTGGCTAGGTTTTTGCATATTTTTTCTTGTATTTGAATAATCTATCTTTGATGACGAGTGTTACGCCCCCAAGGTCTAGGGGTTCAGGGGCAGCAACATAAAAATGTGTCCAGAAAAATTATGAAAAGGTGATTTATAAAAAAAAAAAAAAAAAAAAAAAAAAAAAAAAAAAAAAAAAAAAAAAAATCACCTTTTCATGCATTTGGTTTGTAAAACCAAAAAAAGATGGTTTTACAAACAAAACAATATAGCCCAAATGTAAAACAAAAGAAGGGTTTGATAATCTTAACAGTGCTAAGTGTAAATTAAGTTACTAAATGTTAAAACATGTCAGTTTAGAAGTAACTCCACCCAACCCAAATGAGAAAAGAAACACACCAAGGGAACACCAAGCTTCCAAAACACAAGCTTCTAGCTGGTACAAAGTTAACCTAAACATGGTTTCCAAAGTACTTAACCAAACCACCAAGCACAACTAATTAGAATGGCCCAAAACAATTGAAAACACCGAGGGTTGGTGGGGGGGGTTACAGCTTAACTAAACTGCTTCCTACTAGCTGCCCCCCCTGATGGAATGAGTCCAAAAGTCTTTTATAGTGGTGCGGTGAGCCTAATCAGCATCTGATTGGCGTGGCAGTCCTCCGCTGGTCCAATGAGGTCGCAGCTCCTCTGCAGCCTCCCGGCAGCCAATCAGGTAGGTGTTCTCCCACAGCTGAATCTGCCTTAACAAGCAAGCCTGCACAGTCTCAAAAGGCCAGGGGCCGTAACAATGAGCTTCAGGTCTTTGAGGTTAGAGGGCATCTTTGCCATCACCTTAACCCAAACCATAGACTCTCTGAGTCAGGACTTAACTCATTTTGGGCTTGGTGTATAGCTTGTTCATGTCAAGTTCCACATTTAGAGATGTTTTCTAGGCGTCTGCTTATAAAGCCTGTGGTGCAGCAGTTTGCCTCTCTTCCTGTTTTCTCCCATGTGTCAAAATTACCTTCATCTTTCAGTTAGCAGTAAATATTTCACATTGTCTGGCTTCTGCAAACAACTCTGGTCTTTTAGAATCGGATTATTCTTGTCCTGTTATTTGCATAAATATATGTAAATATGGGCATACCGGCTCACTTAAATATAACAAAATTGCGTCAGAGCATCGCAGCCCAAATTTAGGAGTAGAATATCCTTTGCATGGTGTTTTCTCATAAAAGCATTGCCTTGGAAATATACCTGTCATACCGCATGCCATGAGTCTTACAACAGGGAGGCATTAAGTTGCGAGAGAGAGAGAGGAGAAACACGTATGTTTATACCCATAGAAGGCTTATGAATATTTGGTAATCCTCTGACATTTCTCAGCCATAATGCGGCATGCTGTAAAATTCAATGGTCTTATGGACATTCTGGAGCTCAGCAGGATGTTGTGATTGAGGTATATTTCAATGACAAAAGACGGAGTGTCCAGCTTCATGGTGAATTTTCAGATTAATTGGTTCTGTAGATTTCTGTTCCCCTATTTCAATACAACGTCTACTGAATTTCCTCCAGGGAGTTGTAGTTAAGTATTAAAAAAAAGCTTTTTTTTTATTATTTGAAGTTTTTTTTTTTTTTTACGCCTTAATCATTCATGGTAGACAGAAATGTCTTCTCTTCCATGTAACCAGGCTCTGGAGATCTAAGCAGCGGCAGAAAAATAGCATTTGATTGACTTTGCCATGCATTCAGCTACCTGCATGAAACACCTTTAAAGCAATTTGTCCATAATCCACCTGAGCCGTGGCAGTCCCTCGGGAGAACGCAGGCACATTGTGTTATGACAGCGTGGCCTGATTCAAGCAGCAGCTAAATCTAGCACTACCACGGGTTGCTCTCAATTTAAAGAAAAAGAAAAACCATCACCAGCACTTCCCTACCATGATTTTCTTCTCATACTGTAATGATAAGCAATTTTAGCAAAGCTCCATGAAAAATATGCCACCAGAAATTCTGCTTTTGAATATTTGCACCTTGGATCCCAGTGGGTTGCTACCTGGAAGAGGATGTGCCAGAGGGAAAGAAGGTGTTCAATCCCACCTACAGGAGGATCTTAAAATGTGAATTTACAATGCTACATCCTTGCAGGTGCTGCAGTGTCTCTGTGGTACAGCTGCTGGACAGTCACACTGTTATTAAAGAAACAATCTGGCCTAAATTCCTCCTGGCTGCCCCTTTCCTCTGGCCTCTCTGCTGGTGCATGCAGTAATACTGTTTATACCTGTGTGCCCACAGCCTGAGGCAGGTGTTCTTGTACAAACAAAAAGGCACTGCTCAGTCTTACGGAAAAAAATGTAATGGCGGACATATTTTGTGTGAGTAAAAAAAAACAAAAACATTTAGGAGTTCTTTGATCATTGCGGAATTTACCTCAGTAGTTTTTCAGTACATTTTACTTAGAGTAAGGAATGTGTCAATCAGGCAATACGCCACGATAACAGAAATCTGTCTTAATTCTCCACTTTTCTGCTAAAATAACTGCATTCTTGACAACAAAATAAGAGCGCTGTGAGGCGAGGTTCTGAGTCGCTGCCCTTTTTCTGTGCTTGTTTGTTTGTGCAGGAGCCACAGAGGTGCAAGCAGAAGAGCAGCGGCACCTCGAGGGACGGCTGCAGCCACACACAGCAAACTTCCCACAGCAGTTCTGACGAGGGACCTGCAAGCTCCGAGGACAAGGGGGGCAGCGCCAAACACCGGATACAGGCCCCCGCTCTTAGCAGTCACACATGAATCATATGATGACTATGTAAGTCCAATCCTCTTTACTCAAACGCAAAAAGTCTCTCTGGTGGAAATTTGAGTCAATCAGACGTGTTTTAATCCACTTCGCTGTGCTCTGGATGAGTTACGATTTTCATGAATAGGCATGCTAGAATATGAGTTTGCAAAAAATAAAACCAATAAGAAATTGTCCTATATTTTAATTAACATGTTTTTGTATCAATGGATAATCCAAAAGTCACAAATAGCGAATTTATTTGCAGTAGCCAAAGTCTGAAATCCCACATATTTCAGCTCAGACAACGATGTGTGAATGTACGGTTGTTGAAAACTGTAATAATGCGATTCTCTATTTACACACATAAACATCAGTGACAACCCATATATAAGGTTTTAATACAGTGTTGGCCCACTTTGCATCAATAACAGCTTCAGTCCTTCAGGAAAGATTTCCATTAGGAGTGTGTTTATTGAAAAGTTTACCATTTTACAAAGCACATTTGTGGGGTTAGACAGTGATATTGGACGAGAGGAACTGGCTCGAGTTCTCTTCCCTAATTCATCCATGAGTTGTTGTTTTTTTTAATCACAGTAATGAAAGGACTCAGTGCAGGCCAGCTGAGTTCTTCCACACCAAACTCACTTATCCAGGTCTTATGGACCAGTCATGTTGGAACAGGGATATAAATACTCATGAGATTGTTCAAAATAGCTTGGTATGCTGGAGTATTGAGAGTTTCTTTCACTGGAACTAAATGGGCCAGTCCATCTTGTAAAAAACACTCCCAACATCACATTCCCCTACTCCACCAAACTGTCATCAGTGCAACTTTTGTGACTGCATTAATGCATTCTTTGCTTTCCCTCATACTTGCTGACCTACTGCTAGGATTCAGCTGCTCGGTCATAGTAACCCATTCCATAAAGTTCTCTGTGGGAGCAGTCTGCATGCCTGGCTGCTGTATTTTATACATCTTTGGACAAAGAAGTGATTGGAACACCTGCTCTCAATGATTTGGATGGGTGATCAAACACTATTTGCAATATGGTGTGTATAATGCAGCGATTTTATTTGTCTGCATGTTTCTCCTGACTGAAACCTTTATAAAAATCTAAAAACTCAATCTTGGTCACAAAAAAGCTATTATATTTGCAATCTTGTTTCTTTTTGTAAAAACAAATTTGACTCTCATCTCTTTCAAATGAGATCCTATCAGTTAAAGCTCTGGGCTCTGTACTACGAAATACATTCAACATATCTGGGTTTCTTTGTTGTTGTTTTTGTGTTCTTTTGTTTTTTTCTAACAAAAAGCTAATATTTAACATTGCATTTTACGAGGTATAACAAAACTGGCTTTTAACTCGGTAAGTCACCCCACTCTTACTCAGGATATATCTGCCTTCACGAAAACTAGGTGGAGCTGGAATGAAGAGACAGGAAGAAAGCTTGGCTATGGCTATAAGGGAAAAAAAAAAAAAAGCACGCTGTGCAATCCTGAATATGTTACCTGTAAGGACCATCTCTGAATCCTACATATTGAATCACTGTGTGTGAGTGTGTCCCCACGTTTCTGTCAGGGAAAGAGAGGGTTTCTATTGTAAAACATGCAATTTTGTACTGACTCATGATGACATGTATTTACCACCAAGCCCCAAATGTAGATGGGCACGAAGGTCAGTTGTCCATATTCTGTGTTTTATAACTATATTTATGAGTACATGCCAACATTTATATAGAAATGACAGAGCAGAAAATTCATTATGAATACTGCATTCTATTTCAAGTGTGAATGAGCTTGACTTAGAGACCACCGTTGTTGTTTTAACACACTTTGTTTTTATCCATTTTGTTCATTTTGGTTTTTCTAGTGGAAGCACAATTAAGGTATTTTTGGTACATCTAGACTTAGACTGTATTGCCATTCAACTGCACATTCGCAATGTACATATGAACGGAATTAAACTGCAAAGATCCAAGTAAAAGCAGAAGATAAAAGAGAAACATGATGAACATTAGTATTTGCATTTGTCCTGAATGTAGCAGCAAACCAAAACATACATTTCATATGTACAGAAAAGTTATGTGTAAGACCAAAATGAGAAGTGTGAGTATATGTAGCTGCAGGATGTATTGCGACAATGAACAGACCATGTGATGATGCAAATAGTACAGTTACTCAGGGCAATAGAGTTCACAGTGACCATGTGACCATGTAAAGTGACTAGATTTGTATGTATGGGGTGATTATTGGGAGTTTATCACTCTAATGCTGTTGTGGAATCTGGTTGGTCTGCATTTGAAGCTGCTGAGCCTCTTGCTTGAGGGCAGCAGGGAGAACAATCCATGATGGGGGTGGGAGGGGTCCTTTATGATTGCCTGAGCCCTGGTCATGCAGCGTCGTCGCAGTGTCATGGATGGAGGGAAGCGCTGTCCTCTGTCCTCACCACTCTTTCTACAAATTTTCAGTCCAAGGCATTGCGGGCCCTAAACCACATAGCGATGCAGCTGGTCAGTACGCTGCCTACTGTCCCTCAGTAGAAGGAGGTGAAGATGAGAGGGGGCATGTTTGATCTTCTCATCCGACACAGAAAGTGCAGACGCTGCTTCGCTCTCTTCACAAGAACAGATGTGTGGAGGGACCAGGACAAAGGGTCTGTGATCTGCACCTCCAGGAATTTGATGCTGCTGACTCGCTCCACTGTGGCGGCATGATGCGGAGGGGGGTCAACAACGATCTCTTTTGTGTTGTTGACATTCATGATCAGGTTGTTTTTGTCACACCAGTCTACCGGGGCTCCGTTTCAGAAAGAATGACCGATCTACCCTGAGTAGAAAGCTGCTACTCTGAGTAGTTCTACCTCACACTGTCATACTGAGCGTTTCCGGTTTCAGAACAGGTGATATCAATCAGGTAACTAAACTCAGTGTCTTATCAACCCTCAGCTGAGCACGAGCATGAAAGAAACCCTCATCAATGGGACGCAGATAACGCGATTCATCATAGCAAAGGCATGAATAGGAAGCTTTGATGTGTGCATTCCCCACGAGTGGAATTAGAAATCTTTAATGAAGACATATGGAGAATATCAAGACATAATTAACAAAAAGAAACAATGCTGTTGCGGCAGAAAAAAAATCAAGTTAGTAGCAGAGAATTGTTGAAAAAGTCAGTGATATGAGTGTTATTTGATGGAGAATTAAAGCGGTATTCTCTCACTACACTCATTTAACACCCTAAAAAGGGGGGAGGGGGGCACACTGATTGCATTTCTAGGTTCAACCTGACAGGCATAAGGGACGTGGCAATCAAGATGAAGTATGTAAATATAGTTTAATCAGGTAAGGTCCAGTTCTTATGTTTAACCCTAATTGGCTATATTCAACATATATGCAATTATGGGATGGTGCGAGTTATTGAAATAACTGATATGTTCATTCATATTTTTGCCAGCATTTTGCTTCACCCATCCTTCTAAAAAATGAGTTAACACTGATTTTCTTGTAGGTGTATAATTTGTGCCAACCTCACGTTAGGCTATATTTATATTAAGTTGAAGTAAAGGCGTTATTTAAGAAATGTGCCATAGCCCTAATGGTGTTGGTGGGAAACATACATGAATTGACAATTAGAGCTGGAAGTCTTAAAATTTATTGCTTTCATTCTGTGTAGTTCTTTTATTAATCTTGCGGGTCTCTGATTATGGAACACCATTAAACTCTACCATAACTGAGTGCAACAGTAACATTGCTGACAGCGTGACATACAGCTGCCTCTGAAAGATTTTCTGCGTCACTTACGTTATTAAAAAGCTGCTGTTGGCATAAAAATGAAGAGTAGGACTAAGAAATTGTTCAGAACTGAGAGCGTCCCCTCATTGTATTAGAAAAGTGATGTGCGGGCTGAGAATATTGAGAAAACAAATCACTGATACCAGCGAAAAACACTGTGTTTCTACCCAGCTTGCTGATTGCTTGAAACTGAAAGTGAAACTGGCAGCATTCCTTTTTGATTAATTAGGCTAGTAATTGTTGGACACCTTAGGGGCATCAACATTTCATTCCAAAAAGGTTAAGTTGATGTAACGTTCTGTTGTGGTTCAGGTTATTTTCTTTCAGTTTAGCCACTTTTCTGTCTTTGGTTTTATTTCTGTTTTCTTGTTTTGGATTGGATTTATCCTTAGTCGGTTTTAGTCTTTAGTAGTTTTTATTTCAGCTAGTGTCTGTGTCTTGCTTTGTACCTTAGGTTTATTAGTCTGTATGCTCCCTTTATCACCTCCACCTGTTTTTGTTAATTAGCCCCGCCTTGCTCTCCTGTTCTGTTGCCTATTTAAGTCCGCCTTCGTTTTTGCTTAGTTGCCGGTAGATCTCATCTCGTCCCTGTCCGTTACCTCGTGGTAAGAGCTTTTGCAGCCTCTGTTTTTAGTTATCTGTCCGTTGCCCTGTATGACCTGTCCTGTCTTTTGAGTCTGTCCCAGCCTTTGCCTTTTTGTCCCTGGAGGATCTGTCATCTATGCCAATAAATACCCTTTTTGTTAGCATCAGCTCCGTGTTTGGCTTAACTTTGGATTCACCACAGCAAATCATTACAGTATCTACCGGCCAAAATGAATCCAAAGCCAACACGTCCTCTCCGTACCGGAGGAGCTATGCTAGTCCAGACCTGCGCTCCATTCACCTCTCGCAGCCACTCACCGCCGTTCAAGCCGGATCCGGACTTTTTCCTGGAGGTTGACGCGGAGGTGATCCAGGAGCTCCGTCCGGACCTTTTTCTGGAGTTGGTCCCATTTCCTTCTCCTGGCGATGAGGCGCATGAATCGCCGCTGGCGTCGGCGGTCCCTTCCCGTCAGGAGGAATCAGTTTCTCCGCCAAGCCCATCATCCCGCCGCCGGAGAGAAAGACGGCGGCTTGTTGACCACTCCGCCAGCCGTTCTAAGCAGCCATCAGCTGAGCCTGGTCAGCCTCGAACGGTCGTTGCTGCTAAGCCCTTGCCGGTTGCCCCGTCATCTCCTTCCGCTGTTTCCTGTTCAGCAGACCGGGGTCCTCCACTTCCCTGTCCGACTCCACCCACAGCTCCTCCTAGTGGCGCTGCAGAAGCTGTTCACAAGGATTTGGAGGACAAAATAAGGACTTTTGCACCCCTCATAAAACGCCTTAGAGAAGCCCTTGTTTGCCACTATTCCGAGGAGCTGGAGAGAAAATTAAAAGAGGTTGAGGGGCATTACAGATCTGCCCTCCAGGCTTTCTATAGCCGACCCAAACCTGTCTCCGAGGGTCCGGCCGACGCCTCGGCTCCTGAGTCTGTCTCCGTGGGTCCGGCCGACGCCTCGGCTCCTGAGTCTGTCTCCGGGGGTCCGGCCGACGCCTCGGCTCCTGAGTCTGTCACCGAGGGACCGGCCGACGCCTCGGCTCCTGAGTCTGTCACCGAGGGTCTGGCCGACGCCTCGGCTCCTGAGTCTGTCCCCGAGGGTCTGACCGACGCCTCGGCTCCTGAGTCTGTCCCCGAGGGTCTGGCCGACGCCTCGGCTCCTGAGTCTGTCCCCGAGGGTCTGGCCGACGCCTCGGCTCCTGAGTCTGTCCCCGAGGGTCTGGCCGACGCCTCGGCTCCTGAGTCTGTCCCCGAGGGTCTGGCCGACGCCTCGGCTCCTGAGTTTGTCCCCGAGGGTCTGAGCGACGCCTCGGCTCCTGTCAAGTCACCAGAGGGGGTCCAGGAGGATCTGCCTCTGCCCAAGTCCTGTGAAAGGGGTCAGGAGGACCTGCCCCCGCAGACCTGCGACGTTGGAACCCAGAGGGGTCCGTCGCGGACCTGCGACGTTGGAACCCAGAGGGGTCCGTCGCGGACCTGCGACGTTGGAACCCAGAGGGGTCCGTCGCAGACCTGCGACGTGGGAACCCAGGGGGACCCTTCGCTCTTCGGGCACCCAGGACCTCAGAAGGGGATTCAACATCCGGGACCCCCTGGAGATTTTGAGCCTCTCAGAGTTGTGTTTAAGCCAAGACCCCTTATTACCCTCATGGACAGCCAACTCTGGGAGAGACTTTATTGGATGTCCCTTTCTGAGACCCTCCAGGAGCTGATCCTGAGACTTCTGGTTTCCAAGGGTCTGACTTTAGCTCCTGAAGCCTGTAGCCCGGGGCCTCCTGAAGCCTGTAGCCAGGCTCCCACCTTAGCAGCCTGTAGCCAGGCTCCCACCTTAGCAGCCTGTAGCCAGGCTCCCACCTTAGCAGCCTGTAGCCAGGCTCCCACCTTAGCAGCCTGTAGCCAGGCTCCCACCTTAGCATCCTGTAGCCAGGCTCCCACCTTAGCAGCCTGTAGCCAGGCTCCCACCTTAGCAGCCTGTAGCCAGGCTCCCACCTTAGCAGCCTGTAGCCAGGTTCCCACCTTAGCAGCCTGTAGCCAGGCTCCCACCTTAGCAGCCTGTAGCCAGGCTCCCCCTTCAGTCGCCTGTAGCCAGGCTCCCCCTTCAGCCGCCTGTAGCCAGGTTCCCCCTTCAGCCGCCTGCAGCCAGGCTCCCTCTTTAGTCACCTGTAGCCAGGCTCCTTTTTCAATCGCCTGTAGCCAGGCTCCTTTTTCAGTCGCCTGTAGCCAGGCTCCTTTTTTAGTCGCCTGTAGCCAGGCTCCTTCCTCAGTCGCCTGTAGCCAGGCTCCTTTTTCAGTCGCCTGTAGCCAGGCTCCTTCTTTAGTCGCCTGTAGCCAGGCTCTCTCTTCAGTCGCCTGCAGCCAGGCTCCCTCTTTAGTCGCCTGTAGTCAGGCTCCTTTTTCAGTCGCCTGTAGACAGGCTTCTTCCTCAGTCGCCTGTAGCCAGGCTCCTTCTTTAGTCGCCTGTAGCCAGGCTCTCTCTTCAGTCGCCTGCAGCCAGGCTCCCTCTTTAGTCGCCTGTAGTCAGGCTCCTTTTTCAGTCGCCTGTAGCCAGGCTTCTTCCTCAGTCGCCTGTAGCCAGGCTTCTTCCTCGGTCGCCTGTACCCAGGCTCTTTCTTCAGTCGCCTGTAGCCAGGCTCCTTCGTTATTCGCCTGTAGCCAGGCTCCTTCGTCAGTCGCCTGTAACCAGGCGCCGCCACCTGAAGTCAGTAACCAGGCGCCGCCGCCTGTAGTCAGTAACCAGGCGCCGCCGCCTGTAGTCAGTAACCAGGCGCCGCCGCCTGTAGTCAGTAACCAGGCGCCGCCGCTTGTAGTCAGTAACCAGGCGCCGCCGCCTGTAGTCAGTAACCAGGCGCCCCTTTCCCCAGCCGTTAGTCCGGCGCCCTCCTCAATCTGTAGTCCGGCGCCTTCCATATCCTTTAGTCCGCCGTCAGGTTCTATTCTCTCCCTCTTCAAGCCCCTCCAACGGTCTCTGAGGGTCCTGCTCCGCCGCCGGCCTCCTGTCGCCCAGTTCCGCCAACGGCCTCCAGAGAACCGGTCACGCCTGGGCCGTCTGCCGGAGAACCGGTCACGCCTGGGCCGTCTGCCGGAGAACCGGTCACGCCTGGGCCATCTGCCGGGACGACCACCGGAGAACCTGTCACGCCGGGGCCGTCTGCCGGAGAACCTGTCATGTCTGGGCCATCCGCCGGGACGACCGCCGGAGAACCTGTCACGTCTGGGCCGTCCGCCGGGACGACCGCCGGAGAACCTGTCATGTCTGGGCCGTCCGCCGGGACGACCGCCGGAGAACCTGTCACGTCTGGGCCGTCCGCCGGGGCGACCGCCGGAGAACCTGTCACGTCTGGGCCGTCCGCCGGGACGACCGCCGGAGAACCTGTCACGTCTGGGCCTTCCGCCGGGACGTCCGCCGGAGAACCTATCACGCCGGGGCCGTCCTCCAGGAAGTCCATCAGACTCTTGCTTTTTCTGAGAGACTGTTTGTTATGATCCACCCTTTGAGGGTTGTTTTTTGTTGAGGGACTGTATTTTTGATTTTGCTTTCCTTTTTCAGATTCTGACCCTCCAGCCTGTAACCCCCTCCACCCGCCCGGTCGGACTTTCTTTGTTTGTTTTCTTGGTACTTTTTGAGTCGGTTACGGGTGTCTAGTATCCGCCCTTGAGGGAGGGGCTCTGTAACGTTCTGTTGTGGTTCAGGTTATTTTCTTTCAGTTTAGCCACTTTTCTGTCTTTGGTTTTATTTCTGTTTTCTTGTTTTGGATTGGATTTATCCTTAGTCGGTTTTAGTCTTTAGTAGTTTTTATTTCAGCTAGTGTCTTTGTCTTGCTTTGTACCTTAGGTTTATTAGTCTGTATGCTCCCTTTATCACCTCCACCTGTTTTTGTTAATTAGCCCCGCCTTGCTCTCCTGTTCTGTTGCCTATTTAAGTCCGCCTTCGTTTTTGCTTAGTTGCCGGTAGATCTCATCTCGTCCCTGTCCGTTACCTCGTGGTAAGAGCTTTTGCAGCCTCTGTTTTTAGTTATCTGTCCGTTGCCCTGTATGACCTGTCCTGTCTTTTGAGTCTGTCCCAGCCTTTGCCTTTTTGTCCCTGGAGGATCTGTCATCTATGCCAATAAATACCCTTTTTGTTAGCATCAGCTCCGTGTTTGGCTTAACTTTGGATTCACCACAGCAAATCATTACAGTTGATCAATAAGTATGAAAGAAAATGTAAAACAGACATGACATTAAAATTAGGTGTACTCTTCTTAAGCAGTTAAACACTGAATTTCACACATTTTATCACAATATATAAGAATTGTTTGAAACTAGTGCATCAAAAGAAACATACATGCATCAAAATTATAACAGAACTTCATGTGCCACAAAATCCTCTTCATTTCTTCATGTTTAGATGTACGTAACTTGTTTGTCCATACGCCAACGTACATGGCAAGAACAGTCATGGTGTGACTGCAGCCCAACAGAAGTCAAGTGAGTCATTAAACACCATGAGGAAAAAATAAAACTGAGGGATAACCTTATTCTAGCCAAAGCAGATAGCACATTTGAAGTGAAACAAGAAAAGAACAGGAGGTATTAGTTATAAACTTCCGACACACCAATGTGTCTCTGAGTGCCACAGCACTATATAGCAGCTGAAACCTGACAGAAAAACACTCTTTAGCAGATAATGAACATTGTATTTGCATTTGCTATGTCTGAGCTAGTTTTCAGTGCCTAATTGGAGGCTGGAATACTGTTTTGGTCTCCAGGATGGAAACCTAAAAAAAAAATCACAGGTACAATACACATGTTTATCTGAATTAAATTTACAAAACAAAAGTGTGGTTTTCTAGGAAGCACACTGGTTAGAAGAAAAAATTGCATACATTGTGGCAACAACCACTAAAGGTCTCCCGAAGGTAACATTGTGTGCGACAAGACATAAACCCATAAAGCCCTTGGCTGTGAATTGTGATGCCACTAAAACCCTGTAGTTAGACGGCCTGTTGGTACCCTGATTAGCAGTCTGTAAAATCTCTCACATTACTTAAAATAGTTCTGGGATCCATGTTGAAAAACTATGCAAGACCTAAGCTGAGAGCAAGCTTGTCCTCAGATCTGAGAGATTTATCAAGGTCATTTAGAAAAGAATACATGAGGTGAGCTCCAAGTTTCATCCAAATGAGAAAAGGCAACACTTTTACTAGTCTATTTCCTCAGCGCTTTCCTGCTAAGGAAAAAAAAAAAAAAAGGACCCATGTGTGCAGCCAGTTGAAGATTGGGCTGTCTGCATGGGGAAATGCACAAGCGTAGACTCATTACCAAACCAAATTGAGTCCTGATGTAGAGCCTGTGTATTTCTGAGGAGCGAAAAAGCGAGGCATTTCTTCTCTTTGTAATTGGAGGTCGGGAAGGAAGCTGGAAGCAGGGAAACGAGGGGATTAAAGAAAGATGAGTTTGTCCTGAACATTCCCTTCTCTCATATCTTACTTTGCTGTTTTTTTCTACTACATTAAATAATTATGTTTGAGCATACTTCAAGATTGTAACAAGACCTCTTTTAACAAAGAGCTGGTTTAGAAAAATGTTTTTTTTTAATTAGCTGAAGTTCTTGTTATTTATATACAAATAATCCTGCAATGTGCATCTTACTTATGGAATAATACAGGTTTTCTTTCTTCAGCCACTGTTGTTGTTAGGATGATATTATGTGCATGAGTATTATGTAGTTTCTCTAGAGGACATTGACTGATGGATTTTGGCAAACTGTCAGACTGACTCATAAAGGTGATACTCTGAAAAAGTCTGAAATTGTTCCTAATTGTAGGGTGTTATTGATTTATAACTCTGAAGGAAAATATTAGGAAGCTGGCAGTTATCATGTATCGGTGTTTGCGATCGTAGCGTTTTCATTTTAATATCCTACCACTAATCCAACTTTCCTGGATCCTTTACAGCAATGCTTTGTTTACTCTGTTCCTCCTGGAGTGCAGCTCTTTGTGCAAAATGATTCTGGTAGTTTATTTTTTTTCTGCCACTAATCCCAGAGAGACTATAAAACCAGCTGAGAATTGATCCCACTAAGTACTGTCTGTGTAGTCAGAGATTAATATAGCTTATTTTTGTGAGCCACCATTAAGTTCTAGTGTTGTGAAAAATACACATTTACTTACATTTACTTTAAGACACAACATGTTTTCACCACAATGATGTGATGTTGCTTGCTAACCTTTCTTAGGTCAACTCCACACGCACTCTTCTGCTGTTGTTTTGAGTAAAGCTTATTTTTATCAATAACTGATACAAAGCTGTGAAAAATCTCTTATAAATGCAAATATTGTTCAAATACATAGGTATACAAAGAAAACAAAAAAATATCTTTGTTGAGTTCCCAGTTACTCCAACAGCAAAGCTTGCCTTTTAACATCACATTTTTACTCACACGTTTCCTTTCGTGCGGCCTCCTTATGATTAAAGTGTGATTACTTTATACCCAGACGGACATGTTAATGTATGTGGATGACACAGAGATGCTAGAAAACGTTTGGTTATGCAAGTCAACCAGTGTCATTCATGTCTCCACAACTCAACGTTAGTCGAATAGCAGCTAACATAACATGATGTCAGAAACCATGAATAATGACCGTATGAGACGCGGCACAGGGAGGAGTGGGGCTGCCGTGCCTCAGCTAGCGGGGCCAGGCAAGCTTGACTTCACCAAAGTTACAGAGTGGCCGAGATGCTGAAGCGGTTCGAGCGTTACAGGCTAGCATCGGGACTCGACAAGCAGTCACAGGAGATCCAGGTGAACACTTTCATGTATGCTGGAGGACGCCGTGAAGGACGCCGTGAAGGACGCCGTGAAGGACGCCGTGAAGGACGCCGTGAAGGACGCCGTGAAGGACGGCGCGGACGACGCAGATGAAATCCTGAAAGCTCTACCAGTCAACAAGCAGCAGAAAAAGTCTAATGATGTGGTAACAACAGTTTTCACGGCTTATTTGGTGAGAAAAAAGAACGTGATTTTTGAAAGAGCGCGTTTTAACTAGAGGAGCCAGGGGAGCCCAGCGAGAGTGTGCAGTGCACACGCTAGCGGAATACTGTGAGTTCGGCACATTAAGAGAACAACTGATATGGGACCTTATAGTCGTGGGCATAAGAGACACAAAGCTGTCAGAGAGCTTACAGTTAGACGCAGATTTAACACTGGATAAAGCCATAACACGTGTACGACAAAGCGAAGCAGTGACGAAGCTACAGCCTTTACTCTGCGGAGCTTAACAGCAGGCTGTCCAAGTGGAGGCAATACACAAACGGAATGCAAAAACTTTTAAAGCTGCTAAAGAGAAAAAAAGACACAAAGATAAGCAAGTGTGGTAGATGTAGACGATTGAAAAACATGCCAGGATGGAGTGCCCAGCAAAGGATGCGGACTTCAGGAAGTGTCACAAAAAAATGACATTTTGCAAAGAAATGCAAGTCTGCTGGAGGTGTCCATAACATCACTGAGTTCCCCAACAGAGGTGGAGACGAAGAGGATTCTTCATGAGTGGACTAACGCAGTGGACCTCAATGAACAAAGAACAGTCTTCAAGCTAGACACGGGAGCTAGTGTCACAGCGATTCGAAGCAGCATCTACTCTTCACGGAAACATGGAACACTGGAGCCGCCATACAAAGAGTTGTATGGCCCTGGCAGGCAAAAATTAGATGTCAAGGTACGCTTTAAAGGTAAACTAACATTTGATAATAAGGCGACAAGTCAGGATGCGTATGTTTTTAGAGGTCTGTATAGGCCGTTACTAGGTCTTCCTGCAATCACAGCACTTGAGCTCATTAAACGTGCCAATGCAGTCCAAACGCAGTCAGTGGACTTTAAAGAGTTGAATCCAACTGTGTTTTCTAGACTGGGAAAGCTCAAAGAGCCCTACAAAATTGAATTGGAACCAGGAGCTGTCCTATATGCCCTGTCAGCCCCACACAAGCCCCATTTACACTACCCTTTTTTTAACTGTGCCGAGAACGGTCCGAGCTCGGTAACTGAGATAACTATCGAGTGTAAATGGAACGCAAACTGAACTGAACCGTGCCAGACACAACCGAACCGCGCTAAATCTAGACCAGTTCGATAGTAGGATTCGGCCCTGTTTTTCAGTGGATCGGTTCTCTCATAACAAAGAGCGCATGAGCAGACCGCGTCATCTCCTTACAGTCAGCTGACTAATTTTGCAGTTTCAGACATTCATAAAAATACTAGCTTCCCTACCGTGCCACACAATTTCCAGTGATGATTCTGCTTAGCAGTGTGCTGAGCCTCTACGTCTGTCGTTGTTTCCTGCGTCTGTAAGCCCTGATTAGACTATCGTTTGTCTTATCCACTTCCCAAAAGCCGACTCTGTCAAGTAAATTTACCAAAGGTTGCCTTCCTGGCCTGACGCTCCGCAAACAACTAAATATCACAATTATAACCAAACATAACTTCATGAATGTCACGGGCGCCGCCATTTTTATTTGCTTGATTCCCTCCTTCAGTCCTAGAGAGCAGTAGTACCATAGATCGTCACTAGGAGGCGAGGAACCGTGCTAGCGTGATGTATAAATGGTCATAAGAACCAAGCTCGGCACGGTTAACTAATCCAAGTTCGGTCCGAACTCGGCATGGATCCCCACAAGGAGAGGCTTTTCAGAAACTAAAGACTGAACTGAGTTCGTCACATGTGCTTTCTCCCTACTCCATAGAGGCAGAAACAAGTGTGGCAGCCGATGCCTCATCCTACGGGCTTGGTGCTGTCCTCACACAGGAAGAAAAAGAGATAACATGGACGCTAGTCATATTCATATCCAGAGGCCTGACAGAAGCGGAGAAGCACTACGCTCAAATAGAAAAAAGAGGTTCTGTCAGTGACATGGGCTTGTGAGAGGTTATCACCCTACGTCCATGGACTTAAATTCAAGCTGGAGTCAGACCATAAGCCTCTAGTACCTCTGATGATCACCAAAGCATTGGACGAGCTGCCGCCCAGAGTACTAAGTACTACCTTAGTACTCTGGGCGGCACCTCGTCCAATGCTTTGGTGCTTAGCAGAGGTTAAGACTTAGTTCACCTTTTACATTGTGCATGTTCCGTATGAGAGAGGACATCCTACACCAACTTTCTGTCCAGCACCTATTGAGTTAAAAGTTCCTACAGTAGAACCTAGTGTGGTGACTCGCACACTTACTGAAACTAACACACTTTGTGGTAATGTACAGGGCACAGAATATACACCTTATGTGACTACATCAGGATGTGTGCCCCTTCCACCCAAGCGTTTAGACCTGTAAAATTAGTTTGGGGTTCTGTTAAAATAAAAGTTTTATTGTTCAAAATAACCCAGGAAACAAAAATGGTTTAATGTGTGCTCAGAAAAGAAGTATCTTTCCCTATGTCCTTTATGGGGTGTTTGAGACAGAAGAGAAGTGTGTGTGTGTGTGTGTGTGTGTGTGCGTGTGTGTGTGTGTGTGTGTGTGTGTGTGTGTGTGTGTGTGTGTGTGTGTGTGTGTGTGTGTGTGTGTGTGTGTGTGTGTATATTCATATACATATATATATAATGTTCATTTGTTGTACCCAGACCGACATGTTAATGTATGTGCCTGACAGAGAGATGCAAGTAAATGTTCGGTTATGCAAGTCAACCAGAGTCGTCCGGGTCTCCACTACTCAACGTTAGTCGAGTGACAACTAACGTAAAAACCTGCATCTACTGCAACGTTTCAGGAATTTTTGAAAAGTTTTTCTAATCTATTTTTAAAACAAATGATTGCATGGTTTTATGTTGTAAATGCATTATCTTCATTCATTTCATGGAATTGTAGAAATATAAGCGATTTTCTTTTGCAGCGCTGCAAGTCAAAGTTTTCACTTTGCGTTCTAATTTTAATTGGATTGTTCACAATTTTCTAAAGTGTGGTTGTCCTTAAAAGCTTAAAGGCAGCTAATATCTTACCTGCAGTTGATAACTCTCTTTAAGACTTAATTTAGGATCCATCCAGATTAGCTAATCACTGTGGATCAAGCTGGTCCAAAAGCAGACTTCTACCACCTTCAAACAACTCCACTCTCAAAAATCCTCAGAGCGGTTTATGCAAATGTTAATTTATGAACCTTTAAACTGTTCTCGGGTGGTTATTTGCAGAGAAGCCAATGATTATTTACACAAAAAGTAAAGGTATGAGGCAGTGCGCCGCCAATTAGGTTTCTGAGTTTAACGTCCCGAAAACAGATAAAGTAGAGCGCTTCTGCTCAGTTCCTGTCTGAGGGGGGGAAAAAAAGGAGTTTAAAAATTAAATCATTCAGATGAACCAATAATCTTTTGCTTTTTAAACTTTTATTTTTATGTCAGCCAGTTACTCTAGGTATGAATGCTGTATATGGTCTATGCTTATTATGTGTGTCACGCAGAAAGATAATTGGTGGTGCAACGTCTTCTACCTCCATTTCTCATGTAATCAAGCAATGTAAATAACTATTCAATGCAAATGAGATGAGAAATAATAACATAGAGGTTGCATTGTTTTAGCCTGTTGGACAGGGACTCCGTCTTGGCCTCAGCCTCCAGGCCAGTTATCCGAGATTTATTCTTAATGAAGATGGGAAGACAAATGTCTATTGCACTCTTTATGACCTGTGAACATAACACCAAACATGTTCAAATTTTCTAGTGTGGACCAGTTTTGACCATCGAAAGCATAGATGCATACAAAGCTATTTGCGTCTTCCTAAGTTTGCTGTTATATTTCCGGACTGAATGACAGACATATGTGCCCATAGTGTGTGTGTGTGTTATTTCTTTGAGGTTCCTCTGGAGACTGTAGTGATAAATGGACTCTGTCATGCTGTCAGTGCAGTTAAAGCCAATGCAGTGACAGTAAATGTTATTCTACCTTTTATAAGACTGCAACAGTTCTGAAGCGAGTTATTGTGTTCATTCAGGGTGCAGGGGGGAGGGTGCATAATTGTAATTTGGCATCACATCAGTGGAGCATTATTAATATTATCATTCTTTTTGTTATTAGTTTTATCATTTTGGAGTGTGCTATTTTGGCTCTTTTGCCTCAATTGAGTTATCATTTTGCACAGAATAAACATATAGGTTGCAACGGAACCGCAATGTGAAAGATTTATACTGTAGCAGCACTTGTAGATAACAAGACACTTTACAAAAAAGTGAACAATGTTGTGTTTGCATGTTCTCTGGATGCATGGATCCATGCAGGGCTTTTAACTGTCTGGCTTTCACCCAGAGGTCGAAAACATGCATGCTAGGTGTCTTGGCCTCTCTAATCTAAATTAACCCTAATTTAGCTCAAAAAATGTGTGTGTGTGTGTGTGTGACCAGTAGTTTGTTCTGTGTGGTTCTGTGATGGATCAGTGACCTGGTCAGGGTTCACCTCGCCTCACACAAGCCCACCTCTGGAAATAGGAACCAGCCCCCTTGCAAGGATTAAGTGGATATCGATGATGGCTGGAATAACAAATTGATACATGTTCACTTGAAAACATGCTTTGTTATCCTTTGTATTGTCAAAATAAAATCTTATGTCATCCTATGTAAGAGGTGCAACTTACTTTGATGAAGGTCACAATTTGTTTCCCCAATGTTTGGTCAAAATGTTATTAGCAATATTTTCAAAAAGATTCTATGTGTAAACCAATTGAATAATCCAAATGAGAGAACAATAAATGTATTGTAAAATCCTTGGTTTATATTAAGAAAAGACCCACCATTTATATCAAAACCTGTGACTCAATTATCACCCACACCAAAAAAATGTTTCAGAACTTGTTTTTTGATATTGCCAAGTGATCTTTGGTGAATGTGCTTGTTAATGGTCAGAATAAATCTTAATAGACTTCTGATCACTTCTGATGCCACAGATCCAACCCAGACAATGCACTGTTTGTCGCACTTCCATCAGATAAACGATTCAGGAACATTACACCAGAAACTAATAAAGTTGAAAACATCTTCTCTCCCAAAGCTGTGAGGGCTATTGCCCCCTGCTGAGAATAAAATAAACCACCAGCCTGTCACAATTTTTCTTTGATGAAGCCAGAATGCACACCACAGACACAGAGCTATTTACTGAGAGTTTATTGAAAGGAAAATGAGAAATGGATGATGAAACCAGAAAGGCAGGACAGGACTGGAACCGGGGTGTAGCTGTGAGCAGGAGCTGACGGACCGGAGAGAGTTCCTGATAGCACGACTGCTGGAGCACAGAGGAGGCAGGAAACCCAGCGGCTGGCAGAGGCCTCACTGAAGCTCTGAGTAGGCAGGATAATCCAGTAGTCAGCAGAGGCCTATTTAAAGGCACAGAGGAGGCAGGATAATTCAGCAGCAGACGGAGGCCTCACTATGAGCAGAGAGGTGGCAGGTAAATCCAGCAGTAAACAGGTCTTACTTGAAGCAGAGAGGTGGCAGGTTAATACAGCAACTGAATCACAGATGAGGCAGGTAAATCCAACAGCTTGCAGAGGCTTGAAGCAGAGAGGTGGCAGAATAATCCAGTACCCGAAGCACAGGTGAGGCAGGTCAATCCAACAGCTAGCAGAGGCTTAACTAGACACTCAGAGGTGAGACAGTAGTGATGTTACGTGATGTGCCGAGGCTTCGAGGCGTGTGTCGAGTAATGGAGGGGGCGTTTCTGTAAAGCGCGTATCGAAGCTTGCTTCATTTAGGGGAGGAGCCGAAAACGATGACGTCCGAAGCCTCGCTGCCCGGCTGTACCACGTGACTGCTTCGGGAAGTGGTTCAGATTTTGCCAGATGACCGGTTCATTCAGAACCAGTCATGGCTGCACGCTGGATCATAAAACAGTTCTGCTAACCAGATGCAGTTTAAAACGCCACTTAGTCTGTTTATAAGTTTCCTTTTTATTAATTCTGCATTTTTTAACTACATGCACCGTATTTCTGTGCCTCAGCGCTTGCTCCTCTCCCCCCCTCCTCGATGTGAGGACATGTGTAATGTCCTCACATCGGTAGCAACGTGTGCCAGTTAAAGTCAATAAGAGAGTTAGTAGCTGTGTTTCATGCTCTTTTGTTTTTAAAAACATAGAATCAGTGGCGCTTCGGTGGGCTGCTGCCTCGCGCTTTAATTCAGGTGCGCACTTTTAAGGGTCATTTTAAAGAACTTGTAACATCAGGGGCTTCATCTCAGATTTGTCAGTACCCCTGTTCCCTTTATAGAAGCCCTTTACAGTATTTAGTTATGTATTTTCCCCACTGTTTATCCGTCGCACGCAGCGCACCCACGGGGTAAAATCCGCCCACCGCACCAGAGCGCACTGACAAGAGCAATAGAGATTCGTCTGGTCAGCGCCGCGACTGACTGAGAAACCTGTCGCTGTGAAAGGTGATGAGAATGTTATAAACTGTAACAGTCTAGAAGTGCATTGAGCTGAAAGGAGGGAGACATCAGCAGCAGGATCGTGCGTAAAGACGCAGCGGGAACCTCTGTGTGCTTCAGTGTTGCTGCTGAGGGGAAATTGTTGACCATAATCTCCCCCCCCCTGCCCCCAAAATTAGCATAATCTCACTCTTAACTTTTGATCAAAGTTGAGAGGTCTGATTATTACACACCATGCCATATCACATGACACTACTATTTTGGGAATAATTACACACAGAGAATACATTCAAATAATATTTTATTATACACATATGTGTATACATAATTTATGTAGACAAATGATTTCGTCCTACACCTTTTGTGAAGTCATTCCCAAGAGCCATAATAGACAAAAAATCAATGCATCACACGTGTTAAGATACAGCTGGCTGTGATTATACACCTCGCCAGTAGGTGGTTTCGTGTGCACATGAAGCTCCAAGAAATTAACCCTTTCTCGAACCAGAAATGCCTCATGAGGCTTCATCTCGCCATCACTAGAGGCAGGTAAATCCAACATCTTGCAGAGGCTTGAAGCAGAGAGGTGGCAGAATAATCCAGTACCCGAAGCACAGGTGAGGCAGGTCAATCCAACAGCTAGCAGAGGCTTAACTAGACACTCAGACGTGAGACAGGAAACACCAGCAACAGGCAGAGATTTAACTGAGACACAGAGGAGGCAGGATTCCAGCAGCAAGCAGGGGCAAACCAGGTTGACAGGCGTGGAGGGAATAGAGTCTGATGACGAACCGGCAGGGAAGAGAAGCTAATGTCTATTTGCCCGTTTAGTTTCTCGGGGAGTTTTTTCTTGGACATTCATGCAAATGGCACAGTTCTTTAAAGGAGCTATAAGTAAGATGTTTATTGTAAAATCAACCTAAATCATTCTTATTTGTCACCCGGGGTGGAAGTAACATTCCTTATAAACAATGGATCCTCTCCATCAACAATGTCCTAGTCACGTTTTTCTCCTTTCAAACCTAGCGGTACGGTACGGAACTACTTCGGTTGAGGATGTAGCCCCTGTTTACTTCCTGGTTCCTGAGCCAATCATATGAGAGTTCCCAACCAGAGCGCAGCAATTGCTTTCAAAAAGCATTTGAAACCAGTCAACAATTAGCAAAAAAATATTTTTTACTTTAGTTCAGTGTTACAGAAAGAGTGTGTGTGACTGAGATTGTCTGGGTTTATATATCCCAATGGGGTTCTTTCTGCCGTATCCTTGGAATATTTAATGTGAACAATCATATCAGATTACAGTTTTTTTCTGCTTTGGCAATTGTCATGAAAATAAAATAATTTTTCTGGTTCTTGAGAACAATGAAGATTACAGTTTTCTTGCTAAGAAATTTGCCATTACTTTTTTTAGATGTTTACTTAAGGTTTACATACTGGAATAGATTGCAGCGGATGTGCTAACATTACCACTGCTAGCTATTATTTAGAGGCAGTTTAAAGAGGCATTAGTGAACAAATGGGACTCGTTCCCAGGAAAGCAGCGAGACAAACAATGTGAGTTACTCCATGTGAAAAGTGTGAAAGGAAAGCTGGAAGTAGATAAAACATGTGATGTAAGGTGTTCAGTATGGACTGGGACCATGCTCTTAGTTTAATGTTAAAGATCAAATCCCTTCTGGATCCAGTGGTATCCCTTGAAGTCAGGACTGATGATAGTGGAGAGGAACTAAAAAGTGGTACAGCTTTCAGTCACTGACAGCAAGTAATAATAGTTGGTTAAAATTGAAACTTACAATACGGTTTGTAGACCTGAGCCGTGCCACTGAATCAAAGCCATGCAAGAAATGCCTTAATGTCATTAAACGCTGAGCTTTAGGGGGATTCAAAGGAGAAAAATAATATTCTAAAAGTAAAACAACACCCTTTTAAATGAAAATAACTTTTGGTTATCATCTATTTCTTGATCTATTTCCATGACAACCACTTATCCCTCAAAGATTGTGTCCTTAGTCTCTAAAATGTAAATGTATATACCTTACAGTATGACACAGGAGTGCAATGCTGAAATGCTAAGTGTTAAAGTGTTTTATAAGTGAATATAAAATTTGGATAAATTTGAGATTCAGTAAAGCTTTTAAATAATTTGTGATTAGTCACATTTTAATGGAGGACGAGCATGATGTGGCCACACATTTCCTAATCAAAACCTTTACTTTTGATTGGTTGGTCAGGTCCTCATGATGACTCCTTCTCAGGAAGCTGCTGGCTCCCAGTACACCTTAGCTCTGTGGGTTGCTCTGAGATGAACTGACAAAAATATGTGCTCAACTGAGTCAGAACCAAACCTGATCAATGGTTGAGATAGATGTTTTGTACTCTAGAGTCTTGTTTTGTTTTTGCTTCAAACCTCCAATGTGCTGAGTGACACTGCTTTCTCTTCTTGTCAAACTCTTCCGAATCCAAATTGTGAAACATCTAAAACATCCAATGACCTGGCCCAGACAAACCAGCTGCTCCCTCCGGTTAAGTGACCTTCTGGCCAATTTTGAGCAGCTGCCGCAGAACATAGAATAGAACTGAATACATTTTTATTGTCCTTTATACTGGAAAATTTCCCTTTGCCTAGTTGGTTTAGAACATTTTTTATTTATTCTTTCTTTGTTTTTCTCTCCCAAAATGTTTCCCTAAAACTAAAATCATCCATTAGGGCTAGATATTCTAGGAAGTGAAAGTCTTTATTTAAACCACTGAGGGACCAGTAAATAAAAGTTACCACTTTAACGAGCTTGGATGATATTTTAAGTGTTTGGTTGACTATTCATAAAACTCCATACACTTCTAGCTGTAGTAGTCATCTGTAGAACTAATGTGAGCATGTTTCTTTTTGTTTGTTATTTTTTTGTGTTCTTTTCACTTAACTAAATCTTCATAAAATACACTGTATTGTGATAAAGATTACAATTTACTAATGATTGCAGCAAAATTATGCAGAATCTCCTTATTTCTTTAAAATTTGTAATAACGACCTTCCAATGGGGCGGCAAGAATTCAACCTTCAGGAATTCTGAAAAATGATGACACTGATTATATTGATTTCTTTGTGTGTATTGAAATAGTCTTATGTAGCTTATCAATTGTTGCAGTTGCAGGAAATCATCAAAAAAACAAATAGGACTCAAAATCGAGACCAACTCTTTTAGTGCGCACTTTATGGGCAGCAACAAAAGGTGAAAAGCAGCATTCATTCACTGAAACAAAAGCCAGCAGAATCTCGTTTTCCTCCCCCATTCTGTTATGCAGAGTGCTTTCGCAGGCACCTCCCATTGAAGATCAGTCACTGTCAGGGGACATACAGGTTGTCAATTGATAATGAAGCACAGTGCTAAGGGCCTTTAGGTTCTCGCTGTCCTAATTACACCGAGCGAGGACTCCACTCTTGTGTTAACATTTGATTTATGTCCTCTGCTGTGGTAAAAAGCACCAGAGTTAATTGTTTTTACAGATGAGTGTCAAACCGGAGGAATCAAGCCTCATTAATTAGAGGCTGCCCTGTTTACAGATAATACCCTCTTGAAGCTCAAAGTGTGTTATGCATGAAACCAATACCGAGGTCAGCAAAAAGAGAAAAGCGGAGGGAAGATTAACACTTGGTTCGGTTTCCTTTGACTCCTGACAGGCTGAACAATGCTCCTCCGCAAAGACACATTTCTTAGCCTCTGTTGCAACAAAGCTTGCATTCTTCCCGATGGAAAAGTAATATGTAGCTATAAATATATAAAACGACAGATCTGTCCAAAATACCAGCTCTATGACATGCCACATTACATACCCTGGGCTCCCTCTCCTGGGCGTGTAGATCTTGAATAACAATGTGTCGATGGGACGCTGGTGTAAAGTAGAAATAGACCTGCATCCAAAAAGCAGATATTGAGCCGTCCAAATGAATTTTCTCTCAAACCAAATAAAGACTTTGCTTTGTTATGTGCTTGGGAGTATCGTCTTGCTTGGGAGCCCACACTTGTTTTATCTTCAGATTCTTATCAGGATTTTTCCAGTACATTTCTCCCTTCATCCCTCCTTCAATTATATGAAGTCTGGCAGTACCATATGCTGTATGACATCCCACACCATGATGTTTCCACCTGCAAGCTTCCGTCTTGGCTTGGTGTTTTTGCCCTGATGTGCGAAGCCATTCTTTCTCCATCACAGTGCGAACAAGGAAATAAAATAAAACAGATATTTTGTTCTTATCAGACCGGACTATATTCTCCCAGGACTTCACTTGCTTCTCCAAATTTTCTGCAGCAAACTTTAAGCAAGCTTCATCATGCTGTTTTGTCAGCAGTGGAGTGTAGTATAGCGGCTGTTGAGGTTCCTTACTTATTGTTTTCATGGGGAAAACCTTACCTGTTATTTCCATGTCTTTCTGAGTCTCTCCCCAAGTGCTCCTTGGCTCTTGTACAACTCTGTTATTTTGACTCATCCTTTATTTTGTGAAAATGAGTTTGAGAAAAAGTGTTATGGAGCTTTAGTCTTCACCACAGTGGGTTTTTTGGCACACAGAGCATGCCATCAACTTACAATTTATAATATATTTTATTTCTCAATAACAATGCTCCGAATAAGCTATCTCTATAATTAAATAAGCATTAGGCTCCACAAAACTGCAATTGGATGTGTTGATTTACAGTCTGTGTTGGACCAGACATAAGATAAACATGCAACTTTATTTATCATTCCATTTTTATTCTGTTGAATTAAAGAAAAACACAATTTAATCCTGCAAAACCTATTCTTATCTTAAAAAGGTTATTGTGCAACATAAAAGGTTGGTTGTGCCGTGTTACTGCTACTGTGCTGTAAATGGAAACAATTTAATATTTATGCATTAAAAACTAAACACAGTCTATATTTGTGTTATGTGACTTTGTATGAAAAAAAAAGGAAATGGAAGTTTATTTTTATAACCCATTATTTCTCCAAAATTAATCCACTGACTGTTTTACAGTCGTGGTTCAGTATAGCCAATTTATGTATGGGATGGCTCACAAAATGTTTAATTACTGAGATACGCGGGATTCTGACTCTGCCATTGTGGGGGGAGTCTCATCCAAGAACTGGAGAAATAGAGGATCCCCTGAAAGACGTAATCCCTGACATAATCCCTAACTTTAATTTAGTCAAATTCATGTTCACACAAATAAAGCCACACAGAAAGCGGAGCGGTTTGAATCAGCATTACTCAATGGGAGATGGAGCCTGTGTACAAGAGCAGCGAATGTAATTTCTTTTATGTCGCCGCTGCAGATGTCCTTCACGCTGATGTCTCCTCTTTTTTTTTGTACCGAAGGTTTTGAAAAAAGCAGACAAACCCAGTGCCGAATGCTATATCGCTGCTCTATTGCTACAGACAGAAATGGAAGGTATTGTGTGCCATTGGGGCCGCATCTGGCATTCAATTTCATCGGCACATTAACAGAGATTGTGGCTGGAGTTTTAAAGGGAATTGACTCTTGTAGGTATTATGGTAGGGCTTTATTTTAAATACCAAGTTCCAAAAAAGGATTAGAGGAAATTAGATCATGATGAAAGGGAAACAAGAGCACTTTAAATACTCCCAAATCTCTTTTAATGAGCAAGCTCCAACACTTAAAGGAGGAAACAATAGCTGACTATCCTGCTCTAACACACACTGTGGCCGCACATCGTTTTCAACTTGGGCTGTTTGGTCTGTTGAGACTGATTATTCCCACTCTCATGAATAAACCATTTGACAGAATATTATGTGAACTTGCTTTCTCCTAGATATGTTCGCATTAAAAGAGTAGCTTTGGCGTCAGAAGTGAAAAGAATATGATGAAGTCCTATATGTTTTACCCAGCATCCTTTTATTTGTCACAATTTTTAAAATGTGGAGGCATTATCAAAATATGTTTTGTATATCTGAGAGGTTTCTTGAAGAAGTACGTTTTTTGTTGATTTTTTTTTCATCGTTTGATGTTTCAAATTATGTTAATTTAAAAAGAAATGAAAAGCTTTATGGGGGGGGGGGGCTCTCATGCAAACAGTGATGTTCAGAATGGGAAACTGATAGAAAAACTCTTCATCTTGCACCTCATGTGGCACCCTATTGTGGACGCCGTTGTTTTTTTTTTACATCACTATGTTGTTGTGGAATTTCATGTCCTTTGCACTTTTTTTAAAAATAACACACTGTTTTAGAGTTGTGTAGATAATTTTATCTCCTGTTTTGCTGCAAGATAAACTCACAGCATGACTAGCCTTTCAGGCTGCTCACCTGCTTGGGAACCACGTCTCGCCCAAACAATCTTGTCTTAACATCATATTTCTGCAAGGCTTATTTGCATGGCACTGTGTTCAGAGAGAGACCTGCAACGACGTCTCCTTCAAACGACAATGCAGAGAATTCTTTGCAATTATTCTAAGAATACATTTCAAAACGCAGAAATAGGTTCTGTTTATAAATAAAGGCATTTACGAAGCTTATTATCAGTTCTGAGAGGATCTGTAAGATTTAGTTATCTCATTGATTTTACTATGGGCTCAACAGGCTTCTCTGTTTAACAGCGTTTCTCTATTAGGGAGAGCTACTTAACTCTGTGTACTCAGTTCTTCTTTCACAATGAAAGCACTCATGGAGCCAGAGCTTATGTGGGTTTTTATTGTTTTTATATTTTTTTTGCTGTCTTCTCAGCCCTCCCAGCCCCCAGTCAGCAGTGGCAGATGGCCGCTCACACTGAGCCTTGGTTCCTGGTAAAAGGGAGTCGTTCCCTCCACCCTCGCTCATTCGGAGGAGGGATAGGAAGTCGAGACAAATATGTGATTAATTGAATTTGACTAGACTGTATTATAATTGCGGGGAAATTGGACAGTATGTAATTGCATTAGAAGTTTTAGTTATATGGGCCCATTTTCTTCTGAAGTAACCTTGAGATACTATAACAATAGTTGTTGTGCATTGGTGGTATATAAATAATCTCATTTTAAACTAATTTCATCCAGCTAGTCCTTTCTTGAGATATAGCTGATAACTAAAAGGTCTTACAAACTGCAAAATGAGGAAGGCAAATACATTGCATTTAAATAGCACCTTTTTTACAGATACATGAAGTAAGGAATTCAAATGTTTCCTTCAGGTGTAAGATCTCTCAGTGCAGATGGTGAAGAGGTGTGTAGGTGAGCTCACCGGAGATGTGGCTGCACTGCAGTCTGACACCTGGGGGGCCCTGACATCTGTTCAGTTGTTACTGAATTAAAATCAGATGTGAGGAGTCTCACTAAATGTTCGCAAAATACAGTTTTCAAGACATATGGATTAAATTAAATACGATTTAATGAGGAAAAGAGCATAAAACAGTTTTATATCTATTTTGCAGGCACAGTTCTATGTTACTGTGGCCCAGTGGGTAGAGTAGTTGTGCTCAGAGGTTTATGGTTTGAGTCCAGCTTCCCCCTGTCACATGTCGATGTGCCCCTGGGCAAGGTATTTACTCCAAGTTGCCAACTGTTCTGCTGATCAATGTATGAATGTGTGCATATTAGTGACTTTGGACTTTACTTCATTAGGTCCCCGAAGGGCAATTCAGTTGCAGCAAGTAATAGTAGTAATAATAGCAGCCATCACATAATCACACAAACAATACCGACAATAGACAAGACAGAAGGATAAGAAGCGACTTATAAAAGTTAAAGGAGATCAATCTGAAACACATTTGCAAAAGATAAAAGACAGGAGTTAAGACCTGAAGTAAAAATGAACGATAAGCCTGAAGTTGGAGTTAAAATGAATGATAAAGTGCAGCAATTAGATAGTGACCTGGCTGAGTGCGACTGGGTGAATGTGGCTATAAGGTGAAGTGGTCTGAGGGGTCAGTATGACTAGAAAAGTGCTCTTAAATTCAGTCTATTTACCATTCAGGCTTTTAAAAATTTTATATTTTAAACTACATCTGTGAATCAACATTGGAAAAGAAAACATGAGAGGGAAAACTCTCACACACACACACACACACACACACACACACACATATACACAAACTGATCTAAAGTAATTATGGCAGAAGTTAATACATTAAATTAAGAAATACATTAACCAGACAAGGTGAAGTGATCTGAATCAGTTTTCATATTTGGCTTTCTTTAAACTATTGTCTCACCTGATCAGTTAACTTTTTTTTATTACTGTTGGCAAACTATTCCAAGTCTGGGGTCATTGAAATTATAAAGATGATGGTCCTCTGTGTTTGGTTATATAGACAGTATATCTAAGTATCTCCAGAATAAGGCTGCTAACACATTTAAATAATTTATTCCATCATGCAGTGATACCGAGAAAGCCCCCCTTTGCAGAACCTGCTATCCGGTGCATCCTGGCATCCTCCTCTGCTGCTATATCAAGCTCTCTAAAACCAAACCTGACTGAGTGTTCTCGGCCTGCATCCTCCGGGCCTCTCCTCAGCACTTTGAAGGTTTTGGTATGCAATAATGAGACAGGATTGGCCAAGCTTCACCACGGTCTAATGGTAAATCAAAGACAGAAACTTACCAAATGTTTAGTTTTAAAAACATTATAGAGCTGTTGGTGTGAGCAGCTGCTCAGATATTTTAGTAATTATATTTGGTAAAAAATAAATTAAGTGAGAGAGATTTGAGCTCACCATTGTCTCGCCACTGTCTCCATAGTTTTTATCTCCAAAATATTTACACAGTTGGCTCACAGCTTCCGTCATGTACATCACTGTATCATGTTGACTTTAATAATCACATTTCATTTAATTTCTGCTGTAAATGGACATTCAAGCTTGGCAATATTCATCCTGAGATCTCAAATAAATCAAATTCCTGTTTCATGAGTGTAAGAACCTATCCATGAACTTCTAGCTAAAAGAAAATCAGAAGGACACAGAAAGTTAAGGAAATATTTGAAATTACCTTTTTCAGGTTTAGTAGCGCCTCCAGCCAACGTTCTAACTCCGTCCACGAGGAAAGAAGTCAACTAGGCAATCGCCTCCACTCATAAAACGTAATTACTCACAGCGTAAAGTCGTAACTGAAAGCATCTCTGCAGAGTTTATTAACACTCAGCCACTGGACAGTAAAGGGAAACAGTTCTTTTAAAGTGGATTTTATGAGTAAATAAATGGAAATTGGAAAAGGGAAAAGTCTAAATATAGGATTGTGAAGCTATATCTCAGCCTTTTCGCTGGTTGAAGTTGCACTTTATTTACCACCAGCAATAAAGCCGTAAAAAGCTAGCAGTGGGACCTCATGATACTGACAGGATGTAAACACTTCACAGTTTATGGAGCTGAAAAAATACACTTATTTTAAGATGTTCAAAAACTACATCAACCAACTGCATGATATAAGATTTACAAGCAAAGGTTTATGCTCCAGATTTTTATTACACATTAAAGTGTTTTCCTGAAATGTTTTCCTCCTTTATTGCAGTAAGACGGGACGTAAAAATAAATACATCTGAACTTTCAGTAAATTATTTCAGCGGGTATTATTAAAATTGCAAGCAGCACAATTGTTGAATCCCTGCTGGTAATATGATCCTCTTTTGCCAGTGGGGCAGCACACAGTTTTCTCTTTTAACGTTTCACAGGGTTGGATCAAGCAGAGAAATGAAATTTTGACCTTTACTCTTTGCACAACATTTCTAAATCATCCAGAGTCCAGGGTCCTCGCTTACACAGTCTGCTCCTCTGCTCTCCCAAACAGATTTTCTGTTAGGTTTAGGTCTGGAAACTGTGATGGCCATTGAACAAGCTTGTTTTTCTGCCTGGTGAATCATTTCTGTGTTAATTGTCCCCATATGTTTTGATTCATCCTACTAAAAGTACCTCATGTTCATTTTCCTGGTTTCCTGATTATGTACACTTGGAATAGAAGCTGGCCCACTGCATCACACATCCCCCACCTTACTTAACAGTGTACACGAGGAGCTGTTGCACATGTTCATCCTTTGTTTTACACAAGAAACACTCATCTGGAGCGATTGTTGAGAAAAGCAGGGTTTTAGTCTCATTGGACCAAAGCACACGACTCCAGTTAAAGTCGCAGTAGAACAAACTCTTTCTTGCACTTGTGATGGTGGGGCTAAGGGTAACCCCAAAAAACCCGGTTAGCCTGTAGATAGCATTCAATGGTAGTTAATATGCAACTTTTTTCAGTTGTTCTCCAGCAGTGACCTCTGGAGATTTATTTACCTTGTGTTTTTTTTTTTTTGTGCATAAATATATAGTATACTATGTATGTTTGTTTTTTTTTTTTGTTTTTTTTACATTTTGTACTCTACAGCCTCTTATTGTTATTATCTGTTTTTAAATTCTCACCTTTGTGTCTGCATTCTACATTTTCCTTTCACTTTGCTGCCGGTACATTTGAATTTCCCCACTGCGGGAAAATGAAGGATATTTCTGTTATATTCAACTCAGTTCTATTATTACTGTCATATCAGCGTGTGTGGTTGCAAGATAAATATGGGTCATCCATTCTAGTGGCAAGTACTAAAATAAATTATCTTCTTTCTCTCTTTTATTTATACTTGAGAGAAAAAGAAATGCATGAATTGCCAATTAAAAGTTCCTAAAAACGTAAAAGTAAAGCAGAAATGGAAGGAAAATGCTTCAGTTACATTTATGTCTATAAACAGAGTTTTTCAGGTACTGACAATTATGCCACCTGAGAGTTTGTTAAAAAAAATTCAATGACGTTCCCCCACTATAAATGTACTGAAATTAGTAGTTGGATTTTTTTTTTTTTATCATTTATTCCGGTTGAGATAATGCTGCTGCTCTGAAAGATGATTCATATTCTCTTTATGCTACTTTGTGAAGAATCTATATGTACGCATCTGTATGTCTAAAAATGTTAGATTCAGTTTGAGCCCCAGAAATTGGCCATTAGACTGTAAAAGTGAGTCATGTTCCTTCACTAAGTTTAATCAATAGTTGCTGTTGGGGGTTACAAACCGAAAGGAACAACATTACACCTGTAGCTCAGCATGGCCTGTTTTATATATTCATCTTTACATATTTGCACTGGACAGGAATGAGGAGGCATGTCCACTTTATTATCCACTGCTTCTTCTCTTGCAGGGTTACGAAGATGGATATGATGAAGAATACGAAGATGAGAGTTATGAAACCTATGATGATAACTACAGCACTCAGTCAAAGAGGTGATATTTTTACGCAGACAAATACATCTGGATAATTATATCACCCTGCACAAGTATCTAGACCATTTTAACAGATGTTTACAAAAGCTATGAATGATATTGTTTTTAGGAGGCTTGGTGACTCCAAACTACTATTGTCCTCCCAGTTGTCTTGTCAGGGAGCTTTGAAGACATTTTTCTTACATTTCTTGCAATCCTTCTCACCGTGTTTGGTAAGGGGTGTAAATCACCAGCTTTATCACGACACTATATCGATTTGTTTGGATGACGATACGATATTTGCCGATACTACAAAGTCTGTTACGATACAATTTCCATTAGATTCAATTCACAAGTCTTAACATTGATATCACAAAAATACCCAAATATGATTTGACCATTTTATTTCTAAGCTCTTTAAATCCAAACCAGCATTCTTCTAATAATAATACTAGATCACCTATTCACTATAGTCTCATGCCTAGTGAATTTCAAAATAAAGGCGTATCTTAAAAATGACAATATGATAGACATTTTCATTTTGCATGGATGTAATTGGATCATTCACCATTAAATCGATCTATCGATGTAGATCAATGTATTGTTACACACCTAGTGTTTGGTGGGAATCTCATCTTGGTAAAAAATAATTATTTCCTTGTGTGTCATTTTATTATTTTTTTCATCACTGAATAAATTTACTCAGATTAAATGTTGTGCTTCTCTTGATATTTAGGTGTCGCTACTACAGCAATTTTTTTTACCCCTTTTTTTTTTACTGGGATTCCTAACAATTATGAAAAGTATGGTAGTTCAACTGAAGATCCGAATTACATGTCTCCACAACTGTTTAAGAAATGACACTAAGTAGGAAAACTTCATAAATAGAAGTTGTGGCATCCTAACCTGACAACAGCCAGCTGCATGTCGCTCCGCCTAGCTCCACTCACATACATCTGGGACACCGCCGATAGAGAATGATTTCTCCAACCAAATTTATGGTCTGGCCAATCAGGACGCAGGGCTGGAGTTTCATAGATGTGACGTAGTGGAGACGCGACCATGACGTGAGACTGTTTTGATAGCAATGGCGGCTCGTCGAGGAAGCAAGCGTTAGCATTGATGCTGCTATTTCTTCCGTGTTGTCCAATCTACCTAATATTGTTTCATTAAAAGAACATCAGAGAACGCCTCTGAAGGCTTTTGTTGGTGGAAACGATGTTTTCGCCCTTCTCCCGACCGGATTTGGCAAGTTTTGTTTTCCGGGGCCAGCGGACGTGCAGACGCGGACGCGCCCCGGAGCGGTTAGCGGTTAGCGCTAACTATGTTAGGAGGCCTTTAGTCCTCAACGCGGTCGGCCCGGAATCGACTCCGACCCGCGGCGCTTTGCCGCCTGTCTTCCCCCCTCTTCCTGTCAGCTCACTGTCAATAAAACTCGTGCCACTAGAGCCGCAAACACATTATTATTATTAATTTTTTTTTTCCTGCGTCGCTATCATTAGCGTCACGGGTTAGCTTCGGTGTGAGTGGTTGAAATAGCACGTCAATAAAGATGACAGACAAGTGGCTTATCCAATCATATGCAAGAATTTTTGATAAGGCCCAGCCTTCTGTAAATGCAATTCCTATGGCGGAGTCCCAGATGTATGTGAGTGGAGCTAGGCGGAGCGACATGCAGCTGGCTGTTGTCAGGTTAGTGGCATCCGCCTCGAACGGCCATTTAAAGCACATCATTGTGCAACAGGAGGGGCTCAAACATACCATTAAATCCCATTTTCACCGCGGTGCTGTTTGACAATCCTCACTGGAGCACAAAATGTGTATTAATCCACAGATGTGAATAGTCCTAACCAAATGCTTTATTTACACCTCTTCAGGCAAGTTTCTAAACATTACAGAGACCATCTGTTGTTGGATTAATGCGCTGTCCCACAGAGTAAAAGCTACACATTTATGAGCTGCTTTTAAAGGTCGGCAACTTCAGAAAAAAAACAAACTCTGCCTTCACGGCTGAGTGATACTGACAGTATAGATAAGAAATAACATAAAGAATGACTATTTTTTTTAAACTAACTGTGAAATTGCTGATTTCTGAAACACTGACGTATATGCAGTTGCCTGTATAAGTCTTAATACACTGTAAATTCACTTACAGTTCATCAAGTTACAACAACCTTTAATGTATTTTATCATATTTTTTTTATGCGATAGAATAATGCAAGGTGTAGCTGTGAAGAGGAATGGAAATACATGGCTTTCTTGTTTTACGAAAACTAATGTGAAAAGTGTGCATTAGTTTTCAGCCCCCTTTAATTCAATGCCCCAGAATAAAATCCAGCGCAACCAGCAGCCTGCAAGTCATCTGATTAGCAAATGCTGTTAATAGAGAAGTCTTAAGCAGGGTTAGGTGATAAACCAAGCTCTAAAAATCTTGAGAATTACTGCTCAATTATCATTTTGAAATAGAAAGAATACGGCATGCCGGCTAAATTCAAAACCCAACGTGTGGCCCTCCTCTACTGTAAAACGCAGTAGTGGCAGCGTTCTGCTGTGGGGATGCATTTCTTCAGCAGAAACAGAAAAACTGGTCAGAGTTGGTGGAAAAATGCAGGAACTGAATAGAGATGGGGTCAGAGACTCATCTTGTAACAGAGATGTGTAGCCAGAGTTGCAATGCAATGGTTAATATTGCAGTTTGGTCATGTGTTGTCATAATCTGTGCCTGTCTGCAACCTGCCACGCCCTCCTGATCCGCTTTTTGTCAGTGGATGTCCAGCGAGCCTTCCTTCCCTGATTGCCACATCGAGACCTCAATCACATTTCCTGGATTATCCTACCTTGCCCTTTTTGGACTCCTAGCAAGCTTCTGATCTCTGGACCACGAACACCTTTCTGAATCAGGACCTTCGAGCCTTGCCTGGTCCCTAGAAATGTATGCCTTTCTCTGATCAGCCCTGTGTGACCCAAGCCTGTCCTCTGGACTCTGATCAACCCTCAGCCATCCTGCCTGACAGACAGTACGCTAGCTTTCACCCCTGCCAGGTTATTCAAGCTTGCTCCTGCAGAGGTTCTCTATCTGTATCCAGGTTCCTTTTTTTCTAATAAACCTTTTGAGGGCCCTCCATGTTCTGGCTGAATTTGTGGATCTCCTGTCTGCTCCGTGTGACATGTGGTGGAAAGGTCCTGTCAAATTCCAGACCTAAATACAGTTGAGAATCTGTGAAACACTTCACCCAACCTGTCTGAGTTTGAGCGATTTTGCAAGGAAAACAGCAGTAAAAACTTCATTCTAGACATCTAAAGCCAAGTGAGATATAGCTGCATCTGTCAATGCAGCAAAAGGTAGTTCTACAAAGCAGTGACTCGGGATGAGTGGTGGGGGTCAATACAAAAGCACACACCAGTTTTAAGACTAAAAAAGAAAAAAGTTAATGCATTTTTTACCACTTCACAATTGTGCACTACTTTGTGTTGGTCTATCATAAAGGGGTCAAACTCGATTTGGCCTGCGGTGTAATTATGTTTGGCCAAATGTCTATTAGAGCCGCTCCGCTCAATAAAATAAATTGAAGTCATTGTAACTTGATAAACTGGAAGACTGTTAAAGTGACATGAATACATTTGTGGACAATATATGTATATTTCTTATTTTTGTCCACTTCTTGTAGATAAGTCATTAGTTGTATATGAAGAGACAGCCTTAATTCTGAATAATATTTCTGTTTTGTTTCTAAAGCATTTCAGAATATTATGAATATGGACACGGAACCAGTGATGAATCGTACAACAGCTATGGTAAGTCTGGCCTATTTGGTCCAAAAACAGAACTTTGTTTTCATGAGCTTGTGATCCAGTTGAGTCACCTCCACCCTTTTCTTTTGACAAGCACCCAGGGTGAAGTACTTAATTTGGAAAAAGTGCAGAATAAGCCCATTATAGAAACTGAAAAGGGGGTTGATTATTTGATTAGCCCATCAATAAAACGATTCTACAACTTGAAGGCTTATTAATTAAGTCTTTTATCAAGTAAAATGTTCCCACTGTGTAGCGCACTCTTAGATTCATCAAGACCAATCGAAAATCAAAATGCAAGCGAGCTCCTGTCCTAAACACCCTTTGGAAATGTCTATTATGTGTCAGGGCCATTTTTTCTGTAGAAATGTAGTGGAAAAAAGCAATCATAATTTTTCACTATTATTTTAGGTAATTGCTGTATTCTCAGTGTACAAACATCCTGGCAGTTCATGCAGCCCAAGCAGCTGCTACACTGTTATTAAAAACAAGCAAGAGACAAAGAGAAAAGCCCTGCAGCCCACTTGCTGACCTGTGGAGCCGCTCCTCTACGCATCACCCCCTCCTACGATACCTGACTGCAAGCTGCGTTTAACTAAAACTGTGAAACTGGGAATGTGCCAGCGAAAGCTCAAGGGGCCACAAGCTGTTTTACCTTTTGGGTGTTTGGCCCTCAAAGGCTTTTTTTTTCATAGAGCGGTTTCTAACCTCTGCTGTGTGCACATGAATCACTCTCGGATGCTTCTGCAAACCAGCGGATCTTTAGACCTCTTTAAGTCGAAAGCTGCTTATTTCCAGAGTTACATATCTGAAACTGCAGCAAAGAAAAGCCTTAATCAAAAGGGCATATGTCACCGTATTTTAGAGCCAAAAAAACTAAAAATCTTCAAAGTATTAAAATATAAGTAAACCCCAATTGACCTGTCCATCGGTTTTAAAGCAGATAAGTAATTTTAAAAACTTTTCTGAGACAAGAAAAGCCCTTGGAGCTCCACTCCATCCCCAAAACACAAAGGCACTACCATACATGAATGAGTACGTGGCGTCCGTCTAACACTCTCTATGGCTGTGTCCTTTTCTTTGCAAAAAGGACCTTTTACGCAGTTACATATGAATTGAATGCATGTCTGCCTATGACCAACAGAAAAAGGATGTAACAAGAACTTTTGATACAAAGATCAACTGCACAGGAAGTGTGACTGAGCTCCACGCAAGTAAACACAGGTTTGGGTTTGAGCGTTTCTGAATCAGAAACGCTCTCCGCTGCAAACGTTGTTTGCTCCAGGATTGTGAAACAACTGCAATATTGGATTTAGAGAAACTTAAATAAATAAAACATAAAAAATAAAACGGTTTCGTGTCACACCATGGACATAGAGCAGCGAGCATGCAGCCTAAACCTGAGGCGACTACGGGCGTTCTTTGTCAGCATAAAGTCAGCATGTAAGAAAAAAATCTTACTTCTACTGATAATTAGCTGTAGCAGTTTCATTTCTTTCCCTTCTCGGTGTGTGTTAAATAACAGGATTGCTGTGCAGATGCTAAGTGTTGCAGAAAAAATTTGTAACCACAACATCTATAGCATCAGGTTGAAGTGACTTTTTAGGGCCAAAACATGTTATGAGAAAACCATAGTTAGTGTTTCAGTGCCTTGGACTAACTTTTTGAAACCTCCATTACTTTAGTGTAGTCAAGCACTCACAAAGAAAGAAAGAAAGAAAGAAAGAAAGAAAGAAAGAAAGAAAGAAAGAAAGAAAGAAAGAAAGAAAGAAAGAAAGAAAGAAAGAAAGAAAAAGCACAGTCTGGCCATGTGGAGGAGAAGACGCTACAACAATCAGTGCACTGCTCCCTAACATAAAACTCTCTGGGAGGGAGGACACCACTAGTCGTTAAGGTAACAATGCTTCTCAGAACTGGAGCAGAAGTTGCGGCATCCTGCTTGGATACTGGCAGCGCTGTAGGGGTTAAAATGATGTTTTTTGTCATATGGAATCTTTTTACCACTGTGGTGAATAAAGGGAAGACTGGGCTCACAACAGAGTGCTGTTAAATCTCTCCATGGGGTACCTGCCTTTATGACTTCAAATCTTAGCGAAAGGCTTTGTTATCAATGCTTTTGTCTTAGGGGGTTATCTGGCACTGATGCTGACCTTGCTGTTTCAAATGTAACGCCATTACCATTGGACAACTTTTGCCACCTTTTTAGCTGATTTGTACTTGCTTTTTTTTCCTCTCATGCTTTTTAAATTTTTTTCTTGGTTTTGGACAGAATTTGAACATTGTGAGCTACAAGACAACACCGTTGGAAAATAAAAGATTTAACCATGATAAAATATCTCCTTTAAGTGTAAGAAAATAATTTGAATTCCAGTTGCAAGGTCTTGTGAAATCAGCAGTAAGCTGGTTGTCATTCCCTTTTTCATTTATTTTCAGCACAATGAATTAAGCACTCGGGTGTTTAGGTCAGACCGCAGCAAAACCAAGCAGCCGATAATTTGATTTTCTGCTTCTTAAACACTCTCTTATTTGGAAACAGTGCAATGTGCCATGCAGCAAAGGTGGCCGACTTTATGTAATTTGCCTTTAAGGAAGGAGTCGCTGACAGTCTAATCTCAGTATTGGTCCAGTAAAGGGGAAAAAAAAGCTTATGACAGTAATTTCCTCCTGTGAGAGAACCCTGTATTTCCAAGGATGTAATCTGCTGCCTTAAATGCATTTTCTTTGCTGAAACGCGCTGTGAGAGGATAGAGCACAATGCGTGTGTGTGTTTGTTGTGTGAGGTGTCGTTTTCCTTTGTACAAAAGTGAATGTGGTACATTCCCACCGTGTTTTGCAGAAGAAGAGTGGACGAGCCCCAGACCCATTCTCAAAGCTCCAGCTTTACGCCTGACAAGAGGAGGCTACAGAAAGCATCCCTATGGTAGATACTGAAGGTGCTCCAGATTTGTGCCCTCCACTTGCTCTTTTGAAATCTTTTTTTTTTCCCTTTCAACTTTTGTCAAACAATAAAATGTTGTAAAATTCCCCATTTCATCGTCGGATTTTTAAATAATGATAAAAAAAAAGACATGGTTAATAATAGTCTGGTGTGAGAATTAAATCATGCACTATGAAGTCTCTTTAACATTAAGCAGAGTCACCATGTACAGGATGATTGTTCTTTAAATTAGCTGTTTAAATTACTTCTATTGTCCCTACGGCGGCAATTTCACAATTTCGACAGACCTGTTCTTACAGAGTATGTATGCGATTGGGACAGGTTGGTTTCCATTTATTGTCTTCACTGGAGTTGTTTCCGAAGGTTCACAGGCCAACCCCTGCTCTTTTTCACTAAATTAACCAGAGTCATGCCGTCGCTGTGTAACCGGCGAATTCAACCTCCTACGTTTTATTGGGGTGTTGTTTGTGCTCTGCTCCTGCTAATGATGTCAGCATGGATAAAAGGACCAGAAACGTGAGTCAAAAAGAAAAAAACTTAATCGCATTAGGATATTTATTCAGAGGCTGTCAAACTGTTCCAACAGAAGCACAAATAAAACAAGCAACTGTCCAGAAGGATGGGGGAAAAATTAAATAAAACTAAAAGATAATTGCTTTATGATGACGTTGAACCAAAAGCACTGGTGTCACCTGTTTCACCAGATTAGAAGGTTTTGCTCTCTGTTATTATCCCTTAATGTTACTGTCTAATTACTAACAGCCTTTGGGATCACATTCACATTCGGTGATATTCACGTAAAGGGAAAATAATCATCTGATATTTCCAAAAGGCTTCTGCAATCTTTAAGTGTAGGAGAAACAGCCTGATGACGCATGTCTGTATCAATATGCCGAACGTCTATTTTTGCTATGTTGAATGGCGCAGCTGCACCTCCACTTTCTGACTTCTTTATTACTCCCAACTAGACTTTGTAAGTCAGCTATTATATCCAGGCAGTGCGAGCAGCCATCTGCCCTCATGTTATTGCTGTCAGCGTGAGAGCTTCTAAATGGACAGTAAACATGCAAGGAAAAGAGCGATCCGTTCGTACCGCTGCAGCCCCGACCACAGCTTCCCCACTTGAGAGTTGTAAACGGAGGAGTGTTTCGTTCCCACCAGTCCTGACCGAGAGCAAGCAGAAAACTCTTTTAGACCACAGTAGAGTTTATTTGACACATAATTGATCGTTGAACAATTTTGGCTGAATCTATCCACTTTAGAGAGTTGTTGCTATTCTCAGACCTTTGCCCGTAGTTTCTATTTTGAAGTTAATTTGAAGTCAAAAAGAATAGCGACTAAAACGCTCCAATTCAAAGTAGAAGACAGCCATTCGAGAAGAAGATACGGTTATCTAAAAGAAGTGCATTCCCTTTAAATTTGAGGAGACTTATCTAGGGGTTTTGGGATGTAGCTACTGTGTTTGTCACAAACGAGCACTTTTGTTTGTGATTAATATCTTGGTGGTCTTTGTACTGTTTGGTTTTGTACATTTGATGTTAGATTCAAATCAGTTTAGAAAGGTCAAATCATTTGCGCAATAAAAGTCTCGAATAGATTGAAGTAGCAATGTATAAAATACCCAATCACACTAGTAATCACAATGTTACTCTAAAATATGGCTTTGCTACAATATTTGTTATATTATAACATTTCATTTAAAAATAAATAAAAATAAATAAACAAATAAAATAAAAAAATTAAAAATATATATTCTAACATTTTAGATAACGTGCATTAAAACTCTGCTCTGCCATGATAGATTTCTCACTGTCCTTTATTCTCCTGACATAAAATAGTGGCCAAGATCAGAAAACTCAGGGAGAGTGGTGGTGACGCTGATGGTGGAAGAGTACAGAGAAAATGTGGGTTATTGATATTCAAACTTGGACTTGCAAGATTTAACAATAAGGTTTATTTTTTGTTGTTGTTTTGTTTCGTTTTTCACACAGATCTCTCTAAAAATAATTTTGTTTTTACCAACACGGTACGGCATCAGTTCACACCGGTTCATACTTTTACACCAATATGTCACATAGAAATCATCAAAACTCCAACATGCTTTAGTGTACAACAATATATTTAAAACATCAATAAGAAACTTTAATACATTGACAGAAGGAATCTTTTTCCCTGGCCTGACAGCGCAGAATTAAAGGGCAAGGACATTCCCATTAATTAACAAACCTGCAAATTTTAGCACATTTAGTATGTTTTTGATCTATGTAAAATAAGCTTTATGGTGAGATTATTTAAAATGACCTGCAAGCCTTGTTTAGTTACACCTAAATAAAACATTTAATAACTAATAACATTATGCTTCAGCAAAAAACAAATAGTGACATTTTAGGCTAAAATGAACAAATTCAGACATGCGGCACTGAAATGCAGTAATTTCAGCAGGTGCTTTATTTAAAAAAATATACTGCCACGGTAACAAATAAGCAAAAAAGACATTGCTCTGAAAAAAGATTAAAGTGAAAAGCTGCTTTAAAGCAACAAATGGAAACCAATCTATCAAGAAGCAAAGACCTGAATGTAAAGTGTCTCAATGATCTAAACATTTCCATAAAAACTTGTTTAATATTGTGAACGCTAAATGATTAAATAACCAAGTTCCCCCTTGAAATTTTAAAGCATTATATAAAGTAACTGATACCAGAGATAAAAGGGAGTCCTGGTCGTATTGTGATTTCAGAGCTCATTGGAAATCACATCCTCTTGTTTGGGTTGAAAGCATTCACCACAGTGTGTAATTCATAAAGTGTGCTTTGTTCTGTGTGTAATCTGTATTTGTACTTAAAGCATTTAATAAAAATAACTTAAACCTCAATCCAGAGTGAACTACTTCATAAATAGGAGAAAATCCGTCTGTAAATGATTTTATTTATTTTATTCATTCATTTATTTTGTGTAATTTGCTTTGAGACACCAGCTAAAATGTTGAATAAAGAAAACTCTCCAACTTGCCCAAAATGAATATTTGATCCTTATTCAAAACTAATAAATGTCTTCTTGCAATCCATTCTCTGAAGTGTTACATCATAAACAGATATTGACTCACACTGACTTTCTAATGGAGTTTTATAGAGGTAAGAACTCCTCTCATATATATATATATTTATATATCTTAACAATGCCTTAAATATGCTCGACTAATTAAAGAATCCATATACTGATACTCTGCTTGTATGTCATTAGGGGAAACAACCCAACCTACAGAATCTCAGTTGCTACCTGCAACATCTCAGTTTCTCTGCTGAACTCCTTCTGTTTGTGCATTTCTTTCATTTCTGCGTGTTTTCTAAACACCACTGCCCATGTCTGTTCAGCCATTTGAATTCTGTTTTGTGATTAGCACACCCGAAGCCTGACTCTGATTAAAGGCTGTAGATGATGGGACTAAAAGGAAGACTAAACACTAAACAGGTAACCCCTAATGCTAATCCTAATTTAACCATCAACTGCTAACTTTCACTTTAAAAAGAAAAAAAAAAGTAAACCTGCTCGTTTTAACCCCAAGATTAATCTCCCTCGAAACCTCTAAGCACATTCATAAGAGATTCTGCTAAACTGCTATAAAACCAAAGACTAAATTAAAAGGCTCTAAAACGATGTTCGGCTAACTAGACATGACCCCCGAGAAATAAATACATTTCTCATTAAATGTCTTTTTTGTTAACCTTGAATTGGTTTACTTTTTTTCTCAAAATTATGGAATGATTGTGTTCTGTATATCATACAAACTTCACTCTGCATGCAGGCTGCAAGCCTAAGTTATGTTGTGTAAGATTTGTGCGTACTTTATACCAGTGATCTGTTCTTTCTTGTAGATATTGAAAAACACACTAGTGTGTGTTCACCAGAGCCCAGAGGAACACAGCAGGTGAGTGAGCAGAAAAATATTCAGTCGCATTTTCATTTTCATGACTGTCTCTGTTTATTTATTCGAACCTACAGCCAACTATTAAAAACATGATAAACACAACTCCAGTATTACAAGCTGTTGCTCTTTTGCTAATATTGTGTAATTTAAAGTTGCATTTTCTTCTGTGAAACTGTCCAACCTCTGCATTTCATAAAATGTAGTCGCTTAAAAATAAATCCACCTTTTGCTAAGTTGCAACCACAGACTTAATTGTATCTGAACGCAACAGAAAACAAGCGTACAATTAGGAAGTGGACGACAAACGTTGCATGATTCTTGCGATGTTTCACAAATTAAAGAAAGGTGGCGTAAATTTGTTTTCAGCCTTCTGGAGTCAATGTTTTAGAGGAACCTTTGCCAAACACAGCTGCAAGACCTTTGGAGAATGTCTCGCCTAGTTTTGCACATCTATAAAATAAGAATTTGCCCCATGTTTATTTATAAGATAGCTGAAGGTCAGCAAGATTGGACTCAGAGCATCGATAAACAAGAGTTTTCAGGTTATGCCACAGATTTTCAAATCTATGTAGTTCTGGACCATGATTTAGGCCATTTTAACACATCACACTTTGATCTAAACTGTTCCATTGTAGAACCTCCGCCCCACCATTAAGCAGAGTGTCTTTCAGGATTGCCCAGTGTTTATCTCCATCCACTTTCCCTCTAACTCTTACCCACTGCAGGAAATAAAAAAATCTCCAGGGCATGATGCTGCAACCGCCTTAGTGTGTTCATAGCTATGTGATGTCTTCATTTTATTTTACACATAATGTTTTGCATGTAGACCAAAAAGTTCAATTCTGGTCTCATCTAATCAGAGCACCTTCTTCCACATTTGCTTGGGGCTTTTTCCACACTGTATAGGAGCTTTCTATGGATTTATTTTAACAATGGCTTTCTTACAGCCAATTCTGCCAATTATATCTGGAGTGCAAGTCTAGAAGTTGTCTTGACAAAAGGTTCTCCTTCCTGAGCCATGAAGCTCCTCCAGAGTTTTCTTGGCCACTTCTCTGATAAGCGCTTTCTTGCAAAGCTTGTAAATTGAAGAAAAGGGTCAAATTATTGGAAGGTTTGTAGCTGTGCTAGACCTTTTATTGATGTTTTCTTGTAAATTGAGATGTTCAAAGTTGAGTATGTTGTTTAATAATTGAACCCATTTTTTAAGTTCCCTGTCCTGTCTGCCGTGTTCCTTGTCTTCATGACGCTTTTTGTTCACTAATGTTCTCTAACAACCGTATGAGGCCTTCACAGAACAGTTGGATTAATAGTGAGATAAAACTACACATTATTTAGGTGACTTTGAAGGTAGCTGGATGCAATGGATTTTATTTAGGGATATCAGTATGAAGGAGTTCAATATCCTTTTTAGGTTTTACTTGTTGAGAAAAAAAAAACCAAAATGCTGTGTAAACATTTTATTTTTCTTCACAATTTTGAAAAATTGTGTTTATATATCACATAAAATACCATTTAAAAAGGTCAAAGAGTACTAAAACCTAAGGCTATATAATTAATTGTAAAAGAGGGACAACAAAGGATAAAATGTTTTGTAGGTTGAGAGTTGGACTAAAATGCAGACGTGACTGGAACGTGCATGTTTTAAGGTTACTGATTTTAATGCAGAATTATACAACAACTTACATGGCTTGTATAAGGAGAACAGGACATGGAACATGCGCAGAATAATGGGAAGAACCAGTAATTAACAGAGACAAGCAGGGGGCTTATATAGAGAGAGAAGGGTGGAGAATGACACTGCAGGTGAGCTAATCAGGGGGAATTTGAACAGCAGTGGAAGAGAGCAAAACATGGAAACCAAGGAAAGAGGAATGATTAAATAGAGGGAACTAAACTACACATAAAAGAGACTACAAACCAAGGGGGAATTATACTAACACTGATATCGAGGATGAACTAAAATACACAGAGAAAATACAGGAAATCAATTAAAAAAACTAAATATAAAGATACAAATTTATGTGGCAATGATAAACACAGAGAAATGAACTGAGTATGGCACGATGTTTCAAAACAATAATAAAGAACACAGAAGTGATCAAAACACAGCTCCTCTGGGATCACAACATAAACATTAAAATCAATTAAAGAATGTGAAGTGTTACTAAACTCCTATGGAGTCGGAACAAGAAAAGGAGAGCTGAGTGATGGCACTTTGAAGTTGTGTTTTTTATTCATGCAAGCAAAGAGCTACCAGGGGCAAATGTTACAATTCCCATTCAAAAAAGCACAGATTCTCACAAATATTATATAAGGTAGTCTTAAAGAGAATCCCATTTACTCATTCTGTATCTTTCCCTTCAGCTAATCTCCGCCTTTTTCTTTTGTTCTGTAAGGACCAGTTATTGCATCTTTGTTTTCTTCATCTGTGTGTGCGTTTCCTCTCCCTAAATATCATCAGGTAATTCTGCAAATACAGTAAAATGTAATCCCCGAGGCCACATACCTGCTGACCCATTAATAATTCATCTGCTGCAACACAAACCTTGATCCAAACGAGTACTCCGTTTTGAAAATGTATCTGAGGCCTAATGTCGAAGTTTCACTGTTGTGCTGATAACGCATAACAGGATTTATGAGCAGAGAGACCCGAGCAAAAGATGCAGCATCAGTCTTAGCATCACTTTTGTTTTGTAGGGAAATATATCCCTTGAAATGGTGCAGTTAGTTGTGACTGCTCTCTCTGTGGCATACATAGCAGTTTAATAAGACACAGCTCATCTGAATAGAAGAATTTTAAACCTTAAACAAAAACAGCAATGTTACAAATTTAGATCTGATCAGGAACACAAACATTTGTTACATACGGCACTAAATAACAGAAGACTTGAAAACAAATGAATAAGTGCACTCAGGATGTTCAACTCCAAGATGAAATACGTGTGGTCCACGTATGATGTATGTTTTTTTTTTTTTTTCTTACCCTAAGCTAAGCTATAAAATTTTATAAAATTAGCCTGGTTATTTTTTGGTAATATTGCTAACTAGCATTGTGTAAAACACCAGTTGAGAGTGATGTTAAGGAAAAAAAAAAGAAGATAAAAAGCTATAAACATATACGATAAAATATTATTGGGTTGTTTCCATGCATCGGTACACACCTGCCTCTGGGATGTTTTATACCCACTTTAACAGCCAAAGATTGAAATTAATTTTATTATGTGCAGCTTACTGCAAAAAAGTTGGTATATAACTCTAAAAAATAATATTTACCATAAGGGAGTCACTAATTGCTCTTTTTATGGAGTCAATTATCCCAAACTAGGATCAGAAACACAATGAAGGGAAACAAGATGTAAATGTAAATAGATCTTCAATATATATATATATATATATATATATATATATATATATATATATATATATATATATATATATATATATATATATATATATATATAAAATGAAATACAATAATACAATGAAATTGAAAGTTATATTTCAGCATTGCATGATTATTTATCCCTAATACTCAATAAAATACTTACAACATAGCTACTTCATACTGACAGAATTTACCTAATACCCAATGTTTAACTTCATGGGTGTGATAGGGTTTGGGATTTTTTTAAGGCCATGGAATTGAAGTAAATATGGGAATACAAATTGGCAGCCTGATCCAGAACCTTATAAGCACAAATAACAAACAAAAAGATTATCTTTGATTTGCGGCATATAATGTTGATATCACATGTTGCTTTAATTGTTCTGAAAAATCTAAAGATAGTCTTGATGAAGAAGCTGAAATGTGATGTGGAAAAAACATAAATTCCATAATGTTCCGGTCTCCAGCAGTAGTCGGGTGAGAGTCAGGGCACACCCTGGACAGGTTTATTATTTTTTATTCCTTCATTAATATTAAAAATAACATAGATGTATTGTTATGTTGATCTTGATTCATATTTCTAGAATAAAGAATCTTTATTGTCATTATGTGTCACCAGAATAAAACTTTGGTAAGACACCGGCTCAGGAGGCACACAGATTACATATAACAAGAAGACACAACAGAACATAATGTTTCCACACCTTCTTTTTTTAATGAAATCAGTTGATTGTCCTGTCCAACATCACTTCCTGAAAAGCTTGAAGCGTGCAAATAGTCCTTAGGGTCTAATAATCTAGTAGTCCCTTTACAAATGATATAGATTTCTGTGCTGTTGCATGAATTAATCACCCGAACGCCCCATCGTTGATACACTCATGTAGACAGTAAATACTGTGCAATAATTTTAAACATTCAAGCTGCATGGATGGATGTGCAACCAGACATCCCCTAAGAATGTGTAAATACGCATTACCAGTAGTGTGTTTGTAACATGTAACAGACCGCACACTGGGCTGGGGCTTTGTTGATTCTCAGCAGGGGGCGATAGCCCTCACAGCTTTTGGAAATAAACAGTTTTTAAGTCTATTAGTTTTTGATTTATTGTTCCTGAAACAGAAATGTTACCTTAAAAAGAGAGCTGGGTAGCAAGGTTAGTTTCTACATCCTTACTGTCCATGTTTTCTTAAATCAGAAATATTTCCAAACAGCTCAGTATGTCTTGAAAGCCATGGAAAAGTCTAGTAGTTGACTTTCAGCCAGCTGACAGGGCAGGGAAAAGGGCAGCACTGTCCTACGTTCTGGTCCACGCCTCCAGAGAAGACTGTTCACTCCAGCACAGTCTCTCAGATCTCTTTTACAGGACTTTAAACTATAGAAACTGTTTCTTTGAAAAAGTTGAAAACTTTGTTGTGGTGTCTCGCTATGACTCATTGGCCCTCGTCTACTATATGTAGCTGTAATGTTAAGCATGTTTTTTTTTTTATATCAATGAGGTTTTTGTTTTTTGTTTTTCTAAATTTGTGGTTTGTTTTCATCCAGGGCACACAAAAAACACCTATCTCAAGACGGAAGATTTCCTTCACACATTTCTATCTTCAGCAGAAGAGAGAGTTCTTGGGTGGGTATTCATCTTTAAAAACATCTCTAAAACAATGACCTACAAACTTTAATTGGTTTGGTTAAAGGACAGAAGAAGAACTTGTTTGAATGTTTTTGTAGGCTTAATTAATATTTAACAGGATGTCTCTTTACTGGATCAATGTTTGCTTCTGTGCTTGTTTGTCTCTCTTGTTGTGTCTCTGCTCTGTCTTCTCTAACCCCCAGTCGGTCGAGGCAGATGACCGTTCATACGGAGCCTGGTTCCGCTGGAGGTTTTTCCTTCCCGCTAATGGGTGGTTTTTCTTTCCACTGTCGCTTTATGCTTGCTCAGTATGAGGGATTGCTGCAAAGCCATGGACAATGCAGACGACTCTCCCTGTGGCTCTACGCTTCTCCAGGAGTGAATGCTGCTTGTCGGGAATTTGATGCAATCAACTGGTTCCCTTATATAGGAAATTTTTGACCAATCTGTATAATATGATTGATTTTGACTTTGTAAAGTGCCTCGAGATGACATGTTTCATGAATTGGCGCTGTATAAATAAAATTGAATTGAATTGAATTGAATTCAGTTTGGGCTGAACATTGTGTTGCCACAAAAGACATTTTTCAAGGTTTTCTTTCACTTATTGGAAATAACTTTGTGTCAGAGTACAACAATGAGCTCATTATTCAATCAATTCAATCTGTTTGCTAATTGGTGTGAGAAAAGAAAAAAATTAATTATTTAATTGCTCAAACTAAATATTTATACATTTTCTGTTTTGAACTCCTTATTGGCGATTCCTCTGTGACTTGTTCCTTAAAGCTATAGCTAAAACTTTATTTGCACCTGTGATTTGGAAGTGGTCCATGTGTCAGGGGACAGCGCATGCCAGAAACACTGTCTGCTTCATTTTCATAACAAACCTGGCTCCAACTGCAAATCAGCCAAAAAAAATCACATCCACACTTCTGTTATGTACGTCCATGTTTTTTTGTTTTGTTTTTTAAAACTTAACGCTACAGATAAAAATCCTCTGAGACACAAATAAGAAAGTAGTTTAGTATGGAGAAAAAAAAGAAAACTTCTTTATTTTTTTTGCACAAAGAATACATTCTAAGGTGCTTACGGTCTGTGGAGCTGGCATCACATCTCTTTGCCATCAATCCATGCAAGGACTCGGCAGTGATTCTTGTCCATTAGGCATGCCTGGCCAGCAGCCTCGGGCGCAGTAAAACACTGGCAGCTGTTTGTTTTGTTCCCCTGCCAAGTCTATCACCTCTGGCGATGTTGTTTAGTAACCTTAAAAAATGTGCACACTGATACATTCATTAATGCTCCCTTGTTAATATCTAGTTTCTGTGAAGAGTAAACTATAAGCCCTGTTTATGTTGATCTGTGTTTTTAATCAGACAGAGAGAGAAACAGACTCCAGAGGAAATTCCAGTGCGAGACATGATGGAAAAGACTGAGGGACGACCCACAGGTAAGGAAAGAGCCGTATCTACAACAGCTGGTGTTATTCCAGCAAAAGGACCAGCAACCTTTTGTTTATTTTGGGTTCATTAAATCATGATCGTGTTCATCAATGCATTTATTGTAAAGCAAAAATAATAAATTAATAATATAAGTTTTGTTGAAGTAAATACATATATTTTTAAGTATTAAAACCACCAAGCATGAAGGCAGTTTAATGGACTTTTAAAAAGGCAATACAGATGGACATTCTCATCACCTGATGTCTCCAAGTTATTTTTTTCTTTAATAGAAGCGTTTTGCAGAGGTGATGAATTTTATGCAACGGTGGCCACTGAAGTGGTTTGAACACTTGAACCGATAGATTTGGATTGGTGAGCATATACTTTTAGCAATAGTGTATTTTAAGTGGAGTACCACCTTTCAAAATTAGCAACTGAGTTCTGATGGGATCAAAAGTTGGGACCACTAAGACGTCCAATACCTGTGCTGGTGGAGAGAACTTGGATTTCTATTCTTGGAGGTCGATTGAACGACCGTCGTTCGTGCTTAGAGGCTGGAGCTGGGATCGCACGTTCACAGTGACCCTGGCCGACAGCTGAGTCAGCAATGAGTGAGCAGGAGGCTATCCAAGTTGCTTTTCTAACATGTTTTCTTTTGCATATTTGCATTTCAAGTAAATAGAAATGTGCTGTGCACTATGTAGATGCTGTAAGGAACTTGTACTAGTCATATAGCCAATTAGGTAAAAGGAAATTAAAAGCTATTAGTTTAGTTTATTTAGGGAGTCTAAACTGCATTTGAGTATAAAATCTTACAAATCTTTGTGAGCCCAAAATTATACATACCCCAGGGAATGAATAATCCTGGGCTTAACTGTGCAACATAAAAAAGTTGTTATTTTTTAGTTTCCATTGGCTGGACTTGGAGTGTGTTTAGCTGAGCATGGAGCCCACAGAAGCCAGGCGCCACCCATGGAAGAACCTCCGCAGACTATAATAGCCGAAATTCTTCTGATATGACCATTGTGTCAGTTTTATTTATGTTTGTCCGTAAATCATCCTGAAAAAGAACCTAATCTAAAAGCACCCCATTCTTTTCTTGTTTCCATGCAAATTCTTCTGTGGAGTTATTATTAATGACATGTCCTCTGAAAGTAAAATGAAAATAAATATGTATGATTGATAATAAACCTTCCACAGCTTGAGCTAATACCAACACATTCTGCGGTCATGTAATAACACCATCTGCTCATGGGTTCAGATTGCCTGGGAGACAGCGAGACATCCTCACTGTGCAGCACTATGTTCTCGCCAGTTCTGCTAAGCGACCGCAAACAAATAAACAATGCCTGCCAATTCCTAGGCTAAGTCTCTGATATTCTTTAATAATCGCACCCTTTTTTGTTCAGAACAACAAAACAAGAGCTTATTTGGAAGGATCTAGGTGAGAGAGTAGAGCTTTATCTTACCTCTATATCCATTTCAAGGACGAGCTGATTGTCTGGGGCTAAAAGCTGCATCTCCATACAAAAATGTCACCCTGGATGTTGTACGCTAGTTGACAGATTATAACCAGGGGATTCGCGAAGAGACAGCCAGTGGATCGAGGGGAATTACTGAGCTGCAGTTGATGCACACCCAGCCCAAATGTCAGACCCAGGGCTCAAACTGCAACAAACCAAGGACACGAGTGCTATTTATCATACTCATAAAAATCAGTTTGGACAGATTGTTACATCCATTTTTTCATGAATATTTTAAATCTTTATATATATATATATATATATATATATATATATATATATATATATATATATATATATATATATATATATATATATATATATATATATATATATATATATATTTTTTTTTTTTTTTTTTTTTTTTTTTTTTTTAAATAGACATTTTCCCTCCTCCTATTTGGACTGCTTGTCAGTAGTTTTGCATTTGGCTAGGGTCAGTATCACTACTGGCAGCATGAGGCGGCACCTGGACCCTACAGAGGTTGCAAAAGTAGTCCGACTCCACCGGGATGCCACATCATTATGTTTCATTGCTAAGTTTGCTGTGGCTCCGAGCACAGTCTCAAGAGTACAGAAGAGATTTCAGGAGACAGACAATTACTTTGGGAGAGCTGGAAAGGGCCTTTGGAGTTCCTTAACCCACCAGCAGAACCGATACCTGCTCTTTGTGCAAGGAAGAACAGGACGAGTACTGCCACACCCCTACAAAGGGACTTCTACTGGGCCACTGGTGTGAATGTCTCTGACTAAACCATTAGAAAAATATGTCACGAGGGTTGCTTGAGTGCCAAAAATCCAGCAACTGTCCGGCACTGTTGAGCTAGACTGGCATTTGCCAGAGAACACTAGAATTGGCGGGTTCGGCACTGGTGCACTGTTCTTTTCACGGATGAAAGCATGTTCAGTCTGAGCTCATGTGACAGACGTGAAATGGTCTGGAGAAGCTGTGGTGAGCATTATGCTGCCTGCAACATTGTTCAGCGTCATTGTTTTGGTGGTGGGTCAATGTTGGTCTAGGTAGGCATATCCACGGAGGAGCTTGCTGTTAGAAGAATGCTAGTGCTCAAATGATTCGTTCACTCATTGTCCTAAAATCGAAGCCAATTAGGCTGACATTCACCTGACAATACCTAACAGAGTTATTTGAGCAAACATTAAATAACTTATAAGCGTATAATTGCACAAAAATGAACAGAGGGTGGACTTAATCTGTGACTTGTGCAGAATTGAAGCAGGTGCTGTGTTCTCAAAGTTTCCTCATTCACTTGCTGTAATGAACCTCATTCTTTATTTTTAATTAGTAATCTGCCATGTATCATATTTACTGCTTAAGGCCTGCACATACTCAGCAAGAAACGAGCAATTTGTTCTCTCTCCCATAGCTGCAAGTGAACAATGATGTCATTCTTTAATCGCTGCCCTAGTTTGGCATTTCTTGCTGTTTGCTTCTCAACACATCATCTGTTTTTCAACAACTGTTGTGGGATTGGTCAAAAACTCTAAGTGGAGAGGCTTCATGTGGTTAAAGTGGAAAGGAGGAAACATTGTCACTCCTGTCCTTTCTTCTGTAGACTTCCCAGGAGTTCTGCACTTGAGTTTCTTGTGAAGCAGAATACAGCTTGTTTTTGCCACCTTGAGCAAACACATTTCTCTGTTGTAGCATCTACATGCAAGCCTTGTGACTTAGATTTTTTTCAATTTCTTGATGGTTCAGTGCCTTGTTACATCCCACCCTGTAATTTTAATATTATCTTTTGTAATGGATGTGCACAAAATAGTCTAAATTGAAGCAAAATTATACAAATATATACAGTACATACAAATAAAAACAACTGAAAATAGGCATGTACCCTTTGTTATGAATACCCTAAAAAGGTCTAGTGCGACCAATTACCTTAAAAAGTCACATCATTAGTGAAATGAAACCCAATCTGTGTGTACTCTAAATGTCACGTGATCTTTCATTATAAATGCTCCTTTTCTGAATGGTCACAGAGACTGAAGCATCACTAAGCAAAAGGCATCACTCCGTGAAGACCGAGGAGCTATACACAGCATAGGCTGGAGTACCTGACAATAAGCGTACAGCTCATTGTGATCTCAGGACCACAATAAGCTGTGCGCTCCATAGAGCTGGGGTTTGCTGAAGAGTGGCCAGAAAAAAAACATTAATTAGTAAGAAGGCATGTTTTGAGTATGTCAAAAGGCACATGGGCAACTCCCCAAATATTTGGAAGAAGGTGATCAGATGAGACTAAAATTGTACTTTTGAGCCACAAAGGAAGCCGCTGTCTGGCCCAAACCCAACACATCCCATCACCCCAAGAACACCGTCCCCACAGTGAAACAGGGTGGTAGCTTCATGTTGGGGGGACGTTTTTTTAGCTGCAGGGATTTGACACTGGGACGGACCTTCCAGCAGGACAATGACCCGAAGTGTACCACTAAAGAAGCACTCAACTGGTTTAACAGGAAACATTTAAATGTGTTGGAAAGGCCTAGTCAAAGTCCAGACCTCAATCCAATTGAGAATTGCTGGCTTGACTTGAATATCGCTGTTCACAAGTGAAAACCATCCAACGTGAAAGAGCTGGATCAATTTTGACTCTCAGTGGCAAGATGGGGTAAGCTCATATAGTCAGATCCATAGCCACTTGCTGCTGTATTTGACTATTGGGGGAGGGGGGGGACAGTTATGAACACTGTAGTTCTCTGTTATTTTGTCCTATTTGTTGTTTGCTTTGCAATAAAAATAATAATGCATCCTTAGAGTTGTAGGTATGTTCTGTGAAGTGGTGCAAACTCTCAAACAGTTTAACTCGAGGTTGAGAGGCAGCAAAACATGAAAAATGCCAAGGCAGGGGAATACTTTTGCAAGGCACTGTATAGGCAGTACTACAGCTAAACGTGTGAGGCTAACTGGTTTGTCTGGATCCATTGTCAGTCCGTGGGCCAGTTGTGGCGAAAGATGCAGCAGTTCTTTTTCAGATCCCAGCAGAATCTCTATAGTTGGTACCTGAAAATGCAATCAGGCAATTCTAGTCCATCTTGAGCCTTTTCACAAACTGATTTCACGTGTTTTTGTTCCCAAATTATCTTGAAACCTATTCCCACATACAGCTAATGGGTTTTGCTGAAGCTGCACAGAATACAAATAGCTGTGGGCACTAGCCATGGTTAGCAATGCCCTGTTCTGTTTGCTAACGCTCATGTGACATCTTGGAGTGACACACATTGAATGTAGAAGTTGGTTTGTTGTGACGGTGTATAGTTTAACCTGATATGCAATCAAATTTGAAAAGAAATACATACATTGTTTTGTAGACAGAATATTATCTGTAACATGGGTTTGATTTTAAAGCATAGTCTAGCTAATAAACATTTTATTTTGTTTCCCAAGATTGACACAAAAGAAGCTTAGCAAAATCTTGGGTGCACAAATATCAGCACGGATGTCAAACAATTATATTTCTCAATATATCAAACTATTTATGTAAATATGGGCAGTGATTATTCAGCTGGCATGTGCCTGTGGGTGCAAGATGTATGTTTATCTCCTCTCTGTCTTACAGGCATACTTTGTAGAGGATGGGCTGAACACCAGGTGGACTAAAACACTTTCAAGTCTGAGTGTTCTGAGCTATAAAATACCTTCTGGCATTAACATTTTTATCTGAACAAACATCTCTCTGAGTTCGGTCTATGATATGTCTAATGGTGCTTGATGTATTTGCAGCTGAGAAGACACATTTTATTGTGAATGTTTGGTTGTTTTAAAATACAGTGAGGCAAATCAGTATTGAACTTGTCAACATGTTCTTGGTAAATCTATTTCTAATGGGACTATAGGCTTAAAACACTTTACACCAGATTCAGGAAAAGGCCAGGGGTCAGATTGCCATGAGGACCGAACATTTTCCCATCAAGTTTATTTTTTTTTTTCCTTATAAATCCCAAATGACGGACGCAGGTTTCAGGCCCCATTTTGTGCGTACCCAAGCTTTATACACGAGACCCCAGGCAATCTACACATACAAAGATAAAACATCTAAATCTATAAATTAAGTTGCAGACTGTCTTCAAGTCTTGACGGTTGTGGGAATCTCAAAACAGTTCAGTTCTTTCCACTGATGATATCAATTCCAGTTGGATCATTGACAAGCTTTAATGTGCTTTTACTTCAGCAGTGGAGTCTTGTGCAGTGATTGGATATGGAGGTTTTTGCACTGAGTACATTTATTATTGTTTTCATGGAAAACGGTACTTGCTATTTCCAGGTCTTTCTAAATTTCTCCATGAGTTGTCATTACCATTTGGACAACTCTTATTTGACTAACTAATGCCATCAGTATGTTTTGTAATAATAGGGTTAAAAATGTGTTGAGAGAGCTCTTTGCTCTTGCCAATCATGAAATAATTGAGATACCTTGGCTATGAGAAACGTTTTAGACAATAAATAAGGACTAAATCAGTTGTAATTAACTTGCACTAACACAGAGCAAGATTGCTTCCTAAAGACTGATTTTAACTCTTTTCTTGTCTCTTCTGTGATGTTTGAAGCTTCTTTCTTCATGAGTTTATTGATATTCATGATTTTGTTTAAATATATTATGATTTATGGACTAATGTGTTTCGGTTTCTTTGTATGTCTGTTTTTTGTTTGTTTTTGTCTTTTGAGTTGTTACTGACACATTGTGTGAATTGGCCAAAAAAAAAAAAAACACCCATAAAAATAGAGTTACTGAGAATAGCATTGATGTGTGAATACTCATTTTACCGATTATTATTTTAATCACCAGTTTTTTAATTACCAAAAAATGCTAATTACTGAAATGGAAAGATGTTTTCATCCGGCCCCTGCTATCATTTCTGACCTAACCTACTGCACCCTGTGTCTGTACCCAGTTCTTGTAATAAATGATACACTTAAGGCTGCCAACAAGAACATGTCAGTTCATTAAGTAAGTCGAGCCCACTGCTGGCGTCCTAGCCAAATGTCACAGCCAGTTTACAGCCCTGCTGGTAAATCCTCCTGCTGCTTCATGGAGCTTCCCTACTAGACATTTTCCCCTGGTCTTCATAATGAATGATTCTCTCTGCAGCTTTAAATACAACACATGGTCATTGCCGGTTGAGACTGATAAAAGCGATACAATGTGCCTACTGTTCAAATAAATGCTCATAACTGACTTCTGTTTGAATTTGTGTGTTTAAATTTGATTTGCAAAACAGTTATTCAGTTGCCTCGTGAAGCAGGCGCATCACAACATGTTTGATGGGCCTAACTTGCATGCCTAACAAATTATACCTGAAGCGGAAGATCATCTATTTCTTATTGTTTCGGATAGAGGGGGATTTCATGCATCTACACAAGGTATCCAGCCCTCTCCCTCGCTCTGATATGTGTTTAATTCATTTGCTTCATGACACACTACACACAGCCTGTTAGGCAGCATGGCATTTATCTCCCTTGATATTACTTGATCTAAATCCTGGAAGCTCAAAGACACTAAAAGTGGGTCAGGATTTAGGCAAATGCCCTGAAACGTACATCGATGCAAAACAGTGTGCAGTGTTAACTAACACACTGCAGCTTTCTCCATCAAGGACAAGTACCTGAGCAAACTCAGCTCTGTTTGGACAGCTGCTCGATGAGCCAGAATAAAGAATGAGGGCTTATGATCACCAGAAGTCGAAAAGGGCCTCCTCAGCATCACGGCACTTCTGATAAAATGATGTCTGTGCAGAGTCAGAAGTCTTTGGTGCGTGTGGGTGATGTTTGTGTCACTTTTTTTTTTCTTTTTTTGAAAACCTGACATCTAAGCCAGGTGACAGTCAGTAAGGATTTACCGCTTGACTCACAATTTTCAGAAAGATGTGATGAATTGTAGACAGAATACTGGATTGGATTCAAGCTCAGCTTTGTTATTGTTTTTGTCCAAAAGACGGTCTCAAAGCCTCATTACAGCTTTTTTACAGATGTGATGAGTTCTGACATGTTGAGTTGCTCTGTGCAAGTGGAAAAAAAACTAAGAAGCAGATTTGCAAAATCGTGTTTTTTGACTAATGAGAGGTTGCTGTGGAAAACGTCTTCACAAATGCACTGCTTATTAAATGTCCCACAAGGAAGATGTTGATATTTGTAACAAGATTACAAACATTGTTGTAATTTTTTTTAATCAGCCCCAGCAAACAACTAAAAGAAGACATAACCTGGGTTATAAATTGGTTGGATTTGTTTTGTTGGTGAAGCAGGATCAAATAAAAGAAAACGGAGACACTCAAATCAGAACAATTTATGTTTAATAAAGTAAAGCTAAAGTTTATATAAATTTAGCTAATATGATGTGGTATTATATTCATGAAAGGTAGGTTTTCTGTCTGACATAAATCGTGAAAAAAATCGTGATTTTGTTACTTTGCTTAAAAGCTTTGACAGCAATTTACATCATTAAATAGTCATGAATAATTAGTTCATTTGACATGTGGATGATGAAAGATCAAAACCATTTATTAAAAGAAAAGGTATTAGTGCTTTTTTTGATAGCCACGAGGTTTTATCCTTCTTACCTTAAAACTAGACAAGAGTAAAATCAATTTTATGGTTTGAGAAGGATTTGCCACTATCCAGAGGACTTTATTTAAAAAAAATAAGGAGGACATTAAAATATATTCAGACAGCTACTTTACTAATCCACAATGATCAGTAAACTCATGACATGGTTGCAAAAGGGTTTGCTCTCATTTATTTAAACTATAAAAAAATGGGTCTTACTCAAACATGAGGCTTGTCAGATTTTTACCCTTCAATCTTTTGCCTCCAAAAGACTAAATTTTGAATTGGTTCTGAACACACAAAGAGCATACATAATTATTTTTTGGCAAGTTTTCCTTTTTAGTTTTGCTCAGGTTTGTAGCTCACAACAGTTGTATTTGAAAGTCTTAATTAAGAAAAACTATTATGTAAAACAGCATGATAGAAGAAAAAACACATGAGCACCAAGAAGCTGAGAACGAAGCCCAGAGAAGAATGATGATGTTTCGTTCAAAATGCCAAACTCAGGCAATATTGTATAACACAATGGGATAACAAAGTTTGCAGCAAAAATTTGAGTTCATAAAGGGAAGATTTATAAGAGGATTCATTCAACAAGGAGGACTAAGTCAGGAGAAATGGTATCCCGGAACAGTAGCTTGGAGATCTAACATGCCGGCACCCTATGAAGGGATTTAAAAGTGTTCTGGCTCCAACCCAGTCTCCCTGTAATTTACCACAGTAATGACAGATTGGGACAAAAGCTTCAACTGGAAAAGATAACAGCATTCAGGCAGATTTGAACTCCGTGCTGACCTGTATTGTTGTAGGATGGGCACAGGTATGCACTTGAAACCTCCTTCCAACAACTGTGTCACCAGAATGGCCTACTCTACAATACCAATGAAAGTGTCTCTTTTCTCTACAACTTCAGTCCACGTTTAATCAGCGAGTGTTTCACTACATTATAGTATTGTAACTGTCAAAATATTATTCAAAGGACTGTCACACCACTCATGCTCCCTAGGTCTGAAGTTAGCTTGGCAAGAACATGTCGCTTCAAGCTAATGCTACACATGTGGTGGTATAAAGGAAAGTTAAAATACTAATGCACAATCGGACTGCAATTGCTGTCAAACACCTTTCAGTTCAGACGTGGAAAACTATTCTGTTGCAGTGGAAGCTAAACTTCACTTAATATGCAGGAGGAACTCTTGGAGAGAATGATTATTGATTTAGCCCAGTCTGCTAAGATCAGCAGACATTTTGTACCGACAAATGATACATAAATAAAAAAACATAGCAAAAGAAAGCATTTTCTTACCTGATCAAATTTATGCTAACAGACAAGTGGCTCTTTGCTCCCTGCACTAGCTATTTGCCCTACTACCCATGGCATGAATTGTGTTTTGTCCTTTTCCCTCTGACTTGGTTCATTCCATCCTTTAAAACCAAGATTCCAATAATTTCATAATCCTGACGCCAAAAGCGTTACCCAGAGAGACTTGTTTCTGGTCGGTGAGGACAAATCTGTATCTTACTTCCACTGAGTTTATCCATGTTTCCTGCATAGAGGAGTCCACAAGTTTATTTGATGTATTCCTGTTGAAAAGGTATTTTTTTTATAATGACTTCTTGTTTTTAAGTGAAGCGTTGTTGCAAAGGCTGTTGTCAAACAAGGCTCTTAAAAGTACTCATCTGCTTTAAGAAACATTGGAAAGGTATGTTATGATTTACAGGTCATATTGTTCTAAAATAATAGTATTATACAATATACCCTCTTTGGAGACTTTCTTCCTACTGTACATTGTTTTTCGAGGACATCTCCATACTCCATACAGAGGTTGCTCACTAAATTGCCTGTTCATTGTCTTCACATGTATATGACACTTTTTTTACATATTTATTTTAAAATTTGTGCCCTTGAAATGATTTTCAATTGAAATGGTCCTCAAAACAGGCTTTTCCATTAAGTTACATTTTTATTTTTAAGCTTCTACACTGATTTTCTTCTATATTGTGAATGCCCTGAAATGTGTTTTCTGTGCCTTTTTGTAACTCAGAACCATATTTTATTCAAGATAAATTCTAATGCTAACATTATTGTCGGGTGAAGCTCTGTGAATAAAATGTTGAATAATAAATTTTACAAGTCTAACATTGTGCAAGAGTTTCTTTTATTTTCTAATCCATCATTCTCCTACAAACGTTTTTTTTAGGTAATAGATATGCTAAATATATATTGTGTTTTTGGATTAATTATGTCTACATTTCTCTGAGCCATGATTTCAAACAAACAATGAATCCTGAATCTCCCTAAATGGAAGATTTTCTCATGCATTATGCAGATATAATCTCCTTAGAAGAGTTTTGTATTTAGATTACAAATAGTAATTTCATGAATAACGATTATGCGCTCTTTGGCAACTGTGCTGTGGCAAAACACTAAGTAATAAGCTCAAAGGATGCTCTTATCTGCCAAAAAATATTCGCTAATGATGGTTTTTGATCCAAATCTCATGTATCCGGAAGGACTGGGGAAAAAAATACGTTGTCTGGTTGTATGGATTTGATCATTGTCCCATCACCCTGCATTAACTAAATGTTTATTTTTAACCAATTCAAAATAAGCCATTTAGGATACATTTATAAAAGCAGGTTTTTAATAAACTCTGCAAGAGGAAGAATGGTGTGACTGATCCACAGCACTTGTCTGTTTTGAGGGGAAACACTTTTGAATTTATGGAGGGCTACAAAAAGAAAAGGGAGAAGGTGCCATCAATATTTAAATAATAAGTGAAATGCCACAAAGGCTCTGGTCTTGAAGTTTAAAGAAAAAAAATGTGCTGTTTTGGTTTCCTTTCATCTGCAATATGGAGCCTTTTACAGTCTATGTTGTTTTCCATCTCATTTAAGACTGCTGGGCTATACAGAAAGGCCAAAGTTGTTCTCGCTCTGAATAAAGTAAATACTGCATATTGGATTCATTATCCCACGTAAGGGGTTCCAGTAGGACACCCTTAAAGTCAAATTAGCTCAGGAGATGAAGATGAAGAGACTGCCGGGATTCCAAGTCGATGCAACATGTCATGTCAGATAATGCATCTGTAAAGTGAAGCTCCGTTGTTGCTGTCAGGATTTAGTCAAGAGTCACAAACGTTCTTAAAATTAGGCTTTTTTTGTTCTGCTTAGATAAATAAGATGGGGAATGACGGCGAGTTATTGAACTGTAAAGGACAGGGGGATCAATTCTACACAGAAACAACCAACTATTGATTCAGCAGATTGTAAGTCAAGGTCAGTTTGCATTTTTATGTTCTTCGGTAAAGACCATGTTGACCAATTAAGAGACAAGCAAGAGAAATAGGGTTAGGGCTCATATCTTTTCAAAGTAGCCTTGCTGTAACAACATAATAAAATAAAATAAAATAAAAATTAAGTGCTGAAAACCGTCACACCTCAGCCCCTTTTCGAAAATAATCACCAATGCAACTTTATGGTGCAGGGAGAAGGTAAGTAGATACAATAAGATTCCTCATATTTACTTTACAGAACATGTTGCCTCCACAGGTCAGTCGTGTTTTTTTCTTTACATCAACTTGATCAGGGGTCACAACCTTTTTGAAACTGAGAGCTACTTCATTGGTGTTGTCATACGAAGGGCTACCAGTACTGACCTTTGAACTACAAGAGTCAGAGTTCACCTTAACTTAATGTAAAATAAAACACATTTTTCATGCTTTGTTATAGATATTGTCATTTTTAAATCAATATTTACATCTATATAAATGCAAGTGTGAATAAACAGAAAGAGTAATGAAATAAAATAAAGATTTAGATGCAGTTCACTGGTGGATTGTGCTTTTAATTTTTACACATGTGGTCCTCGGGGCCTACTTGGTGCCCGTGGGCACCATGTTGGTGTCCCCTGATCTAGATCTTTCCCCAAGCTATTTTTCTGCGGTTGTTGAATAGAGACACAGGACGGTGTTGCCTTCCATCTAAACAATGTCAAGTTGTTATCCAACCTTATTTTTAACGTTCTTGTTTAGGCTAAATCCAAACAATAGGTATTAACTAAAATTACAAAAAACTTTCATTTTGAACATATCTTCAGGACTTCAGGAGTCGCACGTTACGTGATGTCATTTATGAAATGAAACAAATGAAGTTACAGAGGTACATGCGTAAGGTAGGACGCGAAAACAAAGAATGGGGCAGGGAACTGGTGCAGAGACAAGCCGGAGTAGGCATAACCGAGGAAGCAACAAAGGAAACATTGACCAGCTGAAGCTTAAATAATGGGTAACACAGGTGAGTGGCACAGGGCTAAATTAGGAGACACTGCTGAATGGGATCTGCTTAATTATAGGTCAGACAGGAAGGAAACAGGGGAAAACCCTAACAGAATATATGAGCTAAGGAATGAACTGATGAGACATCAAATGAAACTCAAAAAACATATAACACCCACAGATCATGACAAATTTCTCTGGGCTAAATAATAATAATAAGGTCTAGGCTATTTTAAATAGCTATTTAAAAAAGATGTCGACGGATGAACAGTGTTTAGAGGGCTGAATAAATATACCGTAGAGTGCTGTGAAAACGTATTTCATTCCCTTAAAGATGTCTTCAGTTTTTGCTCCTTTTTTTTTTTTGTCCCACTTTGTCAAACAAATTCTAACATTGGATAAAAATAACCTGATAACATACAAAAAGTAGTTTTGAAATTACAATTTCATTTAGTGAGGGGAAAAAAGCTATTCAAACCAACGTGGCCCTCTGGGGAAAAGTACTTTTAACCCACTGTTATAAAAAATTAACTGTGATATTTGCTATGGATTTAAAAACAGCTGAGCTCAATTTCTCAAGCCATACCAAAGTGTGTCTGTAAACTAACCTGCAGATAATAAATAACCTAAACCCATCCTCTCTGATTGCTTTAAGGTCTCAAGAAGCAAAGCATCATATAAGAAAAAAATATCCCAAAACAGTAGAAAACAAAGTCGGTTTCATATCTGTCAGTCTCAAAAGTGGTTTCTAAGACTTAGGGACACCAGTGTTGTGTATGAATAATTATTAGTAAGTCTTTATGGGGTAGGGAACTGTAAATTCTATCCCAGTATACACACAATATACTATATCATATGCAATATTCATACCACATAGATATTACAGACGTTAGACAAATTACAATAAAACAAGTTATTTCTATAACATTTCCTTTCTATTCATGTTAGCCTTCACAAAGCATTGTAAGTTTGACATTCATGTTAATTTTGCTATTCATGACTTTCAACTTGGTCTGCTATTATGTAATAAAATGTATTCACATGGCGTCGCCTTTCCACAGATCTGATGCAAACTGAGCGGTTAAAGTTAAGAGCGTAATTATTGTTGGAGTTTAAAAAAAAGTCACAAGACAGTGTTTCTCAGTTCGCACAGTTTAGACATATCATCGCAAAATGAAAAAGCCTTTTCTTTCACTCATTAACCACTGGTTCAAATCTGCACATGTAAGAAGTCCTCAAAGCTAAGACACCAAGCTTTAGACAGTTTGAGGGTTTGGTGAACAGCAGTACTTTGTAGTGACTGTTGTTGGAAACCCAGCAAAAATGAAAAATGCTCATGAGCAGTAAAAAAAAAAAAAAAAGATTAAAAAAAGACTACAGGAAACTGAAGCTATGAACCACAAGAAAAGGATTAACCAGTGCAACTATTGAGGAGAGGGGAATGTTTTCCTCTCCACCCCATCTGCTCTCTGTCTCCAGATCGTTCTCAAAATGATTTATTCTTTAATAAATGTTCAACAGCAGGTGGGATTCAGTGGAGGAAATAATTTCTGTCAACCCAAACGGCCCAAAGGTTTGTGCGCTCTCGCAATGATAAATCACGGACCTCTGAAAGTACAAAGCTTTGACGCATTTAACAAAACTCGGATGTTTTGATTCTGGAAATGCTTTTTGTCAGCAGGCATGTTTCAGACAAAATTACAGCGCCAGCAGCCACATATAAACTGTTGGAATAGAAGATAAGCTGCCCCGTGCTCATATTAATGCTCACACTTTGAGATGGTGATGTGAGCGTCAGTGCATTTTAACACCCTTTTCTCGGCAGTAAACTAAAGATGTCTCGGCAGTGAAAATGAGAAAAAAAACTCTTCTGCATCCATAAATCTGCTGGACCAGAGTAAACTCTTGTTTATCTGTGTCTCAAAGTCAAAGAGGAAATCCCAAGAACTGCATTGCTTTTTTCACCTGCCATCTTTTAAATTTGTATTTCCCCTCTGATCAGACTGCTAATTCTGTTTTAATGCAAGAAGTGTCAGCAAAATCCGGCCACCCTGTCAGGGAAAAAGCACAGACCTTCCATTGGTTGATTGTCAGAGCTATTATGCCATTACTCTTCACACCACCTTCTTCCCATGCGCTTGCTTACGCAATTTCATCCATTAACAAGGAGCTTTTTGCTTCCCACTTCTCCTTTGATGTGTCACAGTTTACTTCCGATATGTTTTTAATATGTGTGACAAAATTCACTCAGCTGTAGGTGCAACAGAGCGAGAGAATTTTTTTTCTCCCTCAAGCAACACCCACCATTCAAACCAAAAGCAATTCAAGCTATTTTTAAACATCAGGTCAAACCATAATTTGTATTAGTTCATGATGAGAGAAACCACCAAGAATATACCACACGTTTGAGTTGCAAAATGCAAACAAATGCAAGTACTGTTTTTTTTTATTTCATTCATAGGATCAGCACTTTTCTTAAAATGTATTAACACTGATGATTGTGACATATGGATTTATATACTTGAAAAAAAAGTCTCTTGTATTGTGCTTGACTATGCACAATCAGATCTGATTGCCCACAGTAGGGTAAGACAAGGCTTCATTCTTGGGTCATTTTTATATAATATCTAAATGCTCCTCTTAAATCACACTGTAATATGGAGTATTATAAGAAATCCATCCATCTTCTAACACGCCTATCCCTTGTGGGGTTGTGAGGGGTTCTGGTGCCTATCTCCAGCTGTCGAGAGGCAGGGTACACCCTGGACAGGTCGCCAGTCTATCACAGGGCAACACAGAGACAAACAGGACAAACAACCATTCTCGCACACACTCACACCTAAGGAGAATTCAGAGAGGCCAATTAACCAAACTGTCATGATTTTGGGACTGTGGGAGGAAGCCGGAGTACCCGGAGAGAACCCACGCATGCATAGGGAGAACATGCAGAAAGACCCAGGGCAAGGGTAGGACTTGAACCCAGGACCTGCATGGCAACAGTGCTACCCACTGCTCCACTGTGCAGCCCATTATAAGAAATCATATCATATATATGCTGATGATAGCTTTATATTTTGTGTCACCTAATGGAATGGACTACAGGCCATTACAGTCACTGAATTAGTATGTCTGTAGTATCAATTAGTTGGATGAGTCAAAAGTGTCACTAAGATAATGTAAAATAGAAAGGTGGAGACATGTACTATCGAATGAGAGTAAAGAGCGAATATTAGAAATCTAGCCATGGTGAAGGACTTAGACCTAAATTCTAGTATCCACCTAAACTTTATTACTAAATCAGCCTACTAACCTCTAAAAATATTGCTGGAAGTAAACATTTTCTGTCAAAACAGGACACAGATGAAATAGTGCATGGTTTAATTTTCACTTCAGATCATTGGAGACCTGCTCACTCAGTGTTCCTTGGACCTGAACTAAACAAAGCATTTAGTTGTTGTGCTCCTCAGTTCTGGAACAAACTCCCCGAAAATCTAAGACCTGCAGTTTGTTCTTATAAATCAGGTTTAGCAACATCACTATTTCTACAGTGGCTGACAGGTGCAAACACACAGCAAACAGCCGATCACCCCATAAACGGCCAAACATGCTGCAGACACAAGAATGTTGCAAACTTCAAAACACACAAAGACAAAAAAAGCTACAGAAAAATGCTGCAAAAGAAAAATACCCCAATCACGGGAAATAGAATGATGCAAACTCCAAAACACAACAAAAGCAAAATAAAAAACGCTGCAAGCACTGAAAACGACAGCAAGTAAAAAAAAAAAAAAGTTGTAAACTTGTCCTAAAAAATGGAAATGCACCAGAACACTAGGGGGAGTACAGGGACTTAGTAAACACAAGCACGCTAATATTACCTATGTAAATATGCCTGTGTTCTATAACAGGGTGTTTCAACTCCAGTCCCCAAGGTCCGGTGTCCTGCAACTTTTAGATATATCTGTGCTTCAACACCTAAATAATCAGATCATTAACAGGACTCTGGAGAACTTGACTGCATCCTGAGGAGGTAAATCAGACATTTGATCCAGGTGTGTTGGACCAGGGATACATCAAATCATTTCCAGGACACCGGACCTCCAAGACTGGAGTCAAAGACCCTGTTTTGTAATATAGTAAAAGATTACGGCACCGATATGAACAAAATCACACCTTGTCTTTAGGCCAAGTTCCACTGGCTCGTAATGGCCGTGCACCGCACAGCTTCGCTCACTTTCGGGTGTTTCAGAAGCATTTTTTTTCAGGGCCACCCCAGGTTCACAGCAGGGTCAAACCACGCTAACTCGGGAGGAGTTTTTCGTGAACACCCCTCTTTTCAATGATTGGCCACGGTGCGTGGATAAATGAGAAGGTTTTCTCCAAGGAAGTCCAGAAAAACTGAAGAGCGATGACATTAATATTAAGGACCAGGTTTTTGGAGGAGATGAGAGGCTGAGATCTCGCGAGAGCTGTGCTGTGAGTAAGTAAAATGGCGGTATACAGGTAGTTTTCAATAAGATCCACCTAGGTAAATGTCCTTGGTAAAAGTACTGCACAAGGAGTTTCAAGCCAATAATTAAAAATTAAACTAAGCTTCAAAAACTAACAATTGTCTCATATTTTACGAGGAAACAAACTGGACGAGGAGACCCTGACCAGCCTGGAGAGCTACCTGGACGAGTGTTTCGACAGCATCGTAATGGGGAAGCCGAAAAGTTCTACAACCACGAACACACCATCAACTAAACGCTCCTGTTCGAGCTCGACCAACGCGGCTTCCACTTTATCTCCATACAGGAGCTACAGCGACGTCTTGGAATCCATCGACACAAAGCTAACAAGCCTGGATGCCCGCTTTGCCTGGGTAGAAGTCAGGAGAAGTCACAAGGAGTTTCAAGCCCTAAGAGAGTCGCTGGAATTCACCCAGGTGCAACTAGCCTCCGTTACAGCCAAAAATGAAGCGCTGAGAGGGAAGTCACGAAGCTCACCGAGGGGATGATTCAGCTGTCCGGTGAAAATAGTAAGATGAAAGAATCCATTCTGGACATTCAGTCGCGAACTTTGAGAGATAACCTCGTCTTTGCCGGCATCCCGGAGCAGCAGGAAGAGGATCCCGAGGTAACAATCCGTGAGTTCCTCCAGCAGAAGCTGAAAATCCCGGTGGATCAGGTAAAAAAAAAAATTTTCATCGCGTTCACCGGATCGGAGGTAAGAAGCCAGATAAAACCCGTCCTAAACTGATTATAGTTAAATTTGAGCATTATAAACAAAAAGAGCAGGTCAGAAGTCGGGGCAGAGAGCTGAGAGGAACGGATTTCAGCATTAATGACCAGCTTCCCAAGGAAATCCTAGATAGAAGGCAAGTTTTATTCCCAATTAGGAAAAAAATACATTGCAGAGGGTGTCAGAGCTATAGTAGCGGTAGACAAACTTTATATTAATGGTCAGTTGTTCAGGGATCAGAAGATCACTCTGTGGCTTTATTAGATGCACAACAGGTGGATTTAAGCATGTGACACTTGTTAAAAGTCAATAGAACTGATAGATTAATGATAGTGATAGATTAATTGTATGCACAGCTCAAGAGCACGGTGGCACGGTACGGTTATTAGTCACAGTTGGGTACATGAGGCATGGGCTGTAATTCTTTTTCGTTCACCTTTTCTCACTCATTACACTTTCTTAAGTTTCTGTCTTCCTTTATCTTATTCATCTGCTTCTTTCCTGTGGATCAGACAACCACAAGCATGTTATATGTCACCTGGGTCTATGTATATCTATTTCTATAGGGACATGCACTTTCCAGCTTCAGCCTTTCACTCATACCTATGGTGAATTTAAGGTTTGTGACATGGTGTGTGTATGGAGCTGGCACCAGAGAGAAAAAGTTTAAGATCTTTAACCAGCTTAAAAGACTAAAGGCAGATGTTGTCTTATTGCAAGAAACTCATAAATCAGTTACAACTGTAAATGATCTTAACTTACCTGAGTTCCCTAATGTGTTTGTTGCCTGCTATAACGCTAGACAAAGAGGAGTAGCAATTTTAATCCACAAAAACGTTAGTTTTACAATATTAGACAAAATTATAGATCCTGAAGGTAGATTCATAATAATTCAAATATCTATTCATAACCAAAAGCTATGTATTGTCAGTATATATGGCCCAAACGTTGATGACCCCTCATTCTTCCACAGACTATTCTATAATTATTCTCTAATTATTGGGGGTTACCACAACTTTGGTCTAAATGAGGAAATAGAAAGGTTGAATACCACAGGGACTCAGCACAGTTGGCAATCATTACATGTTGTCAAACAATACATGAGCGATTTTGGTCTTTGCGATGCATGGCTATCTCTTCATCCTAACAGTAAAGAATATACTTTCTTTTCAAATGCCCATCATTCCTACTCTCGCTTGGACTATTTCTTATTCAGCAACTCGCTGCTGTCTGAAGTTTCAGATGCGGTAATACATCCTATCACTGTCAGTGATCATGCTCCTGTTTCTTTGACCCTAATAAATAAAAAAAATAACCCCACAAAACAAAAGCTGGAGACTTAATACACCACTGCTTAAAGATGAAGAATTTATCAAATATTTCAAAGAATAGTGGGCTTCATACTTGGAGTACAATGATCTACCAGGGACATGAGTATCTATCCTCTGGGAAGCAGGGAAAGCGGTGATGAGAGGTAAAATAATTTCATTCTCATCTCATAAAAAGAAGATAGAAAACAAAAAGATTCAGGAATTAGAGGAACAAAAAAAAAGTTTTTAGAATTCTCCCAGGAAGAGGAAAAGCTATGTAAAATCTGTAAATTAAAATTAAAATTAAATCAATATATTGAAAAGCAAAATAAACTTCTATTACAAAGACTTTGAATAGAACATTTTGAACATGGTAATAAGTCAGGAAGCTTTTTTAGCTAATCAGCTAAAAATAAACAAAAGAAAATGACTATTTGCAGTCACAGACTCAACTGGTAATACATTATGTGATCCGGAAAATATAAACAACACCTTTCGAGATTTCTACAAATCTTTATACACGTCACAGATAAATCCATCAGATAATGATGGACAATTTCTGAATAAAATAACACTTCCTACATTATCAGATAGTCAAAGAATGACCCTGGATTCACCACTGACAACAGTTGAAATCAGGAAGCTCTCAAAAGCATGCCCAATAATAAGGCTCCCGGTCCAGATGGATTCCCTACTGAGTTTTATAAAGAGTTCTGGGATATTCTGGCACAAACGTTTCACAGAATGTTGCAGGAAACTCAGGGAATTGGCAGATTTCCAGCTAATATGAATTCTGCTACCATCAGTCTTCTGCTTAAACCAGGCAAAGACCCTATGTTTCCCACCAGCTATCGTCCCATATCCTTAATTAACGTGGATATTAAAATAATCTGTAAAGCTTTTGCAAAACGTTTAGATAAAGTCACTCCTCTCATAACACACCCTGATCAAGCTGGTTTCATTAAAGGAAGGCAGTCATCTACAAATCCACACAGATTACTTAATTTAATAGATTATTTCTACAGTAAAAATACTGAATCCAACATATTGTCTTTAGATGTAGAAAAGGCATTTGACAAAGTAAATTGCAAATTTGTATTCGCTACTCTACATAGATTTGGTTTTGGAAATTTCTTTATAAATTGGTTAAAAATTTTATACAGCTTCCCAACAGCATGTGTCCGGACAAATAACTAAACATCCTCCAGCTTTTATCTCCAGATGGGCACTAGGCAAGGATGTCCACTTTCCCCCTCACTGTTTGCCATTTTTATTGAACCACTGTCAGCAACAATTAGACAAACTAATGTTGTTAAGGCTCTGGGGGGTGCTCGGAGTGGGGTGTCCGGTGGGTCTGGCCCCGGGTTGCCCCTGCCTGGGCGGGGAGTGGGGGTCCTCGGGGTGGTCTCTAGTGACCGCTTGCGGGGCTCTTGGAGGGTTCTGCGCTGACGGACGTGGATTACTGGCCTGTTAGCTGTGCTAACAGGGTGGGTGGGCCTGGGGTGGGTCCGGGGCTTTGGGGTTCCTGGGGTGTGTCGCCCTTGGGCGGGTGTCCTGGCGGGGCCTCGGGGTTCGGGTTCTGTGGAATATGCCGCTTGGGATGTGGGCCGGTGCATGCCCGGATGTCTGGCCCTACCGGGGCCTCTTGTGTGCTTGGTAGGGGGGCATGGACATTACCATCTAATGGCAGATGCTTTCCCCTTCAAGGGGTTTGCACTCTGCTAGTGGGGGGAGGGGAGGGAGGGGGAGTGGGGACGAACCCAGCCTGGGTGTCTTTCGTAGTATGGGTGTTGAGAGTTGTTTGAATGGTAGTGTTGGGGTGGGATTACATTTTCGGGTGGGGAGGGGGGGTGTGGGGATGTGAATATTTGGAAGGCTCCGTGTCCGGCTCCCTGTCTCGGTCCAGGTCTATGGGTCTCCTTGTGCGGGTTCCATCTGGGGGGTGGGGGTCTGCGTGGTTCTGGCGGGCTGGTTAACCAGAGGGGTTTAATTTATTTTTAATTTTTTAAATTTTTTTATTCTTTTTTATTTACCTTCGGGACGGCCAGGAGGTTTGGTGGGTGGGTTGGGGTGGTGGTGGTGTTGGTCCTGGTGAGTGGCAGGCTCACGGGCCCTTCCGCCTGTCCCTGGCCCAAGGTGCTGTGGCTGGCAGAGCCTCCTTCTCCGGGTGAGTTTTCGGGGAACGGAGGTGCCTATCGGAGTCAGCAGGGGAGCTGGTTCCCTGGGAGAGCTCCCTCTGCCTGCGTGGTACTAGGTGTCTGGGGACGGGTGCCCGGGCAGGTGCCGGCTCACTCCTGACTGCTGCTTCGCGTAGCCTGGCCCCCTGGGGCTCAGTCGGGGCCCCCGCCGTGGGGCGGGTGGGTCCCCTGGCGCCTGCCACGGTGCACCTATAGGTGCTTGGATCCGGTTACTTACATACTCACCAATTCTTATCTTCGGCTACCACTTTATACATTTCATATTGATTAATGCTGTATATACTTCAGTGATGGTATCAATGTGTTGCTGTATTGTATCTGTAGTCCTATATCAGTTGGTTGTGCTGTTCTTTTTACATCTCTCTTTGCAGGTGATCACAGGGCGACTGTGGCTTGATGGGTTGAGTAGTCGTCTTGCAATCAGAAGGTTGTGGGTTTGATTCCAGCTTCCCCTTGCCACATGTCGATGTGCCCCTGGGCAAGGCACTTAACCCCAAGTTGCCTACCGAGCTGCGTCTCGGTGTATAAATGTGTGCATGTTAGTGAGAGCGACTGGGTGAATGTGGCTATAGTGTACAGCGCTTTGGGTGGTCAGCATGACTGGAAAAGCGCTATATAAGTTCAGTCCATTTACCATGAAGCAGACTGATGAAGTTTTGTCAATCTCTCTCTTCTGTCTCCTCTTTCTTTCACCTCTTCTTTTTTTTTCTCTTTCTTCTCATTTTCTCTCCTCTTCTACTTTTTCAATGTAGTTTCCACATAACATGAATTATTCCCTTCATAAATCATAATAAAACTATTTACATATATAAATCAAGCAGAGCACTATGGCGAAAGCGATAATGCTCCACTTGTGAGAGTAAAATCTGTTGGGCTCTTTCTGGCATTAAGACAACAATTCTTATTGCCACATTGCCAGACAGGACACTATTAAAAAAAAAATATATAAAAAAAAAAATTAAGGACCACTATGAACGGAGTAAGTCCAACCGAAATACAATTTTATTATTTTCAAACCATGAACCATGTCTGAAGGGTAAAAAAAAAAAAAAAAGAAAGAAAAGGGACACCTCAGATTTCTATACCCAGACAAGCTGTATCAGATCCATGGATTTATCGAGGCGTTCTCTCATTTCACACTCAAATCTGTTAAGTTTTGTCTCTGAAGTGTCCATCCATCCACCACTTGCAGTACAAGGGGATGGGAAGACAGGGGCTAAAGCAATGCCCAAGAAGCATGTCCTTCTTCCAGGCCTTTCTAGGCCTCTGGAATCACTAAACCGGGCGAAAATAATCTGAGCAGGCAGGAGCCAAGTAACCTGACTCTAGCCAGACGGATGTCGCTCCACCTAGCTCCACTCACATCCATCTGGGACCTCTCCATAGGAATTGCCTTTATTGATGGCTGGGCCTTATCAAAAATCCTTGCATATGATTGGATAAGCCACTTGTCATCTTTATTGACGTGCTATTTCAACCACTCACACCGAAGCTAACCCGTGACGCTGTGAGAGCGACGCTGTGAGAGCGACACAGGATTTTATTTTTTTTTTGAATGTGTTTGCGGGTCTAGTGGCACGCGTTTCATTGACAGTGAGCTGAAAGGAAGAGGGGGGAAGACAGGCGGCAAAGCGCCGCGGGTCGGAGTCGATCCCGGGCCGACCGCGTCGAGGACTAAAGGCCTCCTAATATGGTTCGCGCTAACCGCTCCGCCGCGGGCGCGTCCGAAAACAAAACTTGCCAAATCCGGTCGGGAGAAGGGCGAAAACATCGTTTCCACCAACAAAAGCCTTCAGAGCCATTCTCTGATGTTCTTTTAATGAAACAATATTAGGTAGATTGGACAACACGGAAGAAATAGCAGCATCAATGTTAACGCTTGCTTCCTCGGTGCGAGCCGCCATTGCTGTCTAAATCAAAACAGTCTCACGTCACGGTCGCTTCTCCACTACGTCACATCTATGAAACTCCAGCCCTGCGTCCTGATTGGCTAGACAATAAAATTGGTTGGAGAAATCACTCTCTATGGGAGATGTCCCAGATGGATGTGAGTGAAGCTAGGCGGAGCGACATCCGTCTGGCTAGGGTCAGGTTAGGAGCCAAGTATAACGGGCAAAAACAGGTGGGCTAGTGGAACTGCGCTTTTTCTTCCCACCTACTTTATTCTGGGGATTGAGTTAAAGATGACATATCATGCAATCCACTTTTGTTGGCTTTACAAACATTTTGTTGTGAACTTTTGTTGAGTCTCTAGGAATGCAGACAATTTTAATGTAGTCTGTTCAGGTGCTGCATATCTTTATATTCTTTTTGGCTCATATTTTTTAAGTTGTTCAGTTTTCTCTGTTTTCTAACAGCATTTGCCATGGTCATGCACTTCCAGCTTATCAGTTTTGTGAATCTGCCATTCTTATTTCTCGGCCCAGCATACTACAAAAATTATTGAACAGGGTGAAGTGGAACGCTCTGCGGCCTGGAGGGGGGCGTGGTGTGAAGTGCCTCATTTAGATTTAAAGAGACGGCACCAAAACGAGTTGCTCTCAGACGCACCTCAGAATAGGGGGAGAAAGGGCGAGCGTGGGGGTAAATTAGCAAGAAATAGAGACCAAAGCACAGCAGCTCTAATTTATGTAGACCAGAACTGAATGACATCAATGTTAGAAGAAAGAACTGAAAAGCATAATATGTCCCCTTTAATGCCTTTACTAAGGGACTGGTCCCATATGACTTAGTGGTCGACTCCCCCTGGTGGTCTGGCGTACTTCTGTTATTTTTAGGGCGAGTTTGTGTTTATTTATTTTTACTTGCTGTTGTGTTTGGTACTTGCTGCATTTTTCTTTTCCAGAGTTTTTCTGTTACATTTGTTTATTTGTTGGGGGGGGAGGGGGAGTGCTTGTTTTGGAGTTTGCATCATTCTATCTTGTATTTTCTGTGTTTGCAGCACTTTTCTTTTGAAGTGTTTGGCCGTTTGTGTTTGATGTGCGTTTTCACCGGTTGACGACCGTATTATTTCCCCTAAACGTCAACAGTTACTTTAACGTCTCTTTTTTGTAAAACCATAGCAATATATTGTTTATTGCAAATGTTTCTTTTTATGTGATGCTTTCATTTTACAAATGTATTTCTTGTTTTAACTTAGTTTTCTTTGTTTCTGTTCCTTTTCTTACCTATTTAGTAATTCCAAACACTAGCTTTGTGCATGAATGGTGTCATACAAATAAACTAGGCTTTGCTTGACTTGCCTAACAGGATTACAGATATTTAGCTGAAAGGAGATACTGCAAGTTCATCGTGAAGATGTGTAATTATACATTGATCATTTCTTGTTAGCACAGTTTTGAAGACCAGTGTTTACCAAAGTTTCGTTGGTGAAGGACAAGACAGACCAATAATTGAATTAATTTTAGCTGTAAAGCAGAGTCATATCACAGAATGCTGATAAGAAAACTAGGTTGGAGATCAACAGCCTTGACATTACATTTACTTCTCTTGGTCATCAAATGATTAATATAAATAAGACTCAGGCATCTTATTAGAGATTTATCAGGAATAACATGGATAACATAAAACGAAGAGCAAGAAGCTGTTTTGACAGTGCCCAAGCTGAACAGGCAAGCATTTAAAATAAATAATTAATAAATATCAATGTAAGCAATTTTAAAGGGATTGTGTTGATATCCTTTATGTAATTAAACAAAGTCAAAAACTGATTTAATGGAGAATTTTTTTTGCTGTTGACATCTTGTGCTTTTGCAAACAATTCCAATCCACCATGTGAGAGCTAAGGAGATTTGACACTCGGTGTGACCTCTAATATCTTAAGCAAAATACAGCAGCATTAATTCAGACTAACAAAAATATGAACTGAATTTCTGTTTTTTTTTTTATTCATTCCTACCTACTGTTCTGCCTCTCTTCGAGGTCGGTCGTGTTTTTTCTCTCCTCTCCAGCTTTCACCCCCCCTCCTGCTTCTGCTGCTATGTCTTGTCTTTCTGAGCACTTTCTTCATATCAACCGAACTCTGAAAAACACGGATCTGGTAAGCTGGTCTCTCAATGCTATTGATCAATTTTTTTTCGACGGGTAGGCAACGAAAGGGGGACCCGTCCGGTCCCCATTTGACTAATTTCGTGGGATACACCCTATATTCTTGGATGGAAAACGGTGTGTCTTTCGACTTTGTCATTCCTGGACGTTTGAAACGTTTGCATGTTTGGATTCAGGATACTTGGATTTCTACTTATTGGATTTGGTGGATTTTTGATGTATCAGCAAATACAGCGGATGTCGGTTGCCATTTGGCCTTGATCAGTCTACCGGCTGCATGATGCGATCACTAAGGCGGTGAACGGACAGATCTGGAAGGTGGAGGAGCAAAGCCGAAAAGCTGGTTGTGCTGGTACGCAGACTGGCTTCGGTGGTTGAACTCAAGGGGAGATGGGATAAAATCTGGAAGTGAAACGCGGAAAAGCCCAACAATTTGGAATATCGGATTTCGCCAGTTGGAGCCAGCAAAAGACTTAAAGCTGACAGGTAAGTCAGTTCAGCTTGTCTCATAACAAATAACATATTTGGACTATGCCTTCCCTATCTGTAATCACTCCTGGTTTGTTATGGCAAGAGAGCTCAGAACTCTACCCTGCTCCTTCCTCCCCTGCTGACATCTGCGGATGCTTTCTGAACTGTTGGCCGGCTGATAACATCCAGGACAATGGCCTCTGGAGAGTGTTCACGGAAATATAAACACTGATGCTCATAAAAACTGATGAACTTACACGCGACTAGTCTCAAATGTTTACCTTCTGCTATATGTGTCTCGTCTTATTTGTGCTTTTTGTGCAAGACGTTTTTGATATCTCAAACTGTATCCTGTAATAGGATAAAGTATGAGTTATGTTTTTTCCCTCCCACCTTCCTTTTTTTGTGGCCTCTATTTTTCCACAGAGAAATGGCAGCGCCCTGTGGGCACCATGCAAGGTGGTGTCCTTGGCAGCAAGGCCTCAGTAAATCGTCTCCCCCTGAAATGTTTGTGATGTTTGTGATGGCGGTTGTACTGAAACAGCAATTTCCATTTGGGATTATTAAAGTATTTCTGATTCTGATTCTATTCCCAGTAATTATCTTAACTAAAATGAGACTGGAAAACTATAGTCGAAGGAAGATATGATAATTAAACAAAAATCTAGAATTAAGAAAATACGTTAATTCATATAGTTCTGAAACTATTGTCACAACATGAGTCATCTCACTAAATATATAATTACCTTGAAAAAAACAACATTTTATTGAGGCATAGCAGCTGAAATACAACAGAATGCAAATAATATGCAAAATGTTATTTAATAATAAAAATAATAGTCCTAGCATTTTGTGTATTATTATGTTTTGCATGTTTTCATTACATACAAATGAAAACAGCAAATCTGGACAAGAACTCACACCTTGATGATTGTTGTGTACCCTGTCTAAAGAAATTAGCTTTTTTTACATTTTACCAAAGAACACATTCAGTTGTAACAGCAGCAACACAAACTCAGCGGAAGACATTTCTGCTATGAGCTAGGACTATAATGATACTGTTTACTGCGAACAAACAAGTGATTTTAATATAAATAATAACAGAAAACATGCTTGTCTAAGCTCCATGTGCAGCAGAAACCCTTCCTTTGATAACGTGTTTTACACATCAAAATTGTTGTTTTATTTCATTGCAGCCATAGTGAGCCAGAAATATTCCCACTACTCCCAAAAATATTTTTTATAATTTTCTTACAATAAATGATGTTGCTTTCACGATAATTTCCATACTTTCTTCTTTGTTCATTTCCCCTACAATCTCATAACTAAAAATACCAAAAATCGGTTCCGTTTGCTTTACAACCTCCTTCTCTGCCTGTGTTATTTCTGTTTTGATGGGCGGCTGCAGCATGCACTTAAAAAAAAGTGGGGGAGAGCACTGTAAACAAAGATGCAAGTCCTTTTCAGATAAAATATGGAGCATGTGTGCCGCTGTGGCTAAAAGCAAGCAGCACTGATGATGCTTTTAGCAGCCACCACTTTCACAGCTCTTGTTCAAGATGAGGTCTAACGCAAAGTGACAGCATGGCTGCAGGTGAAGCTTAGACAGAGTGAAGAGCTTGCAAGCAAACTTAATCACATAAGCGGAGAATCACACATCTGTCAGGTTAATGAGACAACACCCGGGGACTGATCATGAGTTTACATAGAGCTGGAGGAAGTTTGCCTCTGATTTCATAATCAACAGGGTTGACACGGCTCCCGGCTAATTTCAAATTTAGGAATAAGCTTGTTGTTAAATATATAGCTTGACAACACAAGAAGTGAACTTCCTTGTTTTGAGTTTTTTTATTTCTATTCTCCTTAAAGTCTTGATTAAGAAACAAAGAGGACAGTCTGCGTGACAGCAGGAACTGCCAGGTTTCACAAGGCTTGGCCAGAATGCGGATGGGGGTGTAACTGATGCGTCCATCTGGTGTTACGATCAATACAGCACAGTGTCACCAGCAGACAGTAATGGAAACTGGAGGATCTCCAGATTTAGACCTGACAGAACAAGGCAGGAAGGTGAGGCTGCACAGACACTTCGATGACACCTGGTTGTGGCTGACATGACTGCAAGTTAACCCTTTGGCATATTCAGTCTGAGGGGGGCTTCAATTATAGCGGCTAATCATTTGTTTAATTGTTGCGCTGGGAATTACATTCAGATTGTAATGAATCAGAGCCAGGGGACCCAGAATTAAACCAGGCCAGCAGAGGTTCGGAACAAGCTCTTTAATAACTGATTCAAGGACTGGAACAAAAAAAACCAAAAGGGCAGTACAAAAAACAAACAGGAACAGGGTGGCTCACATCTCTGGAGAAATAGGAGAAAAACTCCACAAGTTAAAACAGAAAGTTTGTTGGAGAAGACTCACCCCGAAATAAACAAGACGACCTGGCACTGATGTCTGGTCTCAACAGTTTATATGGAGGTGGAAGCAGGTGAAACCGGTGAGAGGTGATTGCAGCAGGGGTGGAGTTAGGCAGGTGTGCAGAGTAAGTAATTAGACCAGACATCAGTGCTGAGGCTCAAAACAAGAACAGATCATAAACAAAACCTAAAACAATAACTGCAAAAGAAACCTCAAAACCCACACTATGACACAAACCAAACTAAGACAGAACCTAAACTAAAAAGCTGACAGGACAAGTGGACGTAACAGGATAAACTAAACAGTAAACAAGCTAAACAAGAATCTAGACAAGACAAAACTCAAAGCAGCCAGAGAACCTAAGGCAGGATAATAAAATAACTTAATCTAATAACAAATTAGAATATTACACAGATACTTTAACTTTGATTTGAAACAGGAAACTAAATATATTCAAGGACAACAGTGGGATCAGTGATTCTATCAAAATGTCTTTTACACAATTAAATCTCACAGTATACAGCTGGACGGTCTGACCCTGCTGTCTTCACTTTAGCAGCAAAACAGTTTTTTGTAAAAGTTTCTACATTATTTGTGAGCAGGGCCAGCCCAAGAGATAAGCAAACTAAGTTCTGGGGTTGTTTCCTACCGGATACTTTTGAAGAACCAGTTGGAGCGGTCTACCATGGGAAGTGTTTTATTGAGAATTCTTCAAATTGCACTTGCAAAGATGACTATTTGCACCGACAAATTATACAAGTAGATCTGGCTTCGTGCAAAGGCGGTTTCTGGTATGGGCGTTACGGCTATAGAGTGACACAAAAAAGGTTAAAGGGCATTCCCTTGTTTTTCCATGAGATGTATTATTACGACCTATAATTTATGAAAACAGTTCACAAGAAAAACAATAATAAATAAAGCAAACTGATTGATGCAAGATTCATACAAGGATTTTGTTGTTAGCTTAGTAAGTCTAAAACAACTGGTCCTAAAAGCGGAATCTGCAAAATTATAAGAAGGGGGTTGTGTTGGGTCCCCAAATGGATTTCTGAAGGCCGTCTGTTTGACAAAAACCAAGACAGCAGATTAAGCCGGGATCTTCCAGATATTCTGGCGGAATTGCGTCTCGACTCGGTTTCACAAAAGCAGCGGGACATAAATTACCATGGTGGTTTATTCTGTTCAGCCAAGCTTATGCAATCCTGGTTTCTTTCTCTGTTCAGCCATCACACTGATCACAAACAAATGTGTTTTGTCAATGATTCTGTTTTCTTATGTGTGTTTTGGTTGTTTTTATGTTGTTGTTTTTTTTAAATCAGCCTGTATTAAAATACCACTAACACATATTGGCATTCAGTCAAGCACTATTACTATTTTATGGTAGCCTATTGATTTACTTTAGAATTATCCATATGGGCATTGTTATTGTTTGATTGTGTTTTGAAGACTGTTCTAGGTTTGACAGAAAGGCCTTTATTAGACTACTGCATGTGTTGAGGGGATTAGAGAAATGGCTGATGAAGAAGCAAAGGTGTCAATAGTCAGGAGTTAGAACATTTTGCCTGATTGATCAGATTCTGTGACTCTAGAGGGCGCTGTTTTTCTGCCTCCTCCAGAACAAACGTAGTGTAGTGCCCCACAAGTGCAAAGACTCAGGGGCGTGCATACATAGACACTAGGTGGTGCTAAAGCACTAGGAAGTTTGCCCTTTATCAACGAAAATGCCCTTTTGAAACTAGGTTTTTTTTTATTTTTATTTTTTTTATTAATATTCAGGGCAGTCAAAAGTAGCCGGTCAACGGCGGCAAATCGCCGTCTATAGCAGCTCTTGCCGCCGCCTACATTTCCCCGATTAAATAATGGAGCGATATTTGTGCCTTCTGGTTGAGCGCGGAGCAGACCCTGGACTGGAAGCCGTCTTCTTTTTTTTTTTTTTTTTTTTTTTACCTCGGAGTGGCCATCGACCTTTTAGTACTATCTTTGATGTGTCAATCATACAATTTAACCAATCAAATCAACGACTGAAGGCAACATGCTAGCCAATCACAGCTGGAGAGGGGCGGGACACTGAGTCATAGCCTTCAGTCGCCGCCGCAGTTCTGCTGTGGTGTGGTCACCGTTGATGTCGGTAGAGCGGGATGGAAATTTGGTCTGATTACCGAACAATTACAAGAAGTGACAACAAAGCAGAGAGCGAGCTGGAAGGAGCGCTATTAATTTCTGTTTGAAATGTCAGCACTGAAGTCTAAACTGGAGTAAACATTCACGCTAGGAGGGTTAGCTAGGACAGCTAGCAGGGTGAGCTAGACAGCTAGGAGCCCAAGGAGCAGAATCAAGCACTAAAACTGCCAAACTGAAGAGACTTGAGTTACTTGCAGGTAGAAGGGAACTCTGCTTTGTTCTGCTCCTTGTTCTCATAGCTGCTGTAATTACAGAACCTGTTCTAGTCAGAATTGTTACTTCAGTCAGTGTTCAGCCTGACACCAGCGCTCATGTTTATTAGCGTGTAGCTTATGCTGGACTTTTGAGTTAAGACACAGCGCTACAGGTTACCCTATGTCACTGTTAGTCCAAAGGCCACATCTCAAACTCTCATGTTAAAAGCACAGAACTATTAAACACATAAGAACATGCCATTAGCACACAACTGAGCTGAAGCAAAGAAAAAAAACTGCGCATATGGGCTCCAAACAAAATGTACAATCAGACAACCAAATAACACACAAGATCTCTTTAATAATCAGGATATATCACCCAGAAAAAATAAATTATAAATAGCTTCCCAACATGAGTTGTAAATCTACCTTAATATAAACTTAATTTCTATAGCTCAATTAAACATTTCTCTTACACGCAGTCATGAAATATTTTTAAGTAGAACTCAACCCCTCTTGGGCGTTTACATTGACCAAACACTTGATCAACCATTATTCTTTTCTTGTTTTATTATAACAATCAATATTATTCATTATAACTATTATTCATTGATGATGTCAGATCGACAGATTCAACTTATTTAAAAAATAAATAATGACTATTTTGATATATTTTGTTAGTAATTCTTTCTAAAAGCTTAACAAATGTTATGAAAAGCTTCGGAAATTTTTTACAATCTGCCCATAAGCTATTTTTTTTCCAGCTCAATGTGTTCAAAAGCCTAATTGGTTGGAAACCTGCCTAATTTGGCAACACCAACTACACTATTGCTATTTGTTTGTTTGTTACAGTAGTCACAGAGCCACTGTTTAGTCTGAAGTATATATATCTATATAGATATATAGATATATATCTATATATAAGTGCACCCTCCTACCTGATAGTGTGTAGCCTGCTACTGTAAAAAAGTTTGACTGCCCTGAATATTATTAAGATTTTACTGAGGTCGGTTTTGAAATGATCTTTTGAAAACCTGAGCCATTAAAAACCACTGAAACAATGCCCCGAAATGAGCCACCTCCTTGCGTACACCCGACCAGCCTATCTCTCTTCCTTTGTCACGTGAACTCGCACGGTCGCCCAGATCTTCTATGGAGAAGATGAGGAGCAGCTTAAGACAGAACTAAAGGTCTTCCACTCCAGCTTTACTTCAAAGAACCTATAATAAATATGTTCAATACTGAGGGAAAACAATGGCCAGCTGATCTTTCCTGCCTTTGTCAAAATGATCCAAATATATACAACATTACCAGTGACGACAGCTTCAGTTGAAAGATCATTTTCCAAGCTGAAAATCATCAAAACTAAACTAAGAAGCCTGTGTGGAGAAGAAAGGCTCTCTGACCTTCTTCTGCTTGCCATTGAAAAAGACATTGAGGTAAACCACAGCGAGGTCATCAACATCTTTAAAGACATGGCACCAAGGAGGATGCTGCTTTAAAGTAGTACGCTTTAGTCTGTTCTGTTGGTGGTGGTGTGACTTTTTTCCATTGAAAACTCACGTTTAGAGAATGTTACAAATAAAAGTCAAATTTCATTCAACATGCGTGTGTATTTTTTTTTTTTTTTTTTTATAATTAAGGGTTCCACGTGCGCTAAAAAGTGCCCCCCCCCCCCCCCTCCTGAGCACCTGCCCCCTAAAATGTCTGTGCACGCCACTGCAAAGACTTGATACACGATCTCACAGCCTCAAAAGGAAAAAAATTCTTAGGCTCTGTGACTTTAGCATGGAATGCTATTTTACCTCTTTTATCATGAATAAGTCATTTCACTTCACAACCACTATCCTACATTAACATTTTTCAATTTGTTTTGGATCCTATGTTTATTGTTTTTAAATGCAAACAATGTTTGTATTAATCATCAATGCCACTACTAAAATCTGACATGAGGTGAACATTGTTTTGCAAAGGCTGTCTCCTGAAAAAGCTTCATTCCTCTATTGCTTTTCTTTCAGGAGTTGTGGAGGGGTCGACGAAACCGTGCCCTCTAGTCACAGAATCTGATAGGCCGTGGGAATTAGTGTAACGCCTGTTTGCCATACAGGTAGCTCCAAACACGCGTTTGCTTTCTTAAGTATGATGGGCATCAATTCTTCACAAGCCTCCATCAAAAGATGTTGCTCGCTTGGTTTGAAGTTTGGCGCATGCAACTTATCTATTGAAGCATCAGTGAATCTGTGATCGGCCTCATGGTCTCCTGAGCAAGCCTGCAGAAGCTCCTTTATCTGAATTACTGCAACCTGGCTTAACATAGTCGCACCTGGTTTGGCCTTTGTGGAACGGATAACGCCAGGATGCACTGGTCACACTGGGTCAAGCCTGGCATTCTCTCTTATACTGGATTTCTAAATTCTGCTTTTGTGAAACAGCCCTCTGCTTAGGGTACTTTGAAAACTTTGGGCCGGCCCCGTTAGTTAGCGAGTCCCTGGGGTTGAAAACTGAATTTGTGTTGTAGCCAATTAGTCAAACTTCAGAGCATCAGGAATGTGCTAATTAGAGATGATTAAGTGTCTAGACTGGGGAAAAAAATATCTCTTCTTATTGTGCTGTAGTCAAAAACATGATCACAAAGAACCACTGAGGTAAAACAAAACAGTTTCTCACAAAGGTTTGCCGTTTTAGGTTGTTTGGAGATTAACCCTCCTCTAAAACAAGCTTTCTTTCTTTGCTGTGTTGAAAAGTAAAAAACAAACATTTAAATCAGAAGCCACTGTTCACCATTTCTTTTCTTATAACCTTAAATCTGCTTGTGAATTTGAGGTTCAGTTTGTGTTCCTGTCAGAAAAACAAGATCTTCAGGTCAAATAAACATTTTATCAAATTACCCCGCCTTATTTATCTTGATATGTTATTATGATAATGCAACCTTCTTCTGGCTTTTCTTGAGATCTGCCTTGGAGCAGGTATAATTCGGTGGCAGAGAAACGCACTGATCGCAGTGCATTTAATCTGACACGAAACCAAAAGAGACCCCAAAGTACTTTATTAATCCTGCCACTGAAGTGCAAATATTCGATCAGGGCCACAAACCTCTTAGAAAATCGACAAGAAGGTTATAATAACCTACGCTAATGTGCTAATACTGTAAAGCTCTAGAGTGAAATGTGCAGTGCAAGTGTGAAACACTGGCTGTTATCTGATTCTTAAAAATAAACAGCAATCAGACACACACAAATCCTCAAATTAAGCAGAGCTGCCTCCGGTGAGGCATACCCAACTCGCATCGTTTCATGTTCGGCTTCCCCCTCTGGGTTAAATCATATCAGGACAAAGAGAGACATCATGTGCTGAATAGAAATGTACAATTAAGTCAATGTAATCACTACAAGTCATGAATAACCTCTTGATTCGTACCGGGATGCTTTGAAATCGTTCAACGGCATTTAACAGCTAATAGCTCAACATTTTCCTTTCCATTTACCTGTCTGTGAGTGCAGTGCAAATAAACTTTTAGGTATTCGCCGGCTAAAGCCTCAAAAAAGCTTTGTGGTACATTCACGCTCGCACTCCCTAATGCACACCAGCTTGCCTATATGGGATCAAATGGGCTCGTTAGCTCTTGGATTACTTTTTATTTATTTTTTATCATTACTTAACTTTGTAATGAGGATGGAGCAAATGGCAAAAAAAAAAAAAGCAAAGCAAGTAGGTGATGATCAGAAACGATCAGGAAACAGCATCAGACATCAGCTGTGTGAAAGCAGTCCTGCTCTAACAAATGTTGAGCATAAATGGTGTCTTGCAGACATAAAGCTGAGCTGCACAATATCTACTTGCTCTATTAAACCGAATAAACGCTCCCACTGTCGAGCATCATGCACGAGTTTCATCTGAGATATGTGCAGCTCTCGTTCTCTGCAGCCTGGCGTTGTGATTTTCCTCTTAAAGAGTATAAAGAAAAGAAACCTATTAAATTACCTCAGAGAAAATGGATTTACATTCATATAATGCAGGAACAACACTCCAGTCTCTAATTGGATCTAAAAGCAAAGATCTTTTGAAATGTAAAGGAAGTATGGAAATAACAGCGTTCAGCCATAGAGGCAGGAATTAGACGGGCAGCCTGTGTTGGACTGCCACAGCAGCATCAAGGCTTTTCCTCAGCGACTAGCTTCTGTTTTTTTTTGCGTGCAAATTATTAAACAGAGGCTCGAGAAAGAAGAGGAGGGGAAGTATCTTTTGACCAAGTGTGCTTTGAATAAATTGCATAGTGAACTATGAGCCAATATTCCAGAGGCAGACTAATACAACTGTGGAAATTGTTTATTCTTTTCATCCATCCTCCTGTCACCATTCATCCACGCTGCTGCCAGAAAATACAATGACATTGTTTCTGAGACAGCGGGGAAATGTTCAACTCAACACACACACCCCAAAACCACATCCCTGCCAAACAGCATGCGCTGAGACAGAGTGAGAGCCATCCGAGTTCAAACCGGAGCAAAAGTAAAGGAAGATAACAGAGCGACTCAACAAAATAAGCTTCAAAGAGAGGAGAACACCATCTTGTGTTATATCGAGGCTTACAATAGTGAAAGCCAGGCACAATGTCTCACTACAGCTTTCATATCCTTAAAATCTTTCGCATTCTGCCACATTACATAAACCTGAAGAAATTATTCAGATTATGTAATAGACCAGCAGTTTTCTTCGTATTTTATTACATTAAATAAATCTAAAAAGTGTGGCCTGCATTAAGCCCCTTGGCTCTGATATCCCTAAATGAACCATCTTCAGAGGTCTCCTAGTAAACGGAGTCCACCGATTCATTTGTAGTGAAAATCCAGCTGTTCTGGAAGGTCTCCGAGGTTTGTTAAAATAGCTTTACTGAAGACCAACGGCCAGAACAGACAGGTTGGGGATAAAGCTGAAAACAAGTACTGACCGAACGTAACCCTACACAGATTAGGCCGCCCATCTAAACTTACAGGCACGTCAAGGAGACGTTAAATCAAAGTGGCAGCCAAGATGGCAAATGATAACTTTGGATGAGATGCAGAGATCCACAACTCAGGTGGGTGAATCTGTTGCCATGGTAAGAGGAAAACCTACCATGTATAAGGAGCAGACTTTATCAGCAGACCATATATGCTCCTTACACTTTAAGTGAGGCTGAAGTTTTCATTTTACTAGTTTGTTGACCCTCTCCTCGCACCTTGGAAGTTAGTGAAGTTGTGCCAGAAACTTTTGGATCTCTGAATTTGTTGCCATGCCAACTACTAGCTGTGTACTCCACAAATCTGGCCTTTAAAGAAAAGTGAAAACACAGATCGAAAGGCTGAACACACCTTTCCCGCAGAGAAACATGTTGGTAGCAGCATCAGCCTGTATTCATTGTTGGAGGCTATTAAAGACTTAAAGGGTTGGGCACAATAACTCTAAACAGACGGCAGGAACTACAGAGTTTAAATGGGAAACTTAAAGTCCAGACCTAATTCCAAATGCTTTCTCTGTCAAACCTGACTTGACTTAGACGTATTTTATAAAGAGCGGAGAAAAGGTTCAGCATCCGCTAGTCCAAACACATCCCAAAACAAGTGCAGCTGTAGTTGCAGCAAAAGTACCAACTCAGCAGTTGATGAATACAAGTTCACATAACACTTATCAGATTTTTATTAGTAAAAAAAACATTGCAAATCAACCTTTATTTCCACAATAGTGAATCACCTTGAATCCCAATAAAACACGTTGATGCTTGTGGAAGAATGTGGAAAAGTTCAAGGCACTGCATGACTGACTAAACTAAATCAACTCAGTTTTTATTTTTTTATTACTAAACTCAGATTATACAGTTTCCAGCCAGCAAAGCCCTGACCCTCATACCAGAGGCAAGCACTTATTTCCACGTGGAGCAAAACAGAAATCAGAAATCTTTAAAGTCTCTCTCCAGGTTCGCTGTCATCTCGGCCAGATGTTGGGATTCCACTGCTGCGGGCTCTCGAGCTGCAGAGGGTCCTCTGGCGGCAGAGTTTTCCTGTGACCTCTGCGGCGTCTCCGTTTCTCGCTTCACGTCTTTCCCTCCGCCCAAAAGTTTCTGGCTCTCTATGAAGTACTGGTTGGGGTGACTGAGAGAGAAAGTGCTGTCCTCCACCTGCTCAGAAAAAAACGAGAAAGCGCAGGAGAGGAAGGTCAAGAGGGGATATTAGCTGCCAGTTATCACGAAGATGGCAGGTTGATTGACTGATTTAATGCAGTGTCACCTTTAATGAAACGGTCATTTAATATCCCCCTTGCTGCTGCTGCTGTGAAACGTTTTACTGAATTCTTCCCGTTACAGGCTTTCACAGGCACATAGCTAAGCTGCATCACCGCTGATTTGAAATCATTTCATGATTTTACGGTTTCGTGTAGAGCGCGTAAATGACTTGTCTTCAGGTGTCTGCTGTGTGACAAATTACGGATAGTGACAAGATATCTAAATTTGTTATTTCTACCCTCTGGGGGTAAAGAATAAATGAAATCACATTCATTCATAAAAAATGTATATAACACTTTTTTGCAGCAACTTGTTAACAGATTCTCCCACATAGCTGTAACTTATAGTAAAATACTACTATAAAACTGAGGAGGGGGGTGTTGGAGTGTAGAAATCCCTGCTTTTATCAGCTGTAAGGAGAAAACTGACAGAAACTCAACACATGAAAGTTACCCTGCAGTAAATAATTCAGTTAACAGATGACTGCAGAACTCACTCCTTGTTTTGTTTTTTTATACTTTGCCTTCAAATACTGGATGAATGTATGTGTAAAGAGTGAAAACAAAACAACAAGCTTCCAACAGTGTTTACAGCAGATGTTTACCCAAGTTCATGAATCAGAACAACAACAAAACAAAATTAGTCCATTCTTTACCAACTAATTCCATTGCCATCTACAAATATTCACACCTATGGTAAAATGGTAAATGGACTGAACCTTTCCAGTCATACTGACCGCTCAAAGCGCTCTAGAGCCACATTCACCCAATCGCTCTCACCAACACACATACATACACCGATGCGCAGCTCGGTAGGCAACTTGGGGTTAAGTGCCTTGCCCAGGGGCACATCGATGCGTCACAAGAAGCTGGAATCGAACCTACAACCTTCCGATTGCAAGACAACTACTCAACCCCTCAAGCCACAGTCGCCCAGTTTATGGGATTTTATGTGACAGACCAACACAAAGTAGCACTTCATTTTAGAGAGGAATAAAAAGTTTTTATGGTTTTCAATTTTGCTTTGCAAATCAAAATCTGAGAAGTATTGTGCATTTGACGTTAGTCACTTTTCTCTAGCCTTATACCATGAAATAAAATCCAGCCCAACCAAGGGCAAACACCCAGAACGTAACGTGTGGTAAAACACAAAAGGTACGTTCATGCAGAACGTGGACTACAGATTTTTCGCGTTGATCGCCGGCCATTAGCCTGACATTTCGCCTCTCTATCTTGTCAACAATCTGCGCTGACAAACCAGCCAGTTTTTCCTAGGGCTGGACGATATAGAAAAAAAGCATATCGATAAAAAAAATGCATATTGATCGATATCGATAATTATCAAAAAGATTTAAAAACCTGTCTCTTATGATATTGCTAAATGACTTACTTTTAATAAAGAACACACAAACACTAAATCTCAATTAAATCCTTATTTAACCAATATTTTTACCCATAACTGATTTTTTAAAGACAAATAACTTAAGAGACCTGGGTGATGTTATTAAATACTGACAAAGAATAAACTAAAGTGACCAGTAAAATGACCAAAATAAATATAACAAATAAATAAATAAATAAATGGAATAGCCTATATAGGCATAGTACACTAGTTACTCCTCAGGGTCCATTCTCTTTCTATATAGTCAATGGAGAGGCAGATGCAGGGCTGAGGTCCGAGGTTGTGGCGTGGGAAGACACAGATTTCAGCTCATTTTTCACTGATTCTCTGCACTCGATGCACAATTTAAGGAGCGCTGTTAGAGAAAAACTTGCGGCCCGGAACTTTATATCGCGGATCAAGAGTGGCGAGAAGTTGTTTGAAGCCAGCTTTTTCAACTGCAGACAACAGCAGCATATCCATCACTGTGAAGCATATTACTGCATGCGTGATGTCCTTATGCCGCTTGGACGCTTTTTCATTTTATCACAAAGAAGGAAGCCCAGATTAGCTGCTATACCTGCTTTGTTTTGGAAGAAATTCCATAAGATTCCTCCGACGACGCGGAGCCGCGCAGGGCTGACACAGCTCGCGCTGCTGCGGGTGTGAGCAGCTGAGCGGCTTACGTGATGAAACAAGTTGGTTGCGTTACTAGACTTTGTTTTTACCGATTCCTTGCAAATTTTACAAATCACTGTGGTTTATTTCTGTCAGACTGGCAAACTAGTAAAACCCCATTTTGGGACAATTTCCGCCGCCTCTCCTTGCTGCGACATATTCACGTGCTCTGTGTTGTGGTTTGAGAGGGCGGCGCTTTGTGACGGCGTGCCTGGGTCCGCGACTACGATTGGTTGAGAGGAAGCAGTGACTGTAGCATCACCTAATATGATAGGCTGAAAGGAAGGAAGGAAAACTGTCTCTATATCGAAGTTTTATCGACCCTTTTTTTTTTCCTATTGCGCCACACGTCTATCGATCAATATATATTGTTATTCAATTATCGTCCAGCCCCAGTTTTCCCCCAGGTCGCTTCACTGCGTCATCAAATAGGAAGAGCGTCTATCCACTTGCCAGTTCCCCCCGTCTGTTCAAACGTGGCAGAGATAGAGTTTACCGAGCGAGTCAAGGTGCTGTGTGTAATGTGGAAACCCGAACAACGGTGGAGGCGCTCCTGGGTCCAGAGATGCTGCCAGTTCGGCATTACCATTTCCAGCGGTACTTCCGTCTTTCCAGGACCCAGAATGAGGAGCAGCTGCCCCGCGTCGGGGGACGGATCAGCCGCCGAGACACAAACTACAGGGGTCTTCGGTCAGTAAATCCATCATAGCTCAATAGAAATATACCCTAATTCTAAACATGTAACACATAAAAAAAAAGTGTTGTGCTTAAAGGTATACTATGCAACCGGGGTTGATTTTCCAGCGAGGCTCCCCCCAGAGGGCGAAAGTAAAAGTGCACTGTCGTAAAGATGCTCAGCTGTTCTGGTTTCTCCGTCAAGACAGGCGCGGTTGTTTTGAGCTTAGCAGACAGGCGAACGCAACGAAAAGTGGAAAAAACGGCAGTACAAACAATGACTAACACAGTGAAGGTATGAACATCAAGCTTCCCGCAGCGCTATCTTGGCGAGGCGGCCGCGGCGGCCGCCTCGCCAAGCCGCCGCCTCGCCAAGCCGCCGCCTCGCCAAGCCGCGGCTGCCGCCTCGCCAAGCCGCGGCCGCCGCCTCGCCAAGCCGGGCGCCGCGGTAGCGTCTCGCCAACATAAAAAAAAAATAATAATAATAATAATAATAATAAAACTCGATATGCTTGCATGTTTATTTGACGTTAACACGCGGTTCTTTGTTGTTGCTTTCGCGCGTGCATATAGTGAATGGCAGGGCAAAAACACATGGAGTTCTCGCCGTAAAGCGAGACTTCTGTGTGTGCGAGCCGAGGGCTCATCCAAAACGGTATGGAACACATTAATTAACTGAAAAATGTTGCATAGTATGCCTTTAAATAAATGGATGTGAAATACCCTTAACACTACACAAACTAACAGAAAAGTTTAGATTGTTGAACCTGAGCGAAATTTTGCGTCGCTCTATTCGCCCAATTCGCGTCACTCGATACGCCTCATTCGCATTGCGGACCGCTAAGTCGCTCCTGAACGTGCTTTTACACAGGGACAACATGACTCACTGCAAACGTCTCATTCACATTCAGCGTGTACGCACCTTAACACTGGCTGCACATCCCCCACGACCATCCCAACTATGACACATGGAAATGGCAGCATCATGCTGAGGTGAAGCTTCAAGTGTCACAGTTAAAAAAAATGTAAAAGAAAAACATGCATCACTGCCTTTCTGCTGGTTTACATAAAACCCCAATAACCTTAAAGTGTTCAGTTGTGACAAAATAGAAGAACAGTTTTAAGAAGTATTACTACTGCAGAGCTTCCACTACATGTAATTGATTGTGCGGCGCCGCCTTGGCAAAATAAAAGCCACCACACCTTCATTATGAAGTTTTTATTATATACATGTTAAAACAATGTCAAGTATATGACATATTTATACCCTATATTATGTATAGCCTATATTTGCATACTTATACTAACCATGATCAGAGTTTGAAACGAATTTAAATATCATGAAAAGTTCAAATGTACTTTATTTTTGAAAAAACAACACTGCCTGCTTCTTCCTGTCTGGGGATCGGCAGCGGCTACCGCCATGGTGTGGTGTTCTCAGGAAGGAGAGAAAACTAGAGAAGAAGTCCACTGTTGCCCATTTAGCATCTTTGTTGAGACTTTTCAGACCACTCTAGCAATTTTCTTCAAAAAGCGACTAGATTTTTGTAGTTTTACACTACAAAAAGGAACTTTGTTCACATAGCTGATGACTTTTAGTGACTCTTTTGTTTTAATGGCGACTTTACTGGAAGCACAGCCGTTCTGGAGTCAGTGTCTTGGAGCAGCAGCGAGGGTTACTACTTCCCTCAGCATTGTCTCACAGGCACACACGGTTGCTTCTGCCTCGTCACGTAAATATAGTTTTGTCTCTGAAACTGTTGCGCTAAAATAATTCCCTGAATTAGATCCACACACAGCTTCACTCCCTTATTCACCTCGTTCACTTTGTGTGCCTCTGATAACTCTCTTTGGTGCAGTTTGTATTGTGTGTGGATTCAGGCAATGTATTAAAATTCATTAATCATTTTATAAAAGGTAATTTTAGTTCCAAACGCATTGAATCACCATTTTTAATAACTTCTTGGCAAAAAGCTCTCCAACAGCCTGGGTCCCAAATGTATGAACAAATATGCAGATTAGATGATGACATCATCCACCACCCCTCCAGGGCAGGGTGATATGTAACGGGCGTAAAGGGTTGCTTTTTTGGGGCCGATGTTTCAAGCATCAAAACTAAAACAGATTAAAATGACCCAAGTGTCTACAGAGGATAAAATAGGCTGGAATGGCAGAATGGAGCTATAAACATTAAATGGTTCTGACAGTCGGCTAATAATGGATGTAATGACAGTTGCGAGCGTTTCAGCGTGAGCTATAAAGAGCGAGCAGCACAGTCGCAGCTGATTCGCTCCGTTCGTGCAGTCTGAACTTACATTGTGGGTCAATTCAAAGTATTTTTGGCACGCCAGCTGATAATGCATTCCTTTGACCAGCTCCAGGATCTGCAACAATGATAACGAAAGCAGTTACAGATAGTTACATTCACAAGTAACACAATCAGCAGCTTGTGCTTCAGCAGCAATCATTTCAATCATTTTTATTGGATTTGGGTCAACTACCAACCCAAGCACAGTTCAATAATCATATCGACAGCAGAAAATACATTCTTAAGGAAATCTCTGCAAAGCTAATAAACACCGATGACACTAAATGGATTAAATCAGCTCTTGGCAGAATGACCACAGGCAGTCTTCTACTTGATCTAAACCGTATTAGCTATTTTTATAATGTGTAAAGGTAAAGTACTGAGACTTTGGCTGACTTCCTGCAGACGCACAGTATCACAGCGAAACCCTTCAGATCGGTTACTGAATTGAACTGATTTAAGCCTTCACGTTTGAGACGTTCACTCGGCTGGGAAAACAAATCCAAAGATTGCTCCTCGTCTCAGACTTGTTTACATCATAATTCCCCAAACCCCTACTTGCCTGCCTCTGGTGCAATATTGCTACCGGCACCCTCGTCTCTACAGCTGGTGCTAGATCAGTAATGAGCTATCCAGATTATCCTTCCAGAAATTGCAGTTTCAAACTAGCTTTGGTTGAAAACAGGCTGCCCTTGTAGTTGTAAAAGAAACAGATTAATTAAAAGAAAAGAAAAAAAGGACAAAACTGCAGCTGTTCATCGGGATGCATTTCCAATTTCTTTCCAACAAACAAATGTGGTGTAATATATGATATTAACAATGTCTCGGGGGGTCACCTGTTTAATCTGATTGTTCTAGGCAGATTATAGAGCCGTGGGGAAGATAAACATTCACTTTGCCGTTACTGTGTCTCACATAACACCACAGATCCTAATCCAGTAAATGTTAAGCATCATGCTGATTCCTGTGGCTTCAAGAGAATCGTCTGAGCTGCTGAACGGACTATCATCACGACCAGATTGTCTAAATATTTGCCCACATGGAGGACATTAACTTGATCTGTCTGAATGTTAATTTAGACAGATCAAGAAAGACTAAAATAGCCTTTTCTACACTCGGTATTGCCTTCCTTTTTATACTGCTTATATCTTTGTCTGTAAAAATAGACTTAGGTTCTGGTTTATTAAATATTCATGTTTCTTTTTTTCTAAGCAACTTTTGAAAACTTTCTAAGGAATATAACAGCATGATGTCCCTGCTCAGAAGCAGTAATTGTGTTCTATAGAGAGACTTCATGGTCACAGACCGGAAGAAACCCACCTGATTGACTCCGCTGGGAGACACTTTGTAGAACTGAAGCTTCTGCTTCAGCAGTTCTGGGTCACTGTGACGGAACGGACATCCTGGCATCAGGAACAAAAGTAAATCAATTAACATTTGTAAATTACTCATTGATAATAATAATTATTATTTCTGATTGCAGCATACATTCCAATCATAAATGTATCCTCTGCATTTAACCCGTTGCTTAGGGAGCAGAGGACCGCCACTGTGTGCCACCCAGAGAGCATTCTGGGGCAAAGAGTCTTGCTCAAGGACCCAAAGTAGCATTCTGTGGGTTTTAAACCAGGTAACTTGCACCCTTTGCAAGTGTCCAGCTCTAACCCCCAGTTAAGACATAAAATTAGACACTACAACAGAAAGAGATGCACCGATCAATCAGCTGGTGACTGAAGTCAGCTGATTTTACGCCTGATCGGCAGGTTGGAGACTTAAAAAAAAAAGAAAAAAAACAAGAGACATTTTTTTCAGATCAGTAACTCGGGGCTCACACTGACTATGGTGCAGTTTGCGGTCCTGATCCAGCTCCGGTTTGCCACAAACCCCCACTCGCACTGCTCCTAGGGAAACAGCGGCTGAAATGCCGCTGGCGAGAAGAGAAGTTCACGTGGGCCTTTCTCTTGCTGTCTCTCATAAATGATTAGAAAACAGCCATGGTTTTTGGTTTTTAGGGCAAAACTTGATAACCGTACGAATAAATATCCTATTTCATCCTCCAATAGCCCTTCTGTTTCCTTGTGTTTCTGTGTCGCCGTCTTGTTTACACTGGTCAAGCTAACGTAAGTTGGTGGGGTGATTTTATTTTGAAATTCACCAAAACCTTATCCTGTCTAGCGCCCAATGTTTCCTGTTAGGCTTGTAAACCATCGGGAGCTTGATCCGGGGACCGATGCGGCGTCCGGTCAAACTTCCTTCTTGTGAAATTGTTTGCAGCGCCGAACGGCCTTGGTAACCAGACCCGCAACCACACCTGGCTGATGTGAATGGACACATTGATTTTTAACGATTTGGGTTCCTTGCGACACCGCAACCGTATCTGCACCGTATTCAGTGTGTCAAACCTGGGAGCATCAGTAAACAGACGCTAGCAGGTTGGACTCTACTTGGAAGCTGTTGCTACAGTCGCAGCTTTTCAGTGCGTGAGGTTTCCAGAAAGGAAATGGTTTTCTGCGGAAGTGTGTCGGCTGTTCATTCAGACTGTCACAATTGGATATTATTCACAGCAGATAAGTGATGCCAAATGTATAACAGTAAAGTGGATCTGAGTACTCCAGTTCTGTCCCTTGGAACGAGCTAGACTAGGCAATGTCAGCAATCTATTGGAAATATCACAGCTAAGGTGAGAGCCTCCATCCTCTACACAAGGAACAGCTATCAGTAACACTAACTCCTAACAGAAGATGTTAAGACAGTTAAAAATGTCAACTGTAATGTGTTTTTTTTTTTTATAATTGGGAAAACCTGGTAACTCCAGAACTGTGTCCAATTCAACAAGGAAAAAAAAAAACAGATAACGGTTTCTTCCCCCAGTCGTTAACTCACCATGGTAGTCGCCTTGGCTGGGTGGGTTTGACAGAATCACCTTCATGCAGCTGTAGGGGGTGTAGTCTGCCCGCTTGCCTTCTTTGCCAAACATGTGCCGGATGTTGTAGGCAAATGCTTTGTCAAACTAGAGAGACGAGGAAGGGGTGGGGGGGAGACAGGAGGAGAAGGCATTAGTAAGGATGAGAGTGTGAGAGGGACAAGGGTAGGGTGAAAGAGGCCCTGTCATACATCATGTCACTTTTGAAGGGAAGTTTTCCACAGTGAAATATAGCGCTATTAGAAAGAACTTGGTGTAGGGGTGTTGCAACACTCCTGATAGGTGCGTTACGGACGCTCTAACGAGGCCATCCTTCTCTCTGCTTTTTGCCCCTTGTCCCTAAGAGTACTCTGACACAACAGGAAGCGTGCTTTAAATCAAAATTATTTTTTTACATTTTTGTTTTTTCACTGCAACTTTGTGCATTCCAATGAAATGCGTCCTCTGCATTTAACCCATCCTTTAGGGACTAACGGGCCGCCCCTGTGCAGCTCCCAGAGGCATTCTGGGGGATAAAGGTCTTCTTCGGGGACCCAGAAGCCTTCCCAGGATGCCAGCACCCTGCGCCAACCACTAGGCCACTTCACCCCCTTATGTGCAAAATACTCCATTGCTATGTTTGTTTCTTCCTCATGGCAAATAATCCAATATTATAAAGTGAGACGTTTTTTTTTTCCTAGGTCTGGCAATTAATCTCTGGAAACAGGAGTTTCAAGTAATATGTTGAAAATATTCTATAAGTGGATCCCCTAACTGACTCCTTAAAGTGTTCTTTCTCAGATGTTTGTCAAAGTGCACCACAGCACAGGGACCTGCAAAGAACAGAGTTGCTGATGCCGAACATTATTGAAAATAATCTCTGATAAGTTTGAAGTTGGGAAAAAAAAAAGAACTTTGCAAATCAAGACTGTTGGAAATTTTAAACAGCTTTACATTATTGAATCATACTTTAAGCCTGTTCTCATAACAACTGCTTGCCACGGATTACAAAACAGTGAATTCCTAAAACGCACCACAGCAAATTCAAAACGACTGACATTTTAATCTTATGTTTCTGTATCATTATGTGCATACAGGTGCATCTAAAGAAATTAGAGCGCAATTCCTCTATTGTCCCACAATGGCAAAATTTGGGCAAAAACAGAAGCATTACACACAGGGTGAAATATTTTAAGTGTCCACTTCTGTTCTTTACTTATTTTTTATTTTTTTCTTTGCACATAGATTATTAAAGCCTACAAGTTCAGTATCTCAGAAACATTCAACTTAACACCAAAAAAAGAGAGAATCTTAATACAGAAATGTTGGCCTACTGAGAAGTGCGTTCATGTAATGTACAGAATCTGCACTCAGGGGCTTCCTATGCATGACTTATTGCATTAATGCGGCGTGCCACGGTGGTGATCACTCTGTGGCTCTGGTGACGTATTAAAGGAGCCCAAGTTTCATTCAGCTTACCTCCCGTGTTGGCTCTGGTTTCTCATCCTTCTACTTGGATGATTCTCCACAGGGGTCTAGGTCAGGTGCTACAGCTAGCCAATTAAACACAGTGATGGTCATTTAACCATGTATTGGTACTTTTGGAAGTCTGGGCAGGTGCCAGGTCCTGCAGAAAAGTTAAATCAGTATCTCCATAAAGCTTGTTAGCAGAGGAAAGCATGACGTGCCCTAAAATTTCCTGGGAGACGGCTGAGCTGAATTTTTAGTTGATATAAGACCACATCGCTCCCTCGTTTTTCCCTGTCCGTCAAAATTTCAAATTGGACCTTAAGGAACTTGAATTTTGTGCCCCTCTACTCTTCCTACAGACCTTGATTTTCACGAGAAATGGAAAAAATTACTTGCAACTGAAAACGGAGCATTTGACCGCTGATAAACAGTCCAGTCCTTTTTGTTCTGAGCACAAAGATAAGAGGACTCTGACACCGCCTCTGACTCAGCAGGGGCCTACACAGGTGATGTTGCTCGTTGTGACCCATGTCTGCGGTGGCTCTTCAAGCTGACACCAGATCGCCCCAAAAATCTTGAATGGCTTGTGTTTCACAGCCCTCTCATGGCTACAGTTCTCTCTGTCACTGTGCTCTTTTCTTTAACACACTTGTTCGTTCCACTTAACTTAATTCATGTGCTTGGATTGTTGGGTTTTTAGCAATGACCACATGTTGCTTGTGTATTTTTGGAGGGTGCTGGTCAAATTCAGCTGCCGTCCTTATGATTGTGTAGACATGCCTGATATGGTAGAAACAACTTCTGTTTTAAAAAACTTTTCTTTTAATTGGTCCTCAGTATTAGTCTCGTATTCTGAGAAACTGAACCGTGTTTTCATTAGCTGACGGCCATAATCATCAGCATAAAAATAAAATGCCTTTACTATATCACTATATGTGTAAGAATATACGTATATTATATCTAAATTTATAATTGTATAAATTTCATTTTTTAAATAGAATAGCTGAAATAAATCATCTTTCAACGATATTAATTCACTGAAATGCAGAAGCCGTTTTAAACTCAACTAATCTATAAATGTCAAAGCCACAGAAGAGCAAACCGGCGGATGGCAAAAACAAAGCAAACAAAAAGGCAGTTTTGAAAAGTAAAATTATGGTTTTTGTAACATGAATACGGCAGGTTTGAACTTTGGGTAATTCTTAATTTGAAAAATCGGTGGTGAAAAGTAAAAAGTACTCCAAATACAGCACACCACAATGGTGGCTACAATATGCTTTGTGCCTTCAATAACCATTTCCCTGGTCCTGTGTTGGTGCCTCTGTCTACACCTTCAAAGAGACTGTCATTTTCTGCAAGTAAAACACTGATTATGGATAAATAAACTTCAGAAAATCCAACTTCAAAGATGCAGAACTATTCCTTTAATCTTTTTAAAGAGCGTCGCTGACATTTTGCATTGAGGTTTAAATTAACTCAACGTTCACAACTCTTGATTTTTCCCAGTTTGGAGATAGATGAATGCAAATCCTCAAGAAGCAAAACATCAAAGTCAAGAACACAGAATAAACTGGCATAGAGTATTTGAAAGGGTTGAAATTTGGGAAACTTTCACATTCACTAAACTTTCAGACAACCCCTTTCATTTCGTAGGAATCTTTTGCAGCAAAATAACTACATTTGTGACTCTGCGTCCTAAAAAAGAAAAACATCATTGTAACGTGCACTCAGAGGTCTTTGACAGGAGACTATAGCTACCAGAACTGCACCCACACACACATTAATGTTGCAATAAAACCTTTGAACTTCCTAATGTGACAAGCTGCAGTGGCAATTTAAAAACCCATCAAATCTTCTTTAAGTGTGATAAATCAGTCATAAATTATGTAGAGCTTCTAAGGATTCAAGAGGCCACTTCCTGATTTAAGAGCTCCATAGTCCACTGGCACTAAAGTGCGTTTAATATACTTTTGTGAACTAATGTGGACATAAAAAAGGATCCTAAGTGGTATAAAGTGATCGCTCAGCCACTACTGAAGTTAAAGGAGAACGATAAAGAACATTTTCTCTGCTAAATGTAGCTGTTTTTCAAAAATATTTACTGCTTCTTATAGTTGCAAAACTATACTACAGATGATCTTCAACGTATAGTAAAAAACACCAACAGGAAAATTAAGATTTAACCAGCTGAGACACATCTCTGGTGCAAATCTTGGCTTATGAAGCTATTTCACTGCAAGATAACATACGAGTAAAGGCACATTCACAAAAGAATCATTTTCTTCTTTTCAACAGGACTCTTAAGGTTTTTTCGAGCTACAAAAGATGGCGTACCAGTTTAAATGAATGACAGCACAGATCCTAAAAACTGACAGGGTGTTGTGGATAAAAGTAAGGTATAAAGTGAGAGGTAGTAAATCAAATATTTACCTTCGCTCATGTTGTGAAAGGTTGCTGAAAACCATAAAAGCAGCAAAGTTATCCACAATACGGTGTGCTTTGCCACTTCTTCAGTTTGAGCTGCATCTGAGAAGTTTTCAGCTTCCCTCGGTCACTCTCTATCCACAAAACTAATCTAATTAAAATGATCATACAGTTCACCTGCTGTGTAGCTACATCCAAACATCTCCAGAGAAGAAGCCCTCAGCAAAACTGTGTAAATGATGCCAGTTAGAAGGATTAGTGTTGATGTTTCTCTAAAAAAAAAAAAAAGACTACTATTTCTGAGGACTTTTTAAATGAGAATCTGAAATTGACAAATCAAAATGCTTTATGGTGACGAGGCTATTCAGTAGAATTAACAGTGATATTGTTGTTGTCAGATGATGACATATCTGTAACGCAGAAAGATGCTAAAGACCTAGCTTCATTGCATCATAAAGATCAGATAGTATACCTTTGTCCCAAAGGGCAGGTCTCACTCTTTGCTCCTAACTTTATCTACTGCAGTATTTAAACGAATAATATGAGGTCAAGCTTTCTGCTATCAGGCTTGTGCAGAGGAATCCCCCCCCCACCTGGATTAAGCTCAGGGTTACATCTACCTCAGGTGACCTCTGACTCATATCCTTGGCTATGTTGTTAAAGCTCCCTGTTAAGTAGCGAGCATGATTCTTTACTCTGCCATAATCAAACATCCTAACTTTCTCTTCCCTCGGAGGTATATTCCTGACCTTAAAATCCTTTGTTTGTCTTGTGCTGTTAGTATTTTTTTTAAATGCGTTTTATAAAAAGCAGGTAAAATGGACTGAATTTCATTGGAATGGCTTGTACTAACACGGATTTCATTTCATTAAAACTCTAATGACCTGGAAAGGATTTAATTAGACTTGAAATGAACTTTTCAGCAATATTCCCTGAGATTACAATTGTTGTTATTTGGTGTAAGACAGAGTTTATTGGTTCTGTTCTTTCAAATACTGGTTAATAAAAACTAATTCTATGGCAACAGTGAACGACTTGGGAGCCTCCTTAAAGTGCACTTGTAATTCCAGCCAAAAACAATGATGTGCTTTTGTAAAATCTCTCTATGGGGGGCTTTTATACCAAATCAGCTGCAGTGCTAAAGTGTTGGTGTTTAATGAGCACCGGTTCTTGAGGTTTCCTCCCCAGCAAAACACACTTGCTACAGCATTAGATGACTGGTTTAATCTCCGCTCCTGACTAAAACTGGCCTCTAGTCTGGCCCAGGAATTAGCTGAAGCTTAAAGTGGGGCTTTGGATACTTAAATTGGTGTTTGCACCACGTCTGAATGTCTTTTTTGGTTTTAATCTGCTTAATTTAAGACAAATAAAATAACAGTCAATTCCACTGTTATTAGAAGTCCAGTTTGACCCACAATAACAAATGGCCATTTGCTCTCATCTTGCTACTGCTTTAAACTAGCCTGTCAGTTACAGCTGAAACTGAAAAAACTATAAAAAAGAGAACCGTTTTCCTCCCTACCAGACACAAAATAATAAAATAATAAAACAATAAACTTTTAAACATAAAACCAATTTGTTTTACATTTTCCTTTCTTCAATCTAATTCTGTAATTCTCATGCATTGTCTTTGTATTCTGTAGACGTACTTTATAAACTAAATGACTTGGGTGACACAATCTGGGTATCCTATCAGCTTCTAGCAACAATTTGCACAAATTTTGGCCTTGTCGTCCAGACAGATCTGGTGTAAGTGAGTCAGGTCTGTAGGTTACTTTGCTTGCCGACACTTTGTCAACTCTGTCCACAAATTTTCTATGGGACCAAGATCAAGACCAAGATCAGGACTTCAGAGATTGCCACTTGAAAACATCAACTTGGTTGTCCTTAAGACAACTTGACACCAAAGTGACGTTATGCTTAGGATTATGGTCTATTTGGAAAACCTATTTGTGGCCAAGGTCTGGTAGGGATGGGGGATATGGCTTAAAAATAAAATCTCTGATTTTATTATACCAAATCCGATTAATCGATTTTTTGTTTCACTTAAAGAAATTATTTTAAAAACTTGCCTTTACATGTCAAGCATTTCGTCTGGAAGTTGACCTGAATTCAAGTGCAACTAAATACAAGCTGTGAAACATGCTTGTGAAACAAGATGGCGGCCCTGCCATGGTAAAAAATGAAAAAATGTAACAAAATGTTTGCTGCTAGTGGTTCTACACAATGAACAGACTTCACTTCACTTGTGCAAGTTCTAACTAAAAAAGGTTAATGAGTAAATTAAAGTGCTTTGAATTATGATTTTAAAAAAAAAAAGCAAAGAAAAATAGGGTCAATAAAAAGTTCAATAGAATAACAGTTCTTCTTTATGCATTCTAGCCATGTATATTAATATTACAGTCATTACATCCTCCCAACCAATCACAAACGCAGACCCAGGAACACTCCGTCACCAAGCTCCGCCCCCTTCAAAGAGTTCAGAGAGTTTTTTTGTTTGTTTGTTTTTTTAAATGGAGTTTTGGTAAAAAGTTGATTGAATAAAGGGTTGAGTTTGAATTCAGTGTTTGCATTTTCTGTATGTAAAAAACATACAGAACATGCAACAGCATAAAATGGCCAGGGATGCACTTAAAATGTGTTTTTAATTTGTTGATAATTATCGATAGCGATCAATATGATTTCTATTTTATCGATATGCTTGTTTCTCTATACCATCCAGCCCTATTTCGTGCTATTCTCTTCAAGGAAGCCCAATGTGTGCATTTGCAAAATAAAATCCTGATTTACAAAAAATATTATCTCAAAATAATCTATACGTACACTATGACACGTTCATCCCTGAGACACACACTGTGGCTCCATTCTGGACAATATAATGGTTGGACATTCGCCTGGTGTTTATACTGGGATGTAGCTGTTTGACCAAATGAGCGTGCAAACCTTTAGGCATCTGGGAATGAAACCCAAGGATGAACCAGACTTGCCGAGATTGCCAGCTCTCTTTCTGATATGTTAGATGACGCTTTTTGATTTTTGCAGGCTGTTTCAGAAGGAAGTAGCATGACGTCTTGGCTTAAAAAACCTTCACATCTATGCCTTCATTTAACACAGATGTTGTGAATCAACCCACCATAAGTTTACAAAGCCATGTCATTGCCGGAGTTTTAAGGGATAATAATCTTACTGTATGTAAATTTTATGAATTTGAACAAAGCAACAAACCAATATGTCTCTCAATAGTCTGCCACTTGGGAAACTGACCCGAACCAGGAAATGTTTAATCAGATTTAGGGCTGTACGCTTTTGCCAAAAACCATAATTGCGATTTAATTTTGACTTTTCTCTGCATTAACCACAAGCAACAAAAATGTTTGTAAACAAGGACTATTTAAAACAAGAAATTTGACTGTTTTTATGAATCAGAATATTATTATTATTCAAGAGAATAGCTTATTGAGTTGGACATCAATCCTCGTTGAACAAAAAGTGCAACCAACAAACAACAGTTTGTCAGTACTGAACAGTTTGACTGGTACTTTATGCTATGATACGATTCCTGAAAGTTTCTGGCAAAAAAGTAGGATTATATAAACTCTAAAACAAATAATAAAATTAGGTAATCTCCCTGCTGCAACTCTCTTCCCTTCCATGTGGAGACAAACCCACTTTAAACACATTACCGACACCTAAAGGACGCGTCTGATCCATTAATTGTTACATAGCCAAAAATTGCAGACCACTGTGATTTTTTTAAAATTGCAATTATATTGCAAATGCAATTAATTGTGCAGCTCTAGTCCAATTTGATATCAGACAGAGAAAGATGACACCCTAAGAGGGTGAAAAAAAGTGTTATTTCTTTGCTCTCCCCTCCCTTCACCAGTAATGTTAAAAAATGCTGTTAGTTAGTATAAAGGAAAAAGCTTAAAGTTAAGGTCTGTAAACCAAGTAGTTTAACAGCAGTCCTAGCCCCAGGCTACAAAACGCTACAGCAAAGTGGCACAAACACTCCTCCAAATGAATAGGCCAACTTCTGTGGCAAGAGGAATGGATAGATCAAGTTAATTTCATCAATTCTCCCTCTCCCACTAGTCTAATATTACATTGCCTCTTCCTCCGGGCCTCCCTTTCGGCATCGCTGCCTCTCATCTTCCCTCTCTCCTCCTGCCGCATACTAATGAGAAGGCTTTGAGCAGCATGCCACAAAGTGCAGCTCCTGACACAACACATACATCACGGTGAGAGCTGCGAGCTGGTCAGCACCATTCAGATGCCTCCGCTGTAGAACAAAAGGACGGCTTTTTGTGAAAGCCGTCACGCGCTGCACATGGCAACTAAGGCATCTCAGAAATAGGGAACCAAATAAGGAGGCAACAGCGGTCCTGTGTTTGAGCCTGACTAATGGCGAGATGTTACAACCACAATGGGCACTGCTTGATTAAAATAATGGCATTAATTTTCTTGCTTTGTAATTTTTTATTTTTTTTGCCCTTTTCTATTTTATTTGACGCCGATTGCACTGTCAAACTGCAGAAAGCTTGCTTTGAAATTCTTGTGTGGGTTAGAAAAGTTAGAGGGAAGAACAAACGATTTTACTGAAATAAATATTTCAAGACAGAGAAACAACAACTCAAACACAATCACGTTTAAACAAGGATTCGAGCTGCAAAACAAAACTTTCAAGAAAAAAAAAAAAAAAAGCCTAAATTGCTCTTGTTTACGTTTAAATTAGCCATACGGTCTTGCAGGTTCTCTGCATTGTTCCATTGGGCAGAATTATTACATTTTCAATCAATTTAACTGGGAGATCATTTGTATCCTTAAACAAAGGACTACTATTACATAGAGTTGGTTTCCAAAACAAAGCCTTTTCTAAAACTAAACCATTGAATTTTTAAGACAAAAGTACTCTTTTCTAAAATTGAATTCTTCACATTTTGTCACTTTACAATCATAAACGTGCATCCATTTTATTGCGATTGCATGCGATAAACCAACACAAAGTTGCACATAATTCTTTGTTAAAAAGAAAATTATGGTCTTTTGGTTTATGTTTTTAACATCTTTCCACATCTGGAGGCGGAATATGTTGCTCATTCTTGCAAAAATGCGAAAGCTCAGTCAGATTGGATGGACAGCACCTGTGAACATAAATTTCCAGATCTCGTCACTGGTTCTCATTCAACATAGGTCTTGATTTTTTTTTTTTAGCCTAACACATAAATATGTTTTGATCTCAAGCATCCGGGTAGCACTGGATGCCTGTTTAGGGCCACTGTCCAGCTGGAAGGCGACCCGTCGCCCCAATCTCAGGTTTTTTGCACCCTTTAACGGGTTTTCTTCCTGGATTGCCTCGTCTTTAGCTACGTCCCTCCACTATGATCAGCTTCCTCTCCCCTGCTGAAGACAAAACACCCCCACAGCATGATGCTACCAACAACAGGTTCACAGGGAGTGAGGGCGCTGTGGTCGTAGCGATCAGCAGTGTTACTTTTTAACTTGACATTGTGGTTTGCATGTAGGGGCAAACTGTTTGTCATTTCTAATACCTTCACGCTGTTTTCTATTGGTGTGACCATGTCTTGTTACAGCAGGGAAGCCTACTTTTAGGGCTGACTAATAACTGCATTTGTGAGTGTGACCTATGAGAAACATCTAAACATGTCCTAGATTGAGTGCACACCACCTTGAATCAATAACAAAAGTTAAGTTTACACCAACAGGAATCTCTCATCGTCGTTTTTAGTTACACGACCTAAAACAATGAAGAGCGGCAGCAAGTTTGCTGTTCTTGGTGACATTTATTTTAAAAAAGGTTAATTTATTTGGAACAGATGAATTGCTTGACAGGGCAGCTCCAAGAATCGATAAAAATGTTTATAGGCGTTGGCTAACGGCCTTTTTAAAATTCTATTTAAAAGCCGCATCGATGCCTTGGAACTAATGAGAATATTCGGCCTAAAACAGAAGTGCCAGGAACGTCCCAATCAGGATGTTTCATTGCTGATCAGATCAAAGTCGCTGACGTTTTATTCTTTGTGTTTAGCATCTCCTCTTCTGCTTTACAAGCCCTGCTTTATGAGAGTCGTGCAGCTCCTGTTGCTGCAGAGCTACACAATGAAAAATTGATCCTATTAACAGAGAAGCAGGTTAATAACACTCCGAGTTTCTGCAGTAAAGCCAATTAAACTTCACAACAGATACCATGCCTCTTAAGTGATTGCAAAATTATGTTATACCGCCAGTGCAGCAGCATGCGGGATACGTAGCTGGACAAGGCCGGGGAAACCGTGGCTCAAACACATTCCCCAAAGTCTCATCCACGGTGATTGGCAGGACACCCAGGGTGTTCAATTTAATAGACACTAATCTATTTTGTTATATGACAGTTATGTGGAAATATACATAGCTCGTTTCTTTGAAGTCTCTCCTCCCCAGTGTACTGAGGATGAAGTTGGCCTCTAATTCGTAGCAATCAAAAGAAAAGCCAACTTTTAGCAAACCGTAGTCCCATTCAGCTAAATGAGCAATGATGTATTCAGCCAGTGTTTTTAACATCAGTTGTCTAATTAAATTAGTAGCACTAAGTGAAGCTCTGTCTCTGCAGCACAAACTCGGATACAAGTGGCTGTTTTTGAAATACTTCCACAGAGCAGATGTCGGCATAACATGGCGGTGGCAACATGTCCCTGCCAACACTCTTTAAAGCAGCTGCATTAAAGCTGAGCTGGCACAGGACAGGAGCTGCTGGTACCAAGTGACACCAATCCTGGCCTAAATGAGGTTCCCTGTCTAGATACAAGCATCACTTTGGACCGAACGTGTTCTTAATCTAACAGATGACAGGTAAATGTATTAATTATAGTTTCAAATTTAATTGAATTTGACTATTCTGTACAGATAAAATTTTCTCATCCCAGCATCCTAGAGTACAAGTAAATCAGCAATGGGGGGATAAAACAAAAAAAATGATAGTTGAAGGATGAGTTACTTATTACTAAGACTACTGTGGCTTACAAATTCATAGCCCTTTATAAAAAAAAACCTGAAAACTAACATGGTTTTCAAACTCTATTGCAACTAAAATATATCAATATAGATATATATACTATATTATGTATAGCCTAAGGGCTGCACAGTGGTGCAGTGGGTAGCACTGTTGCCTTGCAGCAAGAAGGTGAAGGGTTCAAATCCAACCCTGGGGTCTTTCTGCATGAGTTTGCATGTTCTCCCTGTGCATGCGTGGGTTCTCTCCCGGTACTCCGGCTTCCTCCCACAGTCCAAAAACATGACTGTTAAGTTAATTGGCTTCTCTGAATTGTCCTTAGGTGTGAGTGTGTGCGTGAATGGTTGTTTGTCCTGTCTGTCTCTGTGTTGCCCGTGTACCCCGCCTCTCGCCCAGTGAACGCTGGAGATAGGCACCAGCAACCCCCGCGACCCCATGAGGGATTAAGCGGGTCAGAAGATGGATGGATGGATGGATAGCCTATATTTGCACACTTGTACTAATCATAATCAGAATTTTGAAAGGAATTTAAATATCATGACATGTTAAAATGGACCTTATTTTGAAAAACCAACATCCCCCACATCTTCCTGTCTGGATGCGAAGCTACTAGTGGCTACTGTGCCGTGTGCTGCTCTCAGGAGGGATGGATAACCAGAGACCACAGTCCAGTGTTGCCCATTTAGTGTCTTTGTTGCTATATTTAGTGACTTTTCAGACCGCTCTAACAATTTTCTTTCAAAAAGCGACTTGCAACAAGTCCAGCGATTTTTTTTGTTTTAAAGGCGACGTTACCGAAAGCCCTAGTTGTTCTGGAATCACTGAGGCAGCAGAAGGAGCTGCCACGGGAGTTCCCACTTCCCTCAGCACTGTCTCACAGGCACACACAGTTGCTGCTGCCTCGTCACGTAAATATATTTTTTACAGTAGTCTGTTTTGTCTCTGAAACTGTTGCATTAAAATAATTTCCTGAATCTGATTCACACACAGCTTCAAACACTTATTTGCCTCGTTTACTTTCTGTGCCTCTGATAACTATACAGTTTGTTTTATGTAGAGTGGATGCAGGCAATATATTAAAAATTCATAAATCATTTTATACAAATGTGTTTTTTAGTTCCAAACACATCAAATGACTGTTTTTATTAACTTTATTTGTCAACGCAAAAGCTCTCCTAAAGCCTGGGGCACAAACGTATGAACAAATATGCAAATTAGATGATGAGATCACACAAACACACACACACCCCAGGAAAAAAAAGCCCCACCACAGTTTAAAAAAATCCTGGAGGAAAGCCTGAATTGTCTTGTTACCTGGCCTATCTGTTTATTTGCTTCTAGAAGAAAAGAAAAAAATCATCTTACTTGCCTGTGCAAATTCTCAGTTATTTGAATTGGGTGTTCGGTCTTTGGGATGAACCAGTTTTTGTCTGAGAGAGTTATTAGGTTAGAAATTTACTGGTATTTTCTCATGATTATACCAGTAAATGAGCGCCGCTCTGTATGCGGTCTGATGCAGCGAGGACTGCTCAGATTCTTACATCAGAGAAAGCAAACAACAACTACATAAACACATGGCGCCGCACAGGAGGGCCAACAGCTCAGGGCAAGACTCAGCAGTCCATTTGCACCTCAAAAGCAAAGGACACACTTTTAAGCCCATTGATGTCCAGATTTTGAACAGGGAGAACAGATGGTTTGAAAGAGGGGTGAAAGAAGCCATCTTGGTCAAAAGAGAAAAAACATCTCTAAACAGAGGAGGAGGATTGCGTTTCCAACTCCCCAGAGTTTACAGATCGGTCCTCCTACACAATCCAAAGAGATTACAACAGTAGTTTCATCATGATTCAGGTGATCAAGTACTCCACTCACACCAAGCAATAGCTTCTAACGACCCAGGACAGTGACGGTGGGTCATTGATTTACACCTGACTTAGAATGCAACTAGGAGGATGGGCCTCCATGTCCTTAAAAACAGTAGCACACCAACTGCAGGTTGCTAAAGTGCGAGCCACCAGAACTGACAAAGACTCGCTGATAGGTGTCGAAACATTTTCAGAAAAATACAGCGCGAAAGTCCAGTCCGGTCCAGATTGAAGCCCATTTATTGTTAATCCTCTTACCTCCACCTGTCTTTACAATTATGGGTCCCTTTATGTTGGTCCATCGCATGAATAGCTAATTATCAATTACTTTTTGTTGTTGTGTCGTGACAAAAGGGGAGAATCAGAATCAGCCGTATTTGCCATGCATGTGTACACATATGGGGAATTTGACTCTGGAACATAGGATGCTCGCAATGTGCTTACATATACAATAATGCAGTAATAAATTCAGTCTAGAGTATAGAGAACACAAACATACAGGTAAAAGCCAGTAAATTAGAATATTTTGAAAAACTTGATTTATTTCAGTAATTGCATTCAAAAGGTGTAACTTGTACATTATATTTATTCATTGCACACAGACTGATGCATTCAAATGTTTATTTCATTTAATTTTGATGATTTGAAGTGGCAACAAATGAAAATCCAAAATTCCGTGTGTCACAAAATTAGAATATTGTGTAAGGGTTAAATTTTGAAGACACCTGGTGCCACAAACTAATCAGCTGATTAACTCAAAACACCTGCAAAGGGCTTTAAATGGTCTCTCAGTCCAGTTCTGAAGCCTACACAAACATAGGGGAGACTTCAGATTTGACAGCTGTCCAAAAGGCGACCATCGACACATTGCACAAGGAGGGAAAGACACAAAAGGTTATTGCTGAAGAGGCTGGCTGTTCTCAGAGCTCTGTGTCCAAACACATTAATAGAGAGGCAAAGGGAAGGAAAAACTGTGGTCAGAAAAAGTGTACAAGCGATAGGGATCACCGCGCCCTAGTCAAGATTGGGAAAAAAAAAACATTCAAAAATGTGGGGGAGATTCACAAGGAGTGGACAGCTGCTGGAGTCAGTGCTTCAAGATCCACCACCAAGAGACGCTTGAAAGACATGGGTTTCAACTGCCGCATACCTCGTGTCAAGCCACTGTTGACCAAGAAACAGCGCGAAAAGCGTCTCACCTGGGCTAAGGAAAAAAAGAGCTGGACTGCTGCTGAGTGGTCCAAAGTCGTGTTTTCTGACGAAAGCAAATTGTGCATTTCCTTTGGAAATCGAGGTCCCAGAGTCTGGAGGAAGACAGGAGAGGCACAGGATCCACGTTGCCTGAAGTCTAGTGTAAAGTTTCCACCATCAGTGATGGTTTGGGGTGCCATGTCATCTGCTGGTGTCGGTCCACTCTGTTTCCTAAGATCCAGGGTCAACGCAGCCGTCTACCAGCAAGTTTTAGAGCACTTCATGCTTCCTGCTGCTGACCTGCTCTATGGAGATGGAGATTTCAGGTTCCAACAGGACTTGGCGCCTGCACACAGCGCAAAATCTACCCATGCCTGGTTTACAGACCATGGTATTTCTGTTCTAAATTGGCCAGCCAACTCCCCTGACCTTAGCCCCATAGAAAATCTGTGGGGTATTGTGAAAAGGAAGATGCAGAATGCCAGACCCAACAACGCAGAAGAGTTGAAGGCCACTATCAGAGCAACCTGGGCTCTCATAACACCTGAGCAGTGCCAGAAACTCATCGACTCCATGCCACGCCGCATTAATGCAGTAATTGAGGCAAAAGGAGCTCCAACCAAGTATTGAGTATTGTACATGCTCATATTTTTCATTTTCATACTTTTCAGTTGGCCAACATTTCTAAAAAATCCCTTTTTTGTATTAGCCTTAAGTAATATTCTAATTTTGTGACACACGGAATTTTGGATTTTCATTTGTTGCCACTTCAAATCGTCAAAATTAAATGAAATAAACATTTGAATGCATCAGTCTGTGTGCAATGAATAAATATAATGTACAAGTTGCACCTTTTGAATGCAATTACTGAAATAAATCAAGTTTTTCAAAATATTCTAATTTACTGGCTTTTACCTGTACACACTATACACAAAACGGACAGATTGAAACTACATTGCAATAGTGCAATGAGTCGAGAGCAAGGATGCAGGACTAATTCATTATTACCATTATTGCTATCATTATTTACATGTCAGGGGTGGAAGTGATGTACAGGTGCACAAATATACATACAACACACACGTAGAAAGTTCAAGAGGTATGGAAACTTTTGCAGGGGACTGCATCTAAAAAAAAAATCGACAATAACCTAGCAAACAAGTTACATTTAGCTGCTTTACAAGAGTTTTAAATAAGGGAATTTCATTAAATTAAAAGATTTCAGACTCCAGAAAATGTGAAGTCCAAATATTCAATCCCTGTACCATAGCCAAACAAAGTCACTCATATCTGTGGATGTAAAATTACTAAAATAAAGAAAAAAAATACCTAAGTTCTGCAGTGATTGGTACAATTCATTCCCATCAAAGTAACATTATCCAATCAAGTGAGTACTTTAAACAACTAAACTTGGTACAAGCCAGTTATTCAGATAACATGGTATGCGGTCCTTGCAAAGGGATTTTACTTAATTTTGAAACAATGCTGCTTTAGCCAACACTTGAGTATTAAATACATAACAAGCCAAACATCAGTGTTGAAGTCACCCTGACGAGCGTAAACTAGGTTACGACTTAAGCCACAATTCATTAACATTTTGTGGAATATGACTTATTCAGCATTGTTCTGTTGCTGACTAAGCAGGCACCAACATCAGCATTACCTTGTCTGCATCCACTTTGCCTTGGATGAACTCCATTTTCCAGAACTGCAGCGCCTGCTCCAGAGAGAGGCCGATGCCTTTGAGGAAGAGACCGTACTGCATTCTGCCTCCATAGCGAAGATGGTGGTTCTCTCTGAGGGCCTTGTGGAGCTGCCTCATGCACAGCGGGAAGGACTTTCCTGCAAGCTAAAAGCACTCAACTCTTAATGCTGAACAAAAATATGTAGAATCAGAAAAAGAAAAAGGTCTCTAAAAAGGTTGCACACAATAATGAGTTAATGGCCAACTTTACTCTGTGCATGTATAAACATGAGCATTGTTTGAACACGTTTAAGGATATCACATTTATCACACTCAGGGACAAGTGTCCAGGGTGCTTTAGAGGTTTCCCTGTTTCAGCACACCTGACTGAAAATAAATGGGTTGTTAAGAGCCCTCTGCTGGCCCTTAATGACACGCTGAGGAGGTAATTCAATCATCTAAATCTGGTCTGTTGAAGCAAGAAAACATCTAAAACATGTAGCGCAGTTATTGTAGAGGACCAGGATAAAGGAAAGACACGCATTGCATCACTTTGGGGAAGATACCATGTTGGTAAGTCAAACATGTTAACTTACAGTACTAGTTTGGCTCATGGTTATTTCATTTGGTTAAAACAACGTAGCAATCTTTGCACCCAGGTAGTGTGTGGCTTTTGAATTATGCTCCAGGCACCTTCCTTATTATGCTACCACTGGGTTGATGAGAGAGTCTATAAGCATCTCATTGCACTGCTTTTCACCTTGTAGAGTATAGTAAAAACATAAAACCCGGCATTGACGTTTCAATCAAAGATGATCCGGGCAACTTACTGAATCAATCTGCTCCAGGGAGATTTTCCCAACATTCTTTTGGCCGCTGTAATCCTGTCCAAAATATGAATGGCTGAAAATAAGAAATAACAAAACATCAGAACTGATTTTCTGTAATGAAAGCATTTGGCTTTAAAACTCAAAATGGCATCAAATATGTGTAAGACTATACATACTTTTTTCCATCTCCTTTTAAACAACCCTAGAGCCTTTGCTGAGCCATAGAGTCCAAATTGAGAGGGTCTCAAATCATATAAAGATTACCGACCGAGGCACTCAGTTTAACAACCTGTTCGCTAATCCCCAACAACAATCTGGGATAATCCCTTCTTCCACCTGTGCATTTGGGTTTTTCCTTTCAAGTCAAAATAAACACCTTCACCCGTTACCCTCAAGCAGAGATAAACTCTCCCGCTGCCATTACGCAAAACACGTTATTATTTCTTGCTGCTTTTTCAAACTGGAATGGTCGAAAACAATCATCATCCCCAATACACCTAAAAAGGGCTGTAACATGTGTCGCCAAATTAAACAAGCGTTAATCAAAAGAAGGCAAACTGGTGGCCATTTTAGCTGAATGGTGTTAAAAAATGATTTTTAGTTTGACGTCCTGAAAACTCAGGCACTTCAGAACCCTTAAAGCAAAGCTGGATTTAGCTAACTGAGGCTTCCCAAAACCCATTTTAACAAACATCGTTGGCTAGCACACCAGCCACTTTAAAACAGACAACATGATGCCTGTGCTGATTCTTAATCATCCGATTCATGGCAACTTTAACAGCACAGCTCAACCGCGAGCCTCCAGAATTGACAGAGACTCCTGGATAGACGTCGAATCGTTTTCACAAAGACCGGTCGCCATGGATTAAGCCTATTTGTAGCGATTAATGTGATGTTCACACACAACAGGATAGACTTGGCAATGATCTGAAATCCTTTTAGTAGGAGATAGTCAGATTGTAGTTGCCTCGACTGAACTAATACACTCCTGATCAAAATCTTAAGACCAGTCAAAAATTTGCAAGAATTTGCATTTTGCACTATTGGATCTTAAGAAGGTTCTAAGTAGAGCTTCACAATGTTAAAAGGACAAATCAGTGCAAGAGACAAGAACATTTGAGCAGGGAATTGTCTGAAAACTGCATTTACACTCAAACATGATTTTTTCAGCTGATCAAAAGTTTAAGACCATAGTCTTTAAAAGCCAAAAGCTGTGCAAACATCTGGATTCCATGTCATTTTCTGTGAAGTCTTTACACTGTCAAGACCTCCTGATGGCAAAAGCAAAAAAGCTCACTGACTTTGAACGTGGTAGGATTGTTGAGCTGCATAAGCAAGGCCTCTCACAACGTGCCATCGCTGCTGAGGTTGGACGCAGTAAGACAGTCATTTTGCATTTTTTAAATGATCCTGAGGGTTATGGAACAAAAAAGTCAAGTGGTAGACCCCAAAAAATTTCACCAGCTCTGAGCCGCAGGATCCGATTGGCTGTCCGTCAAGACACGGGACGATCCTCTACCCAAATTAAGGCCATTACTGGTGCTGACTGCAGCCCAATAACCATCAGACGGCATCTGCGAGAGAAGGGCTTCAGAAACAAAAAATGTCTTCAAAGGCCACGTCTTCTTCAACGCCACAGAATTGCCCGTTTGGACTTTGCAAGGATGCACCAAACATGGGACATTGAAAGGGGGAAGAAAGTTGTCTTCTCTGATGAGAAAAAAGTTAACCTTGATGGTCCTGATGGCTTCCAACGTTACTGGCATGACAGGGAGATCCCACCTGAGATGTTTTCTACACGGCACAGTGGTGGGGGGGCGCCATCATGATTTGGGGTGCGTTTTCCTTCAATGGAACAATGGAGCTTCAGGTTGTGCAGGGGCGTCAAACAGCAGCTGGCTATGTGGAGATGTTGCAGCGGGCATCCCTCATGACTGAGGGCCCTCGTCTGTGTGGTAATGATTGGGTTTTTCAACAGGACAATGCTGCAGTTCACAATGCCCGCCTGACAAAGGAGTTCTTCCAAGAGAATAACATCACTCTTTTGGACCATCCTGCATGTTCCCCGGATCTAAACCCAATTGAGAACATTTGGGGATGGATGGCAAGGGAAGTTTACAAAAATGGACATCAGTTCCAGACAATGGATGCCCTTCGTGAAGCCATCTTCAACACTTGGAGCAACGTTCCCACTAGCCTCCTGGAAACACTGGCATCGAGCATGCCTAAACGATTGTTTGAAGTCATCAACAAGAATGGTGGAGCTACTCATTACTGAGTCCTTTTTTTGACATTTTGATTTCTGTTTTGGGGGGTTTTTGGGTTTTTTTGAGCTATGGTCTTAAACTTTTGATCAGCTGAAAAAATCATGTTTGAGTATAAATGCAGTTTTCAGACAATTCCCTGCTCAAATGTTCTTGTCTCTTGCATTGATTTGTCCTTTTAACATTGTGAAGCTCTACTTAGAACCTTCTTAAGCTCCAATAGTGCAAAATGCAAATTCTTGCAATTTTTTGACTGGTCTTAAGATTTTGATCAGGAGTGTATTTAAATGCAAGGACTGGTGCAGTGCTGAAAGACATCACTGCACGCAACAGCACAAATGTCTCCAGCCAGCAAGCACATTATAACGTAGGGCAAACTGGCCAACAACACACTTCGTTGTGGAAGTCGTTACTGAAGGTAAAAGGGGCGAAGTTGGTGATTTTCTGTTACTGGGTTGTTTAAAATCAACGTCAGCTATCTAAGACGCTATGTAACGCTAAGCTGCTTTCTAAAGGAGGATGTTTTGTTGACTATATGGAGAAAGCATTTCATCCCTTGGTGTGTTTTCCTTCGAGAATGTAGACGACTCTTGCCTTTACCTCATGATAGCAACATTTTCACATCCTGCATGTTCCACGACAGAGGCTGAAAGCTCAGAGAACGTTATTAATGCTGAACGCTGATTAATGACTGCTCACGGCAGGAAGTCTAAAATATCTTCTTCTGCTAAACAGGCAGGGCTCCATTTGTGATGATAACCTGCGCTTTTGGACGAACAGGAACTACCTGCCGTTTAATTTCAGGTACCCTGCACGGTTGAATTTTACCTCAGTGGTCAAAAATAAGTCATATTGACACTGATGCTTGTCTGTCCATTAACATCACTGTTCACCGCAATGTTGCGATACAACTGAAGGAAATGAAAAGCACTCTATTAAAACTGAAACTTTAGAGATCACAGAGTTGAGGATGTTACAATATCCACTTTTATCATCTGTCAAAAAGACAGAATTAATCATTAATATCACATTTGCAGAGCAGCCCTGATGGTAAGTTATCACAATTCATATCATTGTTGACATTGTTTCTTTGTCAGTCGACTAATTGGATATATGACAGCTCCACCGCTTTATGGGCCTATTATCATAAGCATTAAAAATGCACAAGCAGGTGAAAATAAAAACATCACCCAGCAACCCATCCCAAAGATGACAAAAAGATTACATCAGCAAATGATTCACCACATTTACACAACAAAACTCCCCTTCAAGGCCACATTTGATGTTCTTTGGTGATAACGCTCGCTTTCAACAAAGCCGCGGCAAAATGGCAGCAAACTTTTTTTAATCCTGCTGCTTACCTGAGGTGGTTAAGAAGCGGCTGGAGACGTTCATCAGAATGCACTGCTGGTAGAGAGCGGGCTGTCAACTGCAGAAAAGATGGGCATCACATGAATAATGCCTTGGTCAAAGGACTAGAAAAACCCAAGGCTGCAGATCAGTACTTGCATTTGAGACAAAATCTTTTTAATTACAGCTCCGGTGTCAGACAGCACCTTTATTTCAACTGAATAAAGACATTTCATCAAAGGGCAATTAGAATAGAAAAGAAATGCCCTTCATTGTCCCCCCAGAGGGGAAATTCAGGTGCACCAGCAGCAAAGTGAAAGGCAAATGGAAGCGTGCAGATACACAAAACTATAAAAATAAAGAATAAGAGATTGCACTGCAAGGGTAAATGTACAGCATAAATGATGTACAGTTATTCACAATACCATACTCAGATTAAAGAAATGGAAAACAGTAGGGTGATGTAAAAGAAACACACATTACTCCACAATACCTTTAATGAATTGACCTGATTGTATTGTCTGCTGTGTTTTAACTCTCTAAGAAGGTAATTTTCTGGTTTATCTGACAAACCGTGAATTAGCTGTTGTGATTCACAATCACATTTAAAACAAAGAACATTCACACAGAGCTCATGTGGTGAGGAGCTCACTGTTAACTTGGAGTGTGAAAGCCTTTAAAGTGCAAATGAACCATTGGCAAAGCACCATCTTTAAACATGTGCAGTCTATAAAACAACTGTCGGACAAAGTCTTACAATATGATTTATTATGATTATCGCTGGTTTTGGTATTTAAATGCTGCTTTAGGCTGAAAACCCATCACCCTCGTCTGATTTTAAACCAAACCTCCACTTCCCGTTAAATAAAATACATAAATTAAATGTTGGTGTAAGTATGCGGGTTCTGTGCTCTGTGTTTTCTGTTATTTATTTTCCAAGATGTTCTTTTATTTTATCTGAGTGGAGGAAAATAACAACATGAGAAACAAAATAGCACATTTCCAGAAAAAATAAAGTTGTTTTGGACAATTATTCCACTCCAACAGTTAGCGGTCCAGATAATTACTTGGAAATGGAAGAATGGCTGAACCAAGCTGCGCTTTGATTTTTGTTTCGCCATGTGTTTGGGGGTTTTTGCTTTTTTTTTTTCCATTTGCATTAGCTTGGCCTGCCTGTGCCTTGATGGAGGACATGTGCTTAGATCAAACTGAATCAAATGCATCAAGCTCACTTTGCCAACAATAGGATGTCTGAATCTAAAATTGTATTAGATTGAAAAGAGAGCAATAGATTGATTTTGTTTTTTTTAAGCCTTTTCAAAGCACAGCCTGTGAAAGCTTTAGTGCCTTGTTACTCAGCCGGCACTCCTAGATACGAAGGTATATTTTAACCATCCTCTGAAATTACACTTCCATTAATCTGATGATCTCGCCATTTACGTTTGCCAGAAGTGAGTTTGAAATTTGTTGTTTAAACTGCAAAAAGCCATTTTAGATCATGTTCTGGACAGAGCTCGATGTTTGACGTAAAATCAGGCATGACATGAGAAGACACATTTGTTGAACGAGGCTTCTGTGTTAAGGTCACCAGGAAGAGAAAGTAATACAACTAAAGAAAACTGAACCTTTGTATACGTTTCTAAAGCATTTTTCATGCACAGAAAGGAAAGTTTAAAACATGGAAATATGGAAACGATTGGCTTTAAGTTTGCTTAACATGAAATTAAATTAGTTTAGATTAGATTAATAGACCTAAGCATCTGAAATGTGGTTTAAACTGTGCACCTGTAATCTAATGTATTTATTGTAGGGTTAAAAGATGTAGCTAAACATAATGTTTCAGGATTGCCTGCTGATCAATGATATGAGCACTGAGGGTTTTCTTGTTAATGAACATTTTCAGACATTATTGCATAATATGTGCCCACGTCACAGCCAGAGCTGACCTGAACGTTAAATCTTAACGTTCTCTCCGCCATCGTGTTATGAGTTGCACACGCAGTTGTGAACCTCTCAGTTTGGCCCTTATACTCGTCTTCCTCCCTTTGGGCCAATATACTTGAAGACAAAAGGTCTTCTGTGGTGACACAAATCCAAGATTTATCTTTGAAGATGATTATGCCACTTATCAATGTCAATTGCAACACTACTTGAACCTTCAACTGTATCTGCCTTTTGTCATGAGCTGCCTGCACAGCAATTGTTTGTTGTAAGACTGTACATCCTGAGCCATGTTGGCATGCAGAGATGCCAGGGATAATGTAAAGCTTGGGACAACATGTTCCCTTGATGCTCATTGCTTTGGTAGTTAACTTTTTTTATTTGACAATGAATGTGAACATTAACATCATCTCTGACACTAAGTCCCAGGGTGTCCCCTGCTTCTCGCCCATTGACAGCTGCAAATGAACCCCAGCCCACCTGCACATATGGAAAGAACTAAGCAGATATAGGAAACGGATAGATGGATGACATTGGGTCACATTCAACAACAATACAATAAATTAATGTGCAGCACCAGGTTTCTTTATTTCTGTAGACATTTACCAATGAACCGTCTAAAATGGGAAACGGTCAATCTGATCAACGATCAGCAGGTCAAATACAGGAAAATCTGAATGTTTATAAATATTAGGGACCTGTTGTTTGATGTATCAATGACACATGGTTGTATTAATGAGGTAAATCCCAAAAATACCCAAATTTTCGTTTCTGCAGCACTTGCTTTGCTCTTTTATATGTTAAAGCCCGGTATTGGCCAAAGTCAGATTCAGCAGGTCAGACCTTTGAGGAACCCAGAAGTTTGTCTTGGCCGGGGAAAGCCTGAATGTTGCACCTCCAATAATTGTTAATACTTCAGTCACTACCTCCAAGAGAGTTTCTTCAGGTCAACAGCAAAGCATCTAATTAGCAGATGTTGTGTTTTATTTATCATTAGACACTGCTGGCCTTGGCTGCTGATGAAGCTCTTACCCGATCTGCAGGCTGGGCTCTTCGCTAATGTCGTCGCCTCGCATAAATAATAAGGAATGCCTCAGGTTCCAAAAACCCTGCGCCTCTACTCCCTCGGGTTATTAAGAGTAAACATCAGCCCTTAGATACCACGCAGCCACGAATGCTCTGCTATGGCGTTATAAAAGCACACGCATCAGGCCTGCTCGTCGTTGCCAATCTTCCCTCCAGACATCTAATGTCATGTGTGCGCACTTATTCATCTCATTTGAACCCTGCGATTCTCCCGTTTCCCTCGGGGCAACAAAGTCAACAGCTGCAATTTACCAATCTGCCTGATGGATCCAGACGCTTAGTAAACACAACGTGCATTTGAATAAAGCACATGCGCTCAGAGGAACTCTTGTACATGTGGTGCAGCGTGTGAGGATAATGTACTGCGAATAAAAAACGCCCGTGTGTTTAGGTTCCCGTGTTTGTCTGACGGAAATGTGGTTTGCAGTACTAAGAAATTTCAAGCGTTGGATCGGTTTGCATGTTTGAAACAGAATACAGACATGCATACTTACTGCAAGAGCTTTGGAAAGCCTTGTGCGGAAATCATTGAGAACAATGGCGACGATTTCACTCTGAGGAATGTACGCGTAGCCTTCCCTGAGGTACACTTTCCTTGTCCGCACCAGGTCAAGGGCATCTTGAAAAGGAACCTTTAAAAACACACATCTTGTTACTTGTTAAGCCTAACGTGAGAGTGCAGCACACCCACTTAACCAAATAATTTATTCCAAAATATCCGGGATTAAAGGGGGATTGAGGATTTAAAGTGTGCTGTTTACTCAAAGATTTACACAAATTTCAGAGCTGTTAGGGAGAATAATTAACATTCTGCTCGATGAAATGTAAATTAGAGTCAATTAGCAGGCCAAGGCGACTGCCCCACTTTGTGTTCCTGTTGTGAAGAGACAGCCGAATTAAATGCATTCACATATTAAAACTTTTTACGGCCTCAAATCCTCAAGTTATAAATTAATAATTCAACGTGTTCTACACATTATGAATGTAGCTGAACAAAAACACCACCTGCGTTATTTGGAGAGCTGGAGAGTGGTTAGGGTAGAGAGAGAGAGAGAGAGAGAGAGAGAGAGAGAGAGAGAGAGAGAGAGAGAGAGAGAGAGAGAGAGGGGTGAAGACAGGTATAAGTAGACAGAGAGAGATAGAAAAGCGAAGGGTAGAGAAAAAGGTAGAGAGAGTAAAGTAGAGAAAGAGGTAGAGAGAGAGAGAGAGGTAGAGAGAAAGGTAAACAGAGAGAGAGAGAGAGAGAGAAAGAAAGTGAAAGGTAGAGAAAAGGGTAGAGAGAGAAAGAGAGGTAGAGAGAAAGGTAAACAGAGAGAGATAGAAAGCGAAAGGTAGAGAAAAAGGTTGAGAGAGAGTTAGAGGATAGATAGAGGTAGAGAGAGAGTAAAGTAGAGAGAGGGGTAGAGAGAGAGGGAAAGGCAGATAGGTAGCGAGAGAGTATAAAGTAAGGTAGAGAAAGGGGTAGATGTATAGGTAGCTAGAGCTAGAGAAAAAGAGGTGGAGAGAGAAATAAAGAGAATGAGTGGTTGTGAGAGAGGTAGAACGAGAAAGATGTTTTTAGAAGAAATTATTCCCGTTTTACCAGCGCGCTCCTTTGTCTAATTATTTGGACAATACAGGGGATTTTCACACAGGTTGAACACAACCAACGCTTGAGAGAATTTCTGAACAATTTTTTGAACAACTTTTGGAAAAACATCTATTTTTTGTGATGTCACAGTTGTCTCCTTTTTCTCCTTTTATTGATGCTGGTCGTTATTGAATCCTAAAATAAAACGCCGTGGAGTTTTTGCATCTTTATTATGACGGATACCTTTGTGCATTGAAATCAATTTTGATCTATGACTTTGGTTAAAGAATGTAAATAATAATGTTTGATTTAAAAACTCTGAACTTCATTTCAGATCAATCACATTCACAATAATTAATGAATCAACCGGACTGAAAGCTGAAACTCAATCAAAAGGTGTTTAAATACATCTTGAGTTTGTACACGTCTGCAACGTGCAGTGACTTATGTTATTGCACATCACATACTTGTGCATAATTGTGGTGGATATGTGTCACATTATAATTTATCAAGCTTTATTTTTTTTATATCACATGATAGTCACTGTATAAAAAGGGATTTCCCTAAAATGCTCAAATATACCTCAAGAAGATTATACCTACTGTAAAAAAAAAAAACAGTTCAAAAAAATATCAATCTCCTTATCTCTGGTTAATTGGTATAATTTAAAAATAAATCTGGAGTATTCTAGAACAAAACTTAAAGAACAAGACTTAAAGACTCTGGAAATGTTATGTAGGTTCTGAGATACCACTGAATATTAATATCGAGACAAGCAACAGTCTGTCCCGATATTAAAATGCAAACTAAAACACAAAAGAAAATACTATTCTTCTCTTTAAATCTGCCACCTACTCAGGTTGAAAGTTCCTAAGCTAGACTAATGAAATGTGAGAACCTCGTCCAAAAAAAATAAAATAAAAATTTTTATTGTTAAAAGAAAGATTTGAGCCTTATAACGTTCATGTAGAAAATATTTGTTTTTTACTAAACCATTTCTGAAAATGGGCATACCCTATTCACATAAACAACTGATCTGGGATACTTTTGCACATAAACTCCAGATCAGATTTTGTTGAAATTAAACAAAAGTATATTTGAATTTTATATTTTATAACAAAATTAATCATCAAACCTTCACCAAGGAAAAAACTCAGCTGAGAGCATTTTCAATCAATTTTGAAAATGAAGAACAAAAGGAAGCACACAAAAAATAAATATGAAACACAGGCAAGAAACATTTATTTGCTTTGAAAAGCATTGTACTGTTATGGATAATGTAGATTTTAAAATCCTACTGGTGAACTTGAACTGACTTGAACTCACCATGATTGATGTGAATGGAAAGAAATGAGAAACTCACTTTGTAGAAGTCACTCTCCAAACTGACTCCACTGACGCTGTGACTAGAGTTGAGAAGTTCGTCCTTCAGTTGCTCCTTCTCCTCGCCACTAATCTGAAAGATTATTGAGGAATTTTAGAGAAGAGCGTCAAAGGCTGAACCATGGCGGTGTTGATAAATAGAGGTCGGAGGCTTGTTTGAGAGTAAACATTTCCTGAATGAGTGCAATATCATTTTACACAACTAACCTATATCACATTTTGAACCTTTTTCCATGTTATATATTTAATATTCATTTACATTTAGTGTTCATACACAATATATACAATTCTACAGATCAGGAGAGACTTCATGGACATAGAAATGGATAGTGATAAAAACTGTTTTTCCCTCATGCATTACAATTAAATAGCTTTCTTTTAAAATAAGTTCTGTTGCTGCTTTGTTTTTAGTCAGCAGGAGGATCACATTTAGGGGATCAATGATCGAACTGCTCCATCTAGTGGAGAATAAAAAAACACTCAAGCGCACTTGCAACTACCTGCCTCTTCTCACATTACAGTCAGAGGTCGAGTGTAAATATAACAAAATATTAAACTCTGAAAGTTAAACTACTTTGAATTTTTATAATCCTTTCATCTTCTTCTAATCTCCTTTCTACAAATATGTTTAGCTATCCGTTTTTTTATCCTTTCCAAGTCAATACAATTCGTACAAATTGTCTTGTCAGAGATTTTTATGCCGTTATAGGTAATCTTTGCCAACATATCTAAATGCAATTTCCTCATTAGTCCACAAGCCCACGCTTAAGCACGGAGAAAAGAATATTAAGTTTATATAATTACAAAGGTAAGCCTTAGGTTAAAAAAAAGAAAAACATTTCAAAGTGTTGCAGGAAAATTTATGTAATAATGTATAGAACATATCTACTAAAATACACACTGACAAAAACTTACTGTATTGTACTGGAGATTATTTCTGTGGAGAAATTCTAGCTTTTGTTTGGGTGTCAGTGCCTTAAAGCGGTGTCTGAAGAGGTCGACTTCCTGCTGAATAAACCAGCGCCTCAGATCTTCACTGGAAGACACCAATGGAAAAAAATGTTAGCTGTAACGTCTTTTTATGTCATACAATTAAAACCAATGACTTACGTTTGACAGTAGGCCAGTCTCAGTATGAAGTGCGAAATGTGGTCTTTTCGTCGTTTCTCAGTCTCCTCCTTAATAAGCTAAAAAAGCAGATAATAGATTATTTAATAACCCATTTAGAACAGGTCCTGACATCCAGAGAAAATCGATATCGACAAATAGAAATATTGATCGATATTGATAATTATCAACAAATTTAAAACATGTTTTAAGTGCAGCCCTTTTATATGTTTTATGCTGTTTCTTAATTACCCGTTTTTAGATACAGAACACACAAACACTGAATCCAAACTCAACCCTTTATTCAACCAACTTTTTACCAATACTGAAAGTTTAAAAAAAGAACATGTGCTCTCTGAACTCTTCGAAGGGGGCGGAGCTTGATGACGGAGCGTTCCTGGGTCTGCGTTGTTATTAGTTGGGAGGATGTAATGATTGTAATATTAACCTACATGGCTAAAATGTAAAAGGAAGGAAAACTGTTATTCTATTGAACTTTCTTTGTTTTATCATCGATATACGTCTATCGATCGATATATATTGTTATTGAATTATCGTCCATCCATCGTCTTCCGCTTATCCGGGGTCGGGTCGCGGGGGCAGCAGCTTCAGTAGGGAGGCCCAGACGTCCCTCTCCCCAGCCACTTGGGCCAGCTCTTCCAGGGGAATCCCAAGGCGTTCCCAGGCCAGCCGGGACACATAGTCCCCCCAGCGTGTCCTGGGTCTCCCTCTGGGCCTCCTCCTGGTGGGACGTGCCCGGAACACCTCACCAGGGAGGCGTCCAGGAGGCATCCTAACCAGATGCCCGAGCCACCTCAACTGGCTCCTCTCGACGTGGAGGAGCAGCGGCTCTACTCTGAGTCCTCCCCGGATGACTGAGCTCCTCACCCTATCTCTAAGGGAGAGCCCAGAAACACTACGGAGAAAACTCATTTCGGCCGCTTGTATCCGGGAACTCGTTCTTTCGGTCGCGACCCAAAGCTCGTGACTATAGATGGGGGTAGGAACGTAGATCGACCGGTAAATCGAGAGCTTCGCCTTTTGGCTCAGCTCTCTCTTCACCACAACGGATCGGTACAGCGCCCGCTTCACTGCAGACAGCAAGCCAATAGGACCACGTCATCCGCGAATAGAGGAGACGCAATCCTAAAGCCACCAAAACGGATCCCCTCAACACCTTGGCTGCGCCTAGAAATTCTGTCCATACAAGTTATGAACAGAACCAGTAACAAAGGGCAACCTTGGCGGAGTCCAACTCTCACCAGAAACGAGTCCGACTTACCGCCGGCAATGCGGACCAGACTCTGACACCGGTCATACAGAGACCTGACAGCCCTTATTAAAGGGCCCGGTACTCCATCCTCCCAGGGTTCCTCCCACAGGACCCCCTGAGGTACACGGTCAAATGCCTTCTCCAGATCCACAAAACACATGTAGACTGGTTGGGCAAACTCCCATGTCCCCTCCAGGATCCTGCTGAGGGTGTAGAGCTGATCCAGTGTTCCATGGCCAGGACAAAAACCACACTGCTCTTCCTGAATCCGAGATTCGACTATCCGACGGACCCTCCTTTCCAGAACCCCAGAATAGACCTTACCAGGGAGGCTTAAGAGTATGATTCCTCTGTAGTTGGAACACACCCTCAGGTCCCCCTTTTTAAATAAGGGGACCACCACCCCAGTCTGCCAATCCAGGGGAACTGCCCCCGATGTCCACGCAATGCTGCAGAGCCGCGTTAACCAACACAGCCCCACAACATCCAGAGCCTTAAGGTACTCAGGGCGAATCTCATCCACCCCCGGGGCCTTGCCACCGAGGAGCTTTTTAACAACCTCGGCGACCTCAGCACCAGAGATGGGAGAACCCGACCCAGAGTCCCCAGTATAATAAAGAACCGAACATTTTGACTTATCCACTTGTAGCTGCAGCATCCTTAAGCTTGAACTACAAAAATCACCCCGAGAAATAAAAATGGCAGATTTGCAAAATTGGTAAACTGGAATTCCATGACCTTGTTTCGCAGCTCCGAGGCAAATGCTGTGACACAGTTGTTAAAAAAAACCTAATGGAAAATAGAAAAAACTGAATTTGTCTCACTCTATTGAGTTCTACTGTTCTCCAGTTTTGCATTATTTGTTATTATTTCAGCTTTTAACTTTTTGCTCTCTCTCTTTTTTCTTCATAGTAGGTACACCTGGTCTGGCGTTCTGTTAACTGTGACATCATCCAGGGAAGACAGATCACCGACTATTACCATCTAATGTAGAACAGATTACTGGATCAATGTGTGCTTCTGTGCTTTTTTGTCTGTCTTGTTGTGTCTCTGCTCTGTCTTCTGTAACCCCCAGTCGGTCGAGGCAGATGACCGTTCATACTGAGCCCGGTTCTGCTGGAGGTTTTCCTTCCCGTTAATGGGGAGTTTTTCTTCCCACTGTCGCTTCATGCTTGCTCAGTATGAGGGATTGCTGCAAAGCCATGGACAATGCAGACGACTCTCCCTGTGGCTCTACGCTTCTCAGGAGTGAATGCTGCTTGTCGGGACTTTGAAGCAATCAACTGGTTTCCTTATATAGGAACATTTTTGACCAATCTGTATAATCTGACCCAATCTGTATAATATGATTGAATTTGACTTTGTAAAGTGCCTTGAGATGAAATGTTTCATTAATTGGTGCTATATAAATAAAATCAAATTGAATATACAGCACCTGGACCGACAATATTCAAATTTTCTGCATTCCTAGAATCTCCAAGTACACAGCAAAATGTATTTATGGGCTAGAAAATGGATTTTGCATGATATGTCCCCTTTGGGGAAGCCCAAGTGGCTTTGTTAGGGGCCTCTGGGTCTTCTCCAGTCTTGTCTCTCTGAACTTGCTCTTGATAATACTCTATAGCAAGGGTCACCAACCTGGTGCACGCAGGCACCAGGTAGCCCACAAGGATCACATGTGGTGTCCTCGAGCCTGTTCTAAAACTAGCACAACCCTCCAGTGAGCTGCATTAAAAAGTTATTTTATTCCATTGCTGTTCCTTTGTATTACACTTGCATACTACTATTAAATGCGACCGCCATCATACAGCTGTCTGAAGGGTTCAATACCACAAAGCAACTCGCATGCGCAGATAACAGAAGGAGACGTCACAGAGCAGCGCACTTTTTGCGGAAGTAATGGTGAATGTTATTGTTCCTAGAAATGTTTAATACATTTTATTTTTTTAAATACTCGAAAAGAAAAAGAAAAGGCGGATACTGGCCGGCATCTCTCCTTGTTATTATTAGAAAGCTGTTGAGCCGACAATATTAAGACCACATCAAAGTAAGACCAAGTAAGGTAAGAATAAAGTGGCACAGCTAATAACAACCGTCTTCTATGGAGCGCTAGCTGCTACTGCTGTGTGTGGATGTGTAGGGAGAGACAGGAGAGTCACGTGAAACATGGATAAAGTGTGACGTGGCCGTTCAGACTGCGGACACTTTGAAAAAAAAATCTGATACGCATCCGAATTAGTACCACATATGGAAGTGGTGCAAATTGGATTTTTTGGAGGTTGAAAGGATCGGAATTGGGCCGTTCACATTGTCATGAAAAGGACCGATGTGGGTCGAATACGGGCAAAAAGATCAGATTTGGGTCACATTTCCCTGCAGTGTCAAAGTAGCCTAAGAGCTTTAAGAACAAGACAGGATTGTGGAATGAGTGCGACAAACAGATAAGATAAAAATCAAAACATAGTCCACAGATCCAGAGAGTGCATAAACAGATGATCCTCCAGAGTGCCTATAAGGTGATGTATACAATGGCCAGCTAGATCTGATGCAGATATGAGTCTGAGGAAGTGCACAACTGTTGCAAACCAATGAAGGTATCTTAAAAAGCCACCATGGGTGCTCAGCCAGATCTCTGGGCCAGAACCGTGATGCACAACTTTAGTATATTACTCAGGTGATCCAAGTCGTAGGTGGTGTAGGCGGTCTCAAATGCATGTTGAACCAGCAGAAACTTCTGTCTTAAGAGTACCTTCCCACAAGGTACGCTACATTTGTATCGCATGTCCCGGACATATCGTTTGTGGTGGCTGTTGCAGCACTGACTCCAACTGCACACCAAAACTTGTGAATTTCCTTAAAACAATTGAATAGCTTCTACACCACAGTCTTCCTATGCTGTAGTAATCCATAGGGCTTGTGCACCTTTTAATCCAAAACCTTTTCCTTCCACTAAACTTTCCATGAACATATCTTCTAACTCTGAAACGGGTAGCTTCTTATTTTGGCTCAATCTGACTGCGGAGTGTGTCATTGCCAATATCAAGTCAGTATTTGTCCCTATTATTTTGTGCGGTCGATAACCCGATATTTATGTATTTAAAATCTATTCTAACTGATCCTGTGTAATACTGTAATTTTATGAGATTTTGTTTTTTTGTTATTCGTGAGCCACAACCATCAAAAGTAACAAAACTAAAGACAATAATCTATTTTTTTAAGTAAATTACTGAAATAACTGAACATTTCAGTGATATACTAATTTATTAGGAGGCACCTTGATGATGTTTTATAGTATACTCACAACATCCGCCCTGTATGGAAAGTTCAGTGCCTTCAACTCCGAATCCAGTTTGCTCGAGTATGGGTCTCCACGTTTCACCATACTCACTCCCAAATTCTCTACGGTCTTCAGCACTACAGCGGCATTAGGGAAAGAAAACAGAAATAATAACACGTTGAAATCAACTCTGCTGAGCAGACGTATAAACAGCACCTGCAGTGAAAAAAAAAAAAAACATCGGTTGAACTCGAGAAGGAAGAGGTCTTACGTCTCAGTCTGTCAACGGCGAAAGCCTCAAACTCAGAGAGGGAGATGTTTTCCAGAGGAGGCTGTCCGTAGAACTGCAGAGGCTCTGCATAGAGCTCAGTCTTGAGGTTAGAAACAAGCCTCTTTTTTCTGCTGGCAAACTGCATGATGCCTAAGGGTGAGACAAACAAATGATGCTAAATATGCAGATGTAAAACAACCAGGCTCTTCAACTTTTTATATTTAGTATAACACATCTGTTTGCCATCTGTGCACACATTGATGCAACAACGTATGTGCAACTTGGAAGTAAAACATAAAAGAAGCCTTGTGTGTGTGTGTGTATATATATATATACATGTATGTATGTATGTATGTATGTATGTATGTGTGTGTGTGTGTGTGTTATACTATATGCAGAAGAGGGGCACTGTTTAAAAAGTAGTCCCCTTACTAATTATTACCAACTAGTACATACAGCACAGCTGATAGGAGGTATTATGCATCCAAAACACAAAACGTGCAGAAATTGATTTATTTTCATTGCAAAATCTATATTTGTCAGCTCGAACCTCTGCTTCACTGACCTACCCTTTAGAGAGGTATCGATGCTAACGATGCTAGTAAACGTCTCCACGCAATAGGGGGGAGCAAATATTAATACATGCCCGCAAATAAACTTCATAAAACACATGTCTATCCGAATAAAACGCAATTAAAGCAGTACATTTTCGCTAAAGTTGACAACAGAGTCTGTTGTGACTGATAAATATATCCTCCTTTAAACTGCTTCTTTTTAGCAAGCCAACAGGTGGCAACTAATGAAGAAATAAACGCCTGAGCTCAGAACTGATTGTTCAAAATACTTTAGTATTAATATTTTTATTGCCATTACCAAGAAGACGAGGAAGCAAGCTCCACCGAGGTTTGAATCCCGCCAAACAAAGTGGGCTGTTCAACCGCGGCGGCTAAACCAGCTGTGACGTAGCGGCGAAATCAGGAAGTGAGGCGACTACGTAGTAAAGAGGAGCGCTCGTTTTGGTCTCCCTTACCTCCCACGTACACCGACCCGCGAGACCAAATGCATCAAAAAACCAGGCATTTATTTTGTTTTGTAATAAAAGCAATATATCACACGGTCTTTTCATACTGATATCAGAATAGATATAATACATTTTTTTTATTTTAGAATGTCTCATTTTATTTTGAAGCATTTATACAATGTTAGTGCCTAACCATCTCTTCTTTTCTCTTTATGATAAACACATTTTCTTGTATTACTTACACATTGTTTACTAAATATAAACTCACAACAAAAGGTAAAGACTTTTCTGATTCGTCGAAACAATGGTTCTTGGAAGAGGAAGAAATTGTGTATTGTCGGAAACCCGGTATTTTTCAAATGGTTGCTTTAAAGTTAATGGAAGTGCATTTTTGGGTTGTAACCATAAAAAAAACCTTGCCAAAATCTCTCTACCACTGCCAAACAACTACTGACTCTTGTTTCTTCAAAATTCAATTCGGCAATTCAATAAAAGACATCACTCAAGAGCCACAACAGCCTGCATCTCTTCCTGGGTCACCAGTTTGGTCAGACACTGGAATGCGTTGGCACCCTGTTCTTCAACCAGTATCTGTGAGACATCAGCCAGTGCACTTGTGTTGGTCACTTCTGCAATAACAGCACCCCCAAGTTGATCCCACAAATGTTCAGTAGTGTCGAAGTCAAGACTTGCATGCCCAACGTTCCATCTTCTACATTCCCAAATGTTGGAGACAAGCTCAGATAAACCCCGTTCTGTGGGGGCAAGAGATGATATCTAGGAAGATAAGAGTTTGGTCCCACACTGGGAAGATATGGGATTCCCACAAAGCAGAATCTGATCCCAATACGTCTCTGCATTAGACATGGACATAGACCGACTTTATTTGTCATTCATCTGCACATTCACAATGCATATTTGAGCAAAATTTTGTTGCAAGGCTCCAAGTAAAAAACAAAATACTAAAGAGAAACATTATAAATATAAGTATTTGTCATTTGTCAGGAATGTAGCAGCAAACTAAAAGAAAAAAAGGGACATTTTATATGTCCAGAAAAGTTATGTGTAAGGCCATATGAGTTGAACAAGTATCAGCAGGATGCCCTGCAACAATGAATGGTCCATACGATCGTGCAGATATTACAAAAAGAACAGCAACAAATAAAAATATTGTGACATTTGCCAAGAATGTAGCAGCAAACCAAAAAAAATAGAAATCTTATATGTACAGAAAAGTTATGTTTAAGATAACATGAATAGTGCAAGTATGTGTAGGAGCAGATATATTGCAACAAATGAATAGACTACATGATAATGCAGATATGACGGTTACCCAGTGCAATAGAGTTTCCGGTGTCCATGTAAAGTGACCAGTCTTCCGATGTGTGGAATGAAGGTTCATTGCCTGCCATGACAACAAACATTGTTTTTCCTGTGAGGGGGATGCTGCCACACATCATCACACTGCCTCCAACAAAAGCTGTTTGCTATTAGCTTTAGCAAGTTTTTAATAAGTCAAGTCCGCTGCCCAACCAACAAATGCATGTTCTTTATTTATTTATCTTATTTTCTCCTTCTAAAGTTTTAGTTTAGTTTAAAATCGAACGAGGATCCACTGTCTCATTATAAATGAGAAAAATCAAGTCTTTCTCAGCAGGAAATGTCATCTTATCTTGTCTTATATTGATGTTATTTTGTTTGTTCTGTACTTTTCAAATAGCCTACGATTTTGTTTACGTAAGTTACGCTCTCCAGTCCAGTGGCCCCAGCTTGGCCGTTATTTTGAAAACGTTTTATTCTTATTACTTGAAGTGCTGCCACCCAAACTGTAGCTTAGACACTTCCGCTTTTATAAACAAATAAACTGTATGTGTACTATCTCAGATATTACTATTTAATATTGGGCGAACTGCTTAAAAGATTTAAAGCAGGAGTAACTTTGGAACTACAAACAATCCCAGGGTTCCCCGGGAAGTCACGCACTCCTCTCTTGCGCTGAGCACTCGTTGGCTCCGCTGCTTAGCAACAAGCATTAGCGAGCCACCGCTAGCTTCTCAGCACCAGCGTAGCAAACTGAAGCCGTAGCTCACCAAAGATAGGAATGTTTTTCCACGCAGATCATCCAATAACAACCCCTCAGCTTTAGAGGTTAAATAATATTTTATCCGCATTTGTAACCGGTGACGTCACTTCTTCTGTTCTCTATCAGACAGAAATCATTAACGCCCCGTAGGTTTGTCTCGGAAAAGTGGCTAACCTAAGCAAGGTAACCTTAGCGCCGTAGTCTGGCGTCTCCACTGGCTGCAGAGAGGAACAGGTCGAGGACGTAGATATGTCATTGTTGATTAGCTGGCCGGTTAGCTGACCTAATGTTGGTGGAGAACTTCTAACCAAATTCCACAGGTAAGAAATGACACACTGTGTGGTTTCTGCTGTTTCCCATTCATCCGGGCTTGACGCTTCTGCGTCAGCTAGCTTTAAGGAACAGCTGCTCGGTCCGGACAGCAACAGGTCCCCGTCTTGGCCAGAAAAGCAGTGAGGTGCGAGAGAAGGAAAAACGGACGAATTGCAACTATTGTCTCTCTCAAAGATAACGGGAAAGCCCCGCGATACATTTTACCGTCGCCGCAGACCAGGTGAAAGGAGTTTAAAGTTTCTCCCAAGATTTCCCCCCTGCGCTAAAACGTTGCCTTCCAGCTGCCGATCAGGGCCTGGGAAAGTAACGGTGAATCTGTGAAGGTGTCATCCCGCGTTGCAAAGAGACGTGTATTGTCGTTCGCATGTATAATTTAAATGAAGTGTCTGCTATTTTCATTGTGCATCTTTTGTATTCCCAAAACCCGCTCGGTTGCATACAGGGAGGTAAAAAAAGCTGAGATCCTCCCTGCCGGGGCTGTCATTGTCAGCTGTTATTTGCTTAAACTCTCGGTGTGCTTGTGAGGCAACTCTTATTTATGAGATATTTGATTGAATCTCACAGTTTGCGTGGAAGATGTGTGGGAAAAACATTGTGTTTATATTGAAATGACATGGATCAGACCTAACAACATGGCCACCTGGTGTGTTGGTCCTCCTTTTGGTGCCCTGATCCATCCAGACATGTTAGCAGCAGATCCTTTTAAGTCTTTTGAAGCTGCAAGGCGGGGCCCGCACGGTTTGTGGCCTTAACTGAGATCTGGGAGCCCCTCAAACTCGCTGTGCTGAGGAATCCTGAACCATTTGTCCTGCGTGGCAGAGCTCATTATTCCCTGAACCAGTTTTGATGGAGACTGGCCCCCGATGATCGGAAAAGCTTCACAAGAACTGGAATTTTGGCGACGCTCCGGCCTAGTCGTCCAGCCAAGTCCAACACTCTCTTATTCTACTGAAATGACCAAATCACCTGCTTCTAAGTCACCAGTTGACTATTTAGTTGTCAGCCAACTAAATAGTGTCACGGTGAAGAGACTGGCAGTGTTCTCTGCTTCACCCGGTCATAATGTTATGCCTGACTGCTAAAGATTCCCACACGGTTTAAAGACGTGTTTCATTACTTCCGATGATGCTTGTAAGTTAACGTCTAAACAATATTACGCTGGAAAATGCTCGTGTTGGATTGGGAAAATAAAGTAAAAGGATAATCAGCCTGTTTCATTTTGAACGGTTCATCGCGCAGCTTAATAATGTCTGATGGATAATAATTTTTCTCTACAGAATCAAAACTCCTCGAGGCTGCTGGACAGCCGAGTCACGCTGTCGGTGTCCACTGGGAACAGCTTTGGGACATTATGTTGTTGTTTTTTAGCGTTGCACACACCTACGGAGGACGGCGTTGCCGTGTGGAGCCTGCCCTTTTCGTCGCTAATGGAAGAATAAACACGCTGATGGCTGCTTTAGTCAAATTGCCTCTAGAATTTACAACACCTAGTTTAGTGTTTTCATTGGTTATTACAGGTTTAAGCTGTTCACTGAACGAGTAGTTGTGTTGCTGCCAAATTGGATGAGATGTAGGCGTTTGTCATAAAAAGCTGTTGCCTCTGCTAAATGTAGACTGTTTAAAGCGGTTTTCAAGATGTATAGAAGGGGGCCTGTGTTGCCTTTTAGGCATGAATCTGAAAGGACCTTTGTTTTGAATGAGCTGTTATTTTGTAGTGGAATTTTTACTCTAACATTCCAAATCTCAGGTTTATTTTCAGTTACCAGGGCAGTTAGTACGGCAGTTAGAGGCAGTTGGAAGTTAGCTGCTCACATTTTGCTACATTTCTGTGTTCAACTACCTGATTTATCGCTGTAAACGGCACAGAGGCAACGTCGTAAGTTGATAATTTCTTATTTACATTTATAAGTTGATGTTAAATAGTAGTATTTACATGAAAATGGCGTTGATTTATTTGTAGCTTAAAACGTTTTATTTACATTTATTTACATGTGGAAAGCACCTGTTACGTAGTTAAACGGTCATTTTTATATTTGTGTTGTTACAGTTTTCACTCTTACCTTGTATTACGAAGAAAAGAGCCACAGTAAAGAGCAACTAGAGCTTACTACGACTCCCGTCTTCATTTATAAGGAAGAGTTTAGCTAGTTGTATAGCAGCAGTTGCTACATTGCAGCGAGGACAACAAAGGCCCCACTAAAACAAGATTAGTAAAATATATTGTTATCTCTTTGCTCCAGTTATCTTAAGATACTTATATAATATAATGTAATTGTTTGGTTACCTGTGAAACAGGGCTGGGCGATGAATAGATTTAATCGATTAATTCTAATTCATAATATTAAGATTTCATTTTTGGAAAATCTGGATTTTATTTATTTAGCCAATGCACTCATTTGGTTTCCATGAAGAGTATAGCAGCAGTGCACAATATATGTTTAGGAAAATCTATTATCAAAATATTGTAAAGGGGAAACTTTTTTTTTTTTTTTACCATAAGACGAGATACTCTTATATATTCATTTACTTTTTTGTAAGTTAGTTTGAAGTTACACAAGTGAACCGAAGCCTGTTCTTAGCTTATTGGGAGATTTTGTTAAATTTTCATTGTTTATATCGGCAGGGCCGCCATCTTGTTTTACTAGCATTCGCAGTTTGTATTTAGTTGCACTTTGAATGCAGGTCAACTCCCAGACGAAATGCTTTACATAAAAGCAAGTTTTAAAAATAATTTCTTTTTGTGAAACGAAAAGGAGGAAAAAGATCGATTGGTCGAATAAAATGGGAGATTTTATTTTAAGCCATATTACCCAGCCGTATTATGAAATGTTTTTTCCCCCCTCCGGTCAAAACACTTATTTAGGACAAGATATGTATTTTATAAAGTTATTTTATTTGCAAAACTAATGTTACCTCTTAACACTTCGGGCTCATCAAATCTACTCAAACATTGAAACTAAAGCCTAGACAGGTGCAACCCTGCTGTATACTAAAATCAGACTTTGTAGGTTTTTACATACAGAGTTTAGAGGTAGATACGTTGACAAAATCCAGAGTTAGGATAGGGTCACTGTTGTTTTTTTTATTCACAGCTTTCTCCTAGTTTGTCAACAAGCCACATTTTAGTAACAGATAATTAGCAATAGCTGCTATTGTCAAGAATTGAGACACATCGCAGATTTCTGATTGCTATTCATTCAAAAGAAAATGTATGTATAATATTGTACTTTAGCACTAATTAAACCTATTCTCTTGGTTAATATTTAGCTGTAAATAGTGTCTTGCGCTAATTTGTATTTATGTTGTATGCATAGGCTACCCATGTGCATTGCTTTATCCGTACAAAAAGTCAATTTTTCTTTTTTTTGGCAACTTGATATCTTGCCCTCAGTGATCAGAAATGAGGCTGATAATAAAATCTGGTCTGTTTCTTACCAGCTTGTGCATGGCGGTAGTGAGTGAAAGAAACGGTTTGACGTTCGGAGCTACATCCGTCTGCCTTTTTTGCGACTTCAAAAACTTGTTTTCTTACAATCCACCCGGAAATTCTTTCCCCTCACTTCACGTGTCTTGCATAAATTCACAGCTGCCTGTTGTATCAGCAGCCGACAATGAAAACGCTCTGGTAACCCTTTGTTCACTGTTTACTGGACTTGTAGCAGGACGTATCGACGTAAGGAGGCATGGACTGAGATGAGATACAACCTCGAGTAAAAATATCAGTTTCACCACATCAAGATTTTTAACAACAATGCAATTATACTGCTGCTAAAAAGGATCAAACACCTTAACTTTCACAGTCATAATACTGTAACTTTTATTTTGACTGTCATGCATCAAGCATACATATAGAATAACCAGGGTTTCCGCGGGCATTAAAAGTCATTAAAAGTCATTAAATGAAATTTTCTAAAATTAAGGCCTTAATTGGCATTAAAAGTCATTAAATGTGATTATCTGTGGCATTAAAAATGGCTTATTTTTTTCTAAAAAAAATACGGTCATAAAAACAGTTTCTTCAGATATATTATATCAGATATCACTGATCCCGCGTTGTGCGTGGAACTGCTTCCGGTTCATCGTAAAGCTGTATGTTTTTACAATGTTCGGAAAATGGACTCGAGGCAGAGAGAGTGGGAAAATGCTAATTTCATCAAAAGCGGATGGAAAACGGACATGGCTGCAGCCTGTCGACGGTAAAGATGACGAAGAATTTTGCCGTGTTTGTAAAAAAAAATTAAGCTTTGCACAATGGGTGTCAATGCTTTGCGGTCTCACATGAAGTCGGACAGTGTAGTCTAGGATGTACGCAGGTATACGGCGTATACCCACTTATTTTTCAGTCAGCATTGCCTATGTCAACTTCTGGAGCGATATTTGTGTCTTTTGTTTGAGCGCGCAGTGAGACAGATATTCAGCGTTAAAACGTCACGCGCTCAAAACTGATAAACTCTTCTCAATTCACTTTGCTCGCCTTCGGTTCCGTGTCTGCCCGTGACCTGCTGCTTCCACGCATAACACCAGCTGTGAGCGGCTCGTGGGATTCTGCGCTCTTGACTTCAAAAACTGTCTTCAAAAAAACAAAAAAACTGTCCACCTCACCCGCCAATCACAGACAGGTTTCTTTCCATCCAATCAGAGTAGGGCTTGCAAATACTGCATTCAGATGGATTAAATGAAAATGCTGCAGCTTTTGGCAGAAATTACTAAACATAACAGTGGGAGTGAAGAAAAAACAACAACCAATAAACAGTTTAATATTTTAGCCTAAAATATTTAGTTTAAAATAATTCCTTGAGTTACTAAGTGAGGTGTGAAAAATGTTTTTGTCTTTTTTTCTTTCCAGCTTCTGGGTGATGATGCAAACGTTTCTTGTGATCATAATCATCATCATTGTCATCATTATTTAAAGAGCACTTTAACACGAGGTAAAACAAAATAACATCTAATAAAATGACTTGAGTAAAGAATCAACAGTTTAAAACTTAAAAACAAACAGAAGTTCTTTAAACTGAACTCTAAGATAAACAGGCAACCAGTGAAGGGAGGCCAGGATGGGCTAATGTGCTTTATTTTATGTTTTTCCATTAAAAGGTGTGCAGCAGCGTTTGAACCAGCTGCAGACATTTGAGTGAGGACTGACCGATTCAGAGATAAAGAGAATTACACAAATCCAGCCATGATGAAATGAAGGCTTAGAGTAGTGTTTCCATATTTCTGCCTTGAAAGAATAGGTTTTACCTTTGCTTTGTTCCTTAAATGATAAAAATGACTTAACTGAGGTCCTTTTTGACTGTCAAGTTTAAAATCACTGTCCATTTTAAAATTGAGGGGCTAAACATTCATTGTCAGGGTGTCTAAATCAACAGGATCAACAGTTCTTTGGGTGTTTCAACTGGTATATTTTGACAATTCCTCATTTGCGAAGACAGAGATTTGAGTTTTGATGTTCTCCTCGTTATTAACTTTATCTCTTTCTATAGATTCTCTTTCTCATTCAATTTAGGACTTTCCATATGCCTTATCATCTACGTCTATATTGAAAAACCTACAGTAAAGTAATGAAATGTTGATTCTGGATGTAGTGTAGGAATTCCTTCAATATAAACCAAAGAACATTTTACATTACCTGCCAGAAGCTGGATTTTTTAATCGATTAACAGCCCTAATATATATATATATATATATATATATATATATATATATATATATATATATATATGGGTACTTGTTGATGGCATTAAATTTATTTCTACGAGCATTAAAAGAGCATTAAAAAGCATTAAATTGGGGTTAGTCATTCCTGTATAAACCCTGATAACTAAATGTAGTTTTCATACATACTTTGGGTAGAATATTAGCCCTTTTTGCTGCTGCTCTAGGCAGCAATGATAGAAGCATCACTAGTTGATGGTTATTAATTAGTCAGGCTATGTGCCCAGACAAAAACGTTTTAAAAGTGTCACCCTATAAGATTGATGGGTGTTTTAGTTTAGTTTTGTAGCCACCAGAAATATAATTCTTGTGACAGAAGTAAACGTCTTGGAGCTTTCTGTGTGCCATGTGGGAGAGAGGCAGTAGTGCATTAATCCCTTCTCTATACAGCCAGAAAACTCCACAGGATGGAAAAGATAAGGTACATCTTGATGCTGGAAAAGTGACCCATGTCTAAATTAATGTTTTTTTGTTTGGTTTTTAAGATTGTGTGGCAGTGGCAGTCTTTTTTTCCACAGTAATCAGACAAAAGTCCCAAAGTCAGGAATCAAGCCCCTGACTGCTGCGTCTAGGACTTCTAGCCTACCGACGTGGGTCGCCTGTCCAACACTTAATGATGAGGGGAAAAAGCTGAATACTGTTTTTCTACACTTTCAGTTGGTGTATGTTTGCGTCGCATCATTGGAACCACTGAGGGCAACTCAAGAAAACCAGCCACCATGTTGGAAGAGGACATGGAAGTGGCCATCAAAGTGGTGGTGGTCGGGAACGGAGCTGTTGGCAAGTCCAGTATGATCCAGCGTTACTGCAAGGGCATTTTCACCAAGGACTACAAAAAGACGATCGGGGTGGACTTTCTAGAAAGACAGATTATGTGAGCGGCTCGTTTCCCCGACGTTTCTCTGGTTTCCATTCACAGTTGTAGGCATCCGAACCCTTTTAGTCACATGTTGACAGTCTGAAATAGTTTATGGTTGTCTGGGGAAAATACTGTATATCGCTATACGTTAAATTGAAGGTTATATGATGTTCCCACTCCCTTGTGTACCTGTAGTGTAAATAGCGAGGAGGTCCGACTAATGCTCTGGGACACCGCCGGACAGGAAGAGTTTGACGCCATTACCAAGGCTTACTACAGAGGTAAGGTCCCACTGCTACCGTACGCACTGCCAGTCAAACGGTTGGACTCGCCTTCTCATTCAATGGTTTGTCTTTTATTACTGCCTGAAAACAATTTCAGGGGACTGACCTCATGAAGCTCATCGAGACAAGGCCAAGAGTGACCATAGCAGTAATCAAAACAAAGGGGGGTATTTAGAAAAAGCTAAAATATACAAGGTGTTTTGAGTTATTTCACAATTTTGTCTTTGATACATGATTCTAGATACTTTTGAGTCATAGTTTCAAGGTCTTCACTGTATATCAGCGATGTAGAAAGTAACAAGATTAAAGAAAGCCTTTGAATGAGAAAGGTGAGTCCAAAACCTTTGACTGGTTGTGTAGTTTCTTGTAAGTGTTCTTACCGCTTGAATATATTTACACTTTGTCACGTCACAACCACAAACTTTAATATGTTTTTGAGAGTTTTTTTTTTTTTTATACACCGGCACAAAGTAGCTTAACTGTAAAGTGGAAGGACTGTGATATTTAATGGTTGTTATGAATAAAACTCTGAAACATGTGGCATCTATGCATTAGAAAGTGTCGATGCTTTCTAGAGCCACCATGAGTTTATTTACTTTAAAAGACTGAATGTTAAACTCGTCGAGCTCAGTGAGATTGAACAGGAACTGCTGGTCAAATATTTCCACACATCTAACCCGGCTTGTCCACAGCTGTACCTCCCCTGCACTTCCTGCGTTGTCTCTTGGTCTTCATGATGCTGCTTGGTCACCAACGTTCTCCAACAAACCTCAGACATTCAAAGCACCGTTGCATTTACACTGAGTTTTGGTTATTTAGTAGATCTAGAACGTCTGAATGCAGCTGGTTGCATTGGCTTTATCTTGGGAGTAAAGGGAGGAGTATGTGAACGTATTCTGCATTTTCCCTGTTACTGTATCGCAGAACGCCCCTATAGATATTAGTTTGTGGTTGTTAAGGAGTAATAATACGTTGGCAACGCCGTGTAAATCTTAAACTACTGCTGTTTCTGATCAAGAACCAAAAACCAAAAAAAAAAAAGGGTTCCGATCCCTAAATCATTTTTGACAGTTTTTATGGTTCTGTCGCTTCGCCGCTTTGAGCCGACATCCCTGAAGTGCAACAGATCTTAAGTTTCTAAAACGATCAAACGGATGAGAAATCTCTGCTCTATTTTTCCCCCGCAAACAGCTTAAAAACGGGTGTGAGCGTGTTGTTGTGTTGCAGGTGCCCAGGCCTGCGTTCTGGTCTTCTCCACAACTGACCGGGAGTCATTCCAGGCCATCGACAGCTGGAGGGAGAAGGTGGAGGCAGAGGTTGGAAATATTCCCACCGTCCTGGTGCAAAACAAAATCGATCTCCTGGAAGAAACCGTGATAAAGAAGTAGGTCATGGATTCACCGGAAACGGGAAACGCTTGACTGTAGACGACAAAAGGCGACGCCTGAAGATCTGCGTTGTGTTTTTTGCTCCTTTGCAGCGAGGAGGCAGAAGCTTTGGCCAAAAGACTTAAACTGAGGTTTTATCGCGCATCTGTGAAAGAGGATCTAAACGTCAATGAGGGTATGTAGTAACTACGCTCGTGCCCGTGAAGACGCTTTACTATTTAAATGTAACAAAACACAATCTTTACAGTTTTTAAGTACTTGGCTGAGAAGTACCTCCAGAGGCTCAAACAGCAAACCGCAGAGGAAACGGAGGTGGTCCACTCTACAAGCAATAAAATTGGTAAGCATCTTTTTTTTTTAAACGTTACTCTACGTTTCAGTTACACTTTTATTCGCTCGGGTGCACGATTGATAGTTTTTCTCTCTCCAAAGGTGTCTTCAATACCATTAGTAGCAATGCAAGCAACCAGAGCTCCAGCAACGGCAGAGAGGTCATCACTTTACGGCCCAACAAACAGAGGACAAAGAAGAGTAAAAACCCCTTTGGAGGCTGCAGTCTGCTCTAGAGAACGTTTTCAAACGACTTAGCGTTCGGTTTGAGCGACTCACATTCATGGTTAAGATAACATCTGTCATTGTTGTATTACCCGGAGGTAAGTCCACAAAGACTGGGAATGTCAATATAACGTGGGCGTCCGTTCCTAATGATATGATCTGCACATTAAACTAGGCAACGTTTTTACAGTTGCGATTGCCTTAAATACCAGCAACTGGCTGCAGTTTCCTTTTTTCTCTTTTTTCCCGACCCAAATAAATTATATATTAGAGTGTTGCTGGATTGTTTCCCCCCTCAGATCCTTCTTTATATGTATAGAAATTTATCCAGATGTGTTATGGCGAAAGTTGCACTCAGACTCTGGAAACATTTCCACCAATGTGATTTTTTTTTTTTTTTTTTACACAGCTACTCATTGCTGTGTTCAACATGTACGGCGCGCAATACGTTTGCATGTATTGTAAAAGATACGCAGATTATTTTGTGCCATATTTTTCTAACAAATAACAGAATATGGTCCAAACTATCGCTGTTTATCCCAAAACCGATCCAGAGGAAAATTGTATTTTTGTATTAAGCACAACAGTGTTGAGAGATTATTATGTGCCAAATTTACTCTTTCTGAGTGGTTGAAGAAGAAAAAAATCCTATTTCAATTAAACCTCAAATTTATAGAACGTGGTCCTCTGAGTTCTGAGTGAATCAACAATTACTCAAAAATATTCCTTTTAATACACACTTTTTAATGAGCTATAACTTGTATTTAGATATGTTAATGATGCTCAGCGCTTTGAGTTTTATTACCTACATTACAGTTAGTGGTGCTCTATTTTCAAGGCACCTGTGGTACACTTTATACTTTCTTTTTATCACTGAACTTAATTTCTGCTGTCTGTCATTTAGCCGTGAATGCTAAGTATTCAGAGTGAAACTAACGGTTTGGGAGGTAATTTTAATCTTAACATTTTAGATATTCTGGCGTAAGCCTGCAAAGATTAAAAGCCCACTGCTTAGCAACATCTGTGCCTGTGGCAGAAAGTCTATAACAGAATGTAAAACCGTGGCTCTCAGGCAGTGTCACAAGCTGGCCATTAGGACAGGATATTAAAGTGTTTATGTACTTGTCTTTGCCTGAATGTCAAAAAAAAAAAAAAAAAAAACATGAGGGTACTGAACTAAGACTTTTTATGCATATGCCTTTATTTTTTTCCATCAAGCCTTTCTGTTTTTTTTGGGGTTTTTTTTGGATTAAAACCAGGGTCAAAAACAAACATTTCCATTCTACGTCTCTTATGATAGTACCAATGTATGCATGTTTTGTTTACTATAAGAGGCTCTCAGATGTTTAATGACCATCGTTTTATGATTCATTCTGAAAATGGAGGAAGGTGCCTAAATGTGTTCCACAGTCTCACATCCATGGTACTGAAAGTGTCCTAAGAAATTCAAGTTTTTATTATTATTTTCTTTTTTTTTATTTTGTCACATTTGGCTCCATTTAAAGTGTACTATATAGACACGTGTATAAATATAATGCATGCAAGCCTTCTTTCACATCAGTGAAAGTTGAACCATGTTTACGTTAACGACCAGCAAGCGTTTTAAACCCAATTTATTTGCTGCTTGTGTAAAATTGCCGACACAGTAAACCTCTAAATCGCTCCTCCAATTTTATTTTTATTTTTTGCCCATAAAATTCTTAACAGTGTTAACCAGTGACATGACTGAACGATTTTTGTGCACTTTATCATTTAGATGAACACAGGTCTTAAAACAGTATGTTCAAAATGAGCATCCATGTGTTGTTACTCAGGTGGGATGATCTCTCTCTCTGCTTTGCTTCTGTTCGTTTGGCTTTTTCACACATTCTCCCAAACCGGTTCCTCGCGTTTAAAGAAACAGACACGCACCAGTGTGTCGGAGGGCGAGGGACGGTACTCAGACGCTATGTTTGGGGAAAGTGTTTGATGGGAAGTTGTTAAATAAAAGATTCCCCCCCCCCCCCCACTCTGGTGTCTTGGTGTTTTCTATGGTTATTCTGTTAATAATACTCGTTACTTTCCACCATAAAAATTCAGACTCTGGATGTTTTTAAGAAATGTTTTTATTGAATAGGTTTTAAAAACGGCTTTGTGAAAACACCAGTTAAAATGCACAGCATATGTGATTTGTTGCCTTCACACAAGGAGGTAGGGTTGAGCACATCCACAAACCTTAAACTACCCAAGGCTGTTTTTTTTTTTTTAAGAGGGTCAAAGATACGTCATTGAATGACCGTCAACTTGGATAATCCAGCTTTAGAGTTAGTAGTCTAAACAATTGTTAGCTTTTGCAGTTTTGAAACTACATATGACTTGCTCAGAATTTTAATAAGCTACTTTAATGTAGGAATATTAACACTAATATATGCTTTTCACATTGTTGCATTACCAAGTATCATTGGGTAAACTGAGCCGACTCTGTGAACATGCATACAGTCAGTGTAAACACTAAACAGTACTGTGATTAAGTGCATTTTGTTTCTTTGCACTTCTGGGTTTGATGCAGCGCCTTGTACACACATGTATTCCCCCTGTACTATCTAATATTTTGTGTCATAACTACAATTTTTTTATGTATTCTACTAGAGCAGATCAACAAAGTAGTGCATAATTGTGAAGTGGGAGCCAAATAACATTGTTTTCATGTTTGGTTCCAAATAACACATGATAAATTGTTAATCTAGCACACAAAATACACCCACATTTCAGATTGTAATATAAAACAGTAAGTTCCAAGGGGTGCGGCTACTTTTGCGAGGCACTGTATCGCTGCAACATGTAAACTCCTGAAATGAAACAAAGTTGACGACAATTCTCTGTGAGGTTAGAGGAATTCAGCACAGGTTTTGGGTGCTTCTAACAAGCCTTAGTGACCTCCATTAGCCTTTGCGTCCTCCAGCTTTTGGTGATCCATAATCTTGATGTTCTTCTCGGCGTTTTCAGTGTTCCTCACCAGAGTCTCCAGCCTCCTCTTGATCTTCTTCTGGTCCTCCAGAGCGCAGCTGATCACGATGGCCTGAAACTTCTGGTCGATGGGGACGGGCGGCGCTTCGGTCACGCAGGCCGCGTGCAGGGCCAGCAGCTGCTGCCGACCGCTTTCCATGTCACTCAGTAACTTTTTCACTATCTCATCTATTATAGATTTGGCCTTCTGCAACGCCTCCTCCTGCTGGGGGTTCCTGATGGTGCCGATGGAGATCTCCACAGACAGCGTTCGGCCCATCAGGCGGTTTGCGGTCAGACTCAACTCTTCTCTCTCGCCTTGAAAATATACGGAATAATTACAGATTTGCTGCATTAAACAACAATACTAAGGTGTAGACCGTTAGTTTGAAAGACAGCGATACTGATTTAGGGTCGGTTCACTCAAAAAAAGTGAACCGGGGCAGTTGTCCACTTCATGTCAACATTTTCACTTCCGGGTAACACATAAAAAAGATGTTGAGTTGAAAAGAAACGATGGGGGTAATGTTTATTTGAAAAAACAAACAAAACACTTTTTTATGTGTTAACGGGAAATGAAACGTTGACATAAAGTGGTCAACTGCCCCGGTTCACTTTTTTTTGAGTGTGTTGTGGCACAATCCTGTTTTTAAAATTTGATTCTCCTCCCCAGCGGAGCTTCAACATGAATGTTGGTAACTCGTCTCAAGCTTCTCTGTAAAATCTTTAGATGTAGTTTGTCACTGAAAAAAAAACTTTAGGAACCCCTGCTCTACAGTCAGTGGATATACACTACCGTTCAAAAGTTTGGGGTCACCCAAACAATTTTGTGTTTTCCATGAAAAGTCACACTTATTCACCACCATACGTTGTGAAATGAATAGAAAATAGAGTCAAGACATTGACAAGGTTAGAAATAATGATTTGTATTTGAAATAAGTTTTTTTTACATGAAACTTTGCTTTCGTCAAAGAATCCTCCATTTGCAGCAATTACAGCATTGCAGACCTTTGGCATTCTAGCTGTTAATTTGTTGAGGTAATCTGGAGAAATTGCACCCCACGCTTCCAGAAGCAGCTCCCACAAGTTGCATTGGTTGGATGGGCACTTCTTGCGTACCATACGGTCAAGCTGCTCCCACAACAGCTCAATGGGGTTCAGATCTGGTGACTGAGCTGGCCACTCCATTACCGATAGAATACCAGCTGCCTGCTTCTGCTCTAAATAGTTCTTGCACAATTTGGAGGTGTGTTTAGGGTCATTGTCCTGTTGTAGGATGAAATTGGCTCCAATCAAGCGCTGTCCACTGGGTATGGCATGGCGTTGCAAAATGGAGTGATAGCCTTCCTTATTCAGAATCCCTTTTACCCTGTACAAATCTCCCACCTTACCAGCACCAAAGCAACCCCAGACCATCACATTACCTCCACCATGCTTAACAGATGGCGTCAGGCATTCTTCCAGCATCTTTTCATTTGTTCTGCGTCTCACAAGCGTTCTTCTTTGTGATCCAAACACCTCAAACTTGGATTCATCCGTCCACAACACTTTTTCCAGTCTTCCTCTGTCCAATGTCTGTGTTCTTTTGCCCATCTTAATCTTTTTCTTTTATTGGCCAGTCTCAGATATGGCTTTTTCTTTGCCACTCTGCCGTGAAGCCCAGAATCCCACAGCCGCCTCTTCACTGTAGATGTTGACACTGGTGTTTTGTGGGTACTATTTAATGAAGATGCCAGTTGGGGACCTGTGAGGCGTCTGTTTCTCAAACTAGAGACTCTGATGTACTTATCTTCTTGCTCAGTTGTGCAACGCGCCCTCCCACTTCTTTTTCTACTCTGGTTAGAGCCTGTTTGTGCTGTCCTCTGAAGGGAGTAGTACACACGGTTGTAGGAAATCTTCAATTTCTTAGCAATTTCTCGCATGGAATAGCCTTCATTTCTAAGAACAAGAATAGACTGTCAAGTTTCAGATGAAAGTTCTCTTTTTCTGGCCATTTTGAGCGTTTAATTGACCCCACAAATGTGATTCTCCAGAAACTCAATCTGCTCAAAGGAAGGTCAGTTTTGTAGCTTCTGTAAGGAGCTAAACTGTTTTCAGATGTGTGAACATGATTGCACAAGGGTTTCGTAATCATCAATTAGCCTTCTGAGCCAATGAGCAAACACATTGTACCATTAGAACACTGGAGTGATAGTTGCTGGAAATGGGCCTCTATACACCTATTTAGATATTGCACCAAAAACTAGACATTTGCAGATGGAATAGTCATTTACCACATTAGCAATGTATAGAGTGTATTTCTTTAAAGTTAAGACTAGTTTAAAGTTATCTTCATTGAAAAGTACAGTGCTTTTCCTTCAAAAATAAGGACATTTCAATGTGACCCCAAACTTTTGAACGGTAGTGTAGCTACATTTCACACAGCTGACATTTCTATATAATGAATCTTTTTTTATTGCTCTTATGTGATATTCTAACTTTCTGAGAAACGAGTGAGATTTTCATTAAATGTAAGCCGTAATCATCAGAACTAATATCTATCTATCTATCTATCTATCTATCTATCTATCTATCTATCTATCTATCTATCTATCTATCTATCTATCTATCTATCTATCTATCTATCTATCTATCTGTTATAAAATTCTATTATTTTCTCAATCGACTCATTGAAAAGTATATGGTGAGCTGTTCACTGAGGTCTTGGTTTTATCCTAACTGCGCCTAAATGGTCTGGCTTATATTCCTGTACAGTCATCGTTTGTGGAGGAGGACTAGTTGCTCCGTGCTCCTCTTTGGCTTCCTGACCATCAGCACCACCCATGCACGGATCACCTCATCGGATCACAATGTTACAGAAAGAACAAAGCGGGTGAATGACACCGGGTTTCAGCGCACGGCAGACCCAGTTCCCGCTGTTCTGCGGCATTAAGCTGTGGGGGGACTTTTTGCGCCCTTATGTAAGTTGTAAGAGAATTAGCAGCAGCCTCACCCGGACAGATGTTACGCATTTCTTGACTGTTCTGCAGGGACTGAATCATTTCCAGGATGCTCTCCCTTTCCTGCTCCATGTCGGACGCGGCTTCGCGTAAAGCCTCCACCCTGATAGAGAAAAGCACAAACAGCGAATCGTCACCATCGGCAGTTCCTACTCGGCGTGCGTCAAACGCTGCACAGCCCGTCTTCTCTTCATACGGAATAATGTTCTTAAAGTAACGCCGTAACCTCGCAGATTTGAGCGGTCACACATTGTTAAAGTGCACAAACGGAGCGGCGGACCGAGTCGAGGGTAGCGCACATGCTCAGGCCCGTTACTCCGCTCTACCTCATTTCCAGCTGATCCAAACTTTCCAGGAGTCGCCCGGAGCGATCTGCCATGGACAGCGTCCGGCTGAACTTGCTGCAGGCGGCTTCGTTCATTTTGGCGTGGATCTTTGCTTGGGCCATGGCGATATAACTGATGATGACCGCTCTTTTCGCTCGATTCAGATCTTCCGTCCGGGAGCGCTAGTGCGGTGCGCGTCCAGCCCTGCGCGTTCTCCTGCTGGTCGTGATTATTCCTCAGACTCGAGCGGCGCCTCCGGGGAACATTTCCAAACATGGGCTGCAACTTCCTTCGCTCGCTTGTAGAAGCTTCCCGAGGAGACCGGAGCTGCGGTTCCTAAATGCGTGGCCCGTGGACCCCCTGAGGACCACGGGGTTGGCCAATGGGTCCACAGATACATCAAACTGGGATACAATGGCTTTGAGATCATTATTTTTTAGATATGTTTGCTACTTTACATTTGTTGTTATAGTGGGAGCACTTGCTTATGTTATGTTGAGTGGAAAAACAAGGGTTTCAGCACTTTAATGATTGTGGGAAAATATATATATATATATATATATATATATATATATATATATATATATATATATATATATATATATATATATATATATATATATATATATAAAAACACAGAGGTTTCTGTAAAAGTAAAATACATAATTGGCATGCATTTGAACTGCCTGCCATCCCTGTCAGCTCTAAAACCTGCAATAATAGCTGTTTTGGGGCTGTGTGTTAGGTAGGAATTTATAACCTTTGTTGCAAAATAACTGTCTCCTTCACTGAGCCCTAATCTTCAAGTCTTACCATTGTTTATTTTTAGATCTCGACTTTGATACTCAATTAACACACTTAGACTCCCACTCCAGCCTTGAAATCTACCCTCCTGGAGATTTTAAATTGTATCCCTGCTGCCCTGAATGACAAGTTACTGGGCCTCTGCAGAGCGGAATGACTGAAGGCTGATGAGGGAATTCAGCCATTTGATTATGGTGTGTCCGAGCAGGGACACAGCTAAAAGTTGCACCGGGCTGAGCTGAAACTAGAAGCTTTCCTGTTGAATAAATCTTGCCACCTGATGCTACATTTGAAATCAAAGAAAAACACATCTAAAATAGTAGCATATTGCATAGAAGTTCAACTTTTTGTCAGTAATTTTGGAAAGGCTAACAGTTATTTTACAGAGATGTATACCATGTAGAGTAATATGTCAAGCATTTATTTCATGTAATATTAGTGATTATGGCTAACAGGTAAAGAAAATCCAAAAGTCAGTCTCAGAAAAATAGAATATCACATCAGACCAATCAAAAAAGGATTTTTTAAGCACAAATGTCTGGCATCTGAAAGGTAAGTCCATTTCTATCCTCTCAATGCTCGGTTGGGGCTCCTCTTGCATGAATTACTGCATCAATGCGCCGTGGCATAGACGATCAGCCTGCAGCACTGCGTTGGTGTAATGGAAGCCCAGGTTGCTTTGGTAGCAGCCTTAAGGTCATCTGCCTTGTTGGGCCCTGTGTCTCTCATCTTCCTCTTAACAGTCCACAGATTTTCTATGGGTTCAGGTCAGAGCATCTTCTGGCCAATCAAGACAAACGCGGCCGAGCGGGGGGGGGGGGGGGGGGGGTTTAGAGAGAGAGATAAACGCGACCGGGTGGGGGGGTTGGTTGCAGCGGGGAGAGACACGGTTTTCGCGGGGGGGGGGGGGGGGTGAAGACACAAGCGCGGGGGAGGACTTGATCATCAAAAGTAGGTAGGGCCGCGGCCCTACCGGTTCCGCGGTCCTTGGCGTCAGCAGCTCTTGAGGCACCAAGTCCAGCCTCAGTCCACTCCTTGTGAAGCTCCCCTAAATTCTCGAATAGATTTCACATGCTAATCCTGTCAAGGCCACAGTTCTCCCTGTTGCTGATGCACCGTTTCCTACCACATTTCTTCCTTCCACCCAATTTTCTGTTAATATGCTTGGATACAGAACTCTGAACAACCAGCTTCTTCAGCAATTACCTTTTGTGTCTTCCCGTCCTTGTGAAGGGTGTTGATGACCATCTTCTGGACATCTGTCCAGTCAGGGTTATTCTTCCCCATGACTGTGTCGCCTATTGACCCCGGAGTGAGACCGTTTAGAGGCTCAGGAAACCTTTCCAGCTGTTTCGAGTTATTTAGCTGTTTAGGGTGTGACACGAGTTTCCAATAATGAACTTTTTCCACAGTATTCTAATTCTCTGATTGTGATGATTCGATACGAGTTTCACTTTCTGAGATGACTGGTAAAAAAAAAAAAAGACGACACTTTTAGACATTACTCTACATTTTCCTATATGTACCTAGACTCACAGCCACGTCTTTATAGGTCTGCAACTGAGAAGCACTTTGTGTTGGTCAATCAAACACAAAAAACCACTTAGACACACTAAAGTTTGTGTTTGTAACATGAATATGGAAAAGTTAAAAGGGTGTGAATGCTTTTCCAAACCTCTTCAGGCTGTTATATCGAGCCACAGCAAATTATGATCCAAACAACAGCATAGCCAGGCTATCTTTTATTATTATTTAGAAGCCACTCAAACCTTGACGCCGTAGTTATGTCACCTGCCTAATTCTAATTCAAAGATTCAGTCTGTTATTATGAGCACAAACACACAGGATTTACCTCCTGAACTGCAATCCCAGTATTTTTTTTTTCCCCATTGTGTGATGGAATATGAACTTGTCTTGGGAAAAAAAGAGACAAAAAATGAAGGAGGTGTAAATATAAACTACTGTATGGTTAAATTTGTGGCCCAAGGTGTTTCCATACATTATTTTTCCTCCCCACATTAAAACAACTCTCTTCCTAACACCGACTTCCTGCGAGGAGAAAAACACGGCATACTTCTGATCATCTTTGAGGCAACCTGAGACTTGAGATGTAGAAATAGTCGAGAATGCGGTCACAAGACCAACTGAGGAATCTTGCAGTGTCACCGACGCCATCTATAGCACACGTGTCAACACACCAAAGTGTTTCAGTCGTGGCGCGACATCTCTTGCCATAACGCGACCTCCTCTAAACTTCCAAAACGTGCCATCAGCCATTTACAGAAAGTGACTTGTGTTGGCAAAACAGAGGGAAGGTGCAAATGTAAAACAAGAAAGATTTCTTTATTATATCAGACGATGACCAAGTAGAAAACTTTGAACCGTGTGTAGTCGACCGACCGCACGTCAAAGAAAAACAAAGTGCTTAGAAGTCCAAAACACTTCTTTGAAGAGCTTCCTCCAAATCTGGAAAAAAAACAACAGAAAGACAAGATTATGATTTACGGAGTACAGCGAAACAGAAAAACAATGAAAAATGTATGCCCCCTTATGATGCATCTCTTTTTAAACACTGAACACTTGATTTGTTTTAAACAAACCCTGAACTAATGACTTCCAGACAGATTGGCATCCGTTTAACGTAGCTGTCCTTGGTTTCATGTAGTTTCTGTTTAAAGTGCAAATTGTTATAAATGGCTTGTACTGATGTTACGGCGCAATGAAGAATTCCAGTCGTTAGACTTTAAAGTGAGATAAATAACACTTGACTTTGTGCTCAGATTGAGGCAGAGTGCAGTAAAAATGCACGGCACACGCATGCACCGCTAGCAGGGACACGCAAGAAGGGACAACGCTTTGATCCCGGTGCAGCAAACTGACTTTCCACAACTTTCTGTCCTTGTTAGGATGCTGCCTCTGGAATATGAGGCGGAAAGGAAGCAGCAAGATGGAGGAAGTCTGGGTTTTCCTTCTTTACATCCACGGGAAGTTAGTCCAAACAAAGCAGGGCTGTGTTGCGCAGAATCAAGCAACAGTCAGAGCGTTGCTCAAATGTGACCCAACTGGGTTGACAATTTTACATCAACTTCCTCATAAAAAACATCATATAAAAAGCACATAATGTAAGGATCACTAAGACTTTTTACACAAGTTCACATTCATTTTGTTGCATATATTTGAAAAGGAGATGACTAAGCATAAAAAGAGAAAGTGCTGAGGTGTCTTAAACTTCTTTGTACCTTTAGTAAAAATCCCCAACAAATATTAACACTCTTAAAAACATCCACATCATTGTTTTACATCACACCATGTCCCAAAAACCCCCCAAAAAACTTGTTTCCTTTGATCAGGGAAAGACAAAGCAGTGATCCAGAATATCATTGCTAAATAAAAGTTTAAAAAGAACAGAAAAACAGTCAAAGAATATAATTAGGGTGGATCGTGGATGTTTTTCACAAATGAAACAACAGGAAGAACTACTCGTCAACCTGCAGGGATAAAAGCATTCTGGCTTCCTGTAATGGCCACAGAGAGCTTTCAGATAAATCCATACCGGAGCAGTCAGGATTGTTCTCTGTGGGATGCAGGTCAGTGAGGCGGCAGTGATTCATGGAGCCAGGAACTTATACAAGTTCATGCAACTTCATTTAGTGCTGACCGTTGTTTGGTTAAAATGTTACCACGGGTGTTTTTCATCATCACCACATCATCAATTTTATCACAATAAAGACGGAAATGTTCCAATGCAACTATAACAAGTTAAAACGTGTTATAGTTGCAGAAAAAAATATTAAAAATTATGCAGTGATTCATTTTTTTTGTCTCTGGATGGATGCATATTTATTTAGCTTTTTGTTGTTCAGCTAAATGGGAAACAGACTGAATTTATAAAGCGCTTTTCTAGTCATGAAGACCACTCAGAGCGCTTTGTGGAGCCCAGTTCACCCAGTCGCACTCACTCATACACCGGTCGGTAGCATGAATGTGTCGGTTTGGGTTTAGTGCCTTGCCCAGGGGAACATCGACATGTGAGAGGAGGAAGCTGGAGTCGAACCCCTAATCTTCTTATTGCAAGATGACCGCTCCACCCCCGATATCAGCCGACCGCAGATCCAAAGGTTTTCAGTCACGTCAGGGATACGGGGTGCAGAGTTAAAATTTCAACACAATGGTTTTTGTTCGTGAAGCAACAAGTGATAAGAAAAAAAAATATTTCAAAATACAATAAAAAAAATACAGCAAATGCAATCAGACCCTTACAAAACGCACATTTCTCTATAACTTCATTACTGAGCTCATCTCCAGTTCCACCAGGCTAAAGAGCACGCCATAATGGCCTTCGTTTAGTTTCTAAAGGTATTGGTCGTCTACTGTTTAAACACTCATGGCAATTCTTAATGCTACACTGCCAGACAGGACACGTGAAAAAATAAATAAAATAAACAGTCATGGCAACAATCAAACACACCATATGTTTTGAGCTTTAGAAACATCAATTAAGAGTTTAGTACCTTTACAGTAAACACATTTGTTGCCCATCCCCAACTCCCATAACTGGTCTACATGCGTACTAAATAAAGGTGCATTTCTCCTTATTTTGGACGAACCAGGACACAGTCAGACATAAGCAGGTAGAAATGTCTCCTGAAACCCGCCCTGCTGGCAGGAAAAGGCTGTTATGAGGGAGTGGTTCCTTTCCACTGGCACCATATGCTTGCTTAATAGGAGGGATTGCAGCGAGGTCAGTGACTCAGCACAATTGGCCAGGCTTCTTTAGATGGATAGCTTTGCTACCAATAGCAATAAATCAACCGAACATCACTGCACTACATTGTAACTGAGATCCAATTTGCCTACGTGATTGGATTGTGTGCCTTAAGATGACATTTGCTAAATAAACTGAACATTAACAGCAATTCTTAGGCAACATGAAAGGTAATTGTTCGATTTTAGGCGGCTTTGTCTCGTATCTCAGGATGTTTAAGGAAATGCACATCCCAGAAAATAAAAACGCACCTCTTAGCTTTCCTGGATCTGGACCTTTGAGTCAACGAACTCTCAGCTGTTTTGACCCATGAAGAGTTGGAACCTGGTTGCCACCCAACGAGCCCGTCAGTGCTTCGGCTGGGACTCAAGGTCCTGTCGACGTACTGCCGAGTGTTTTTTAATCAGAGACAGGGATGTTGTTTTGGGTGGCAGCGTTCCAAAGTTGCTGACCTGTGACAACCTGACACTTATGCTGCAGGTTACCATCGACAACCGCTTTGAACACGTCTGACTTCAAGAACAAACTCTGCTCAGGTAAGTAGTGAATAATAGCTGACATACCAGCAACATAAAGTGATTTAAAGGATGGTCAGGGACTGAAAGTCTATGATTTAAAAAAAAAAATATCTGTAATATACAACTGTTGTTGCAGCTCCTTCTAATGGGAAATTACACATTACAGAGGAATAACAAGCCTGGCCCCGGGAATACATACCTGCAGACGCTCTTGCTTCTTCTACGCTCAAAGACAGCGCACGCCGCAGCTCTTCCTCTGCTTGATCTGGGACAAAATCGGGGAGAAAAACCACTAAGTATCATTAAAATAAAATGGGCTAGTTACCAGTAGTCTGATATACAAAGAGTAAATCATTGCCAGGGTTAGTTTCACATCCTGAGCATCAGAAGGGCTTCAACACACAGAGCATGAGGTTGGCAGTTTAATTAAGCTGCACTCACAATTGGCATCTGGCAGCATCTCATTTCTAGCCTTGATGCAAAACCCCAAACTAAATCAGAGAAAATAAACTCTTTTGTTGCGTTTGTTTAACGGCTGGCCTAACACCCACTAGCTTGCTCACCTTCATGCGCTTCTCCCTCATTATTGGCTTTACTGCTGTTTAAAACCTTCACCAGCACTTCATCTTCAATCTCTGTACAAAAACACAGAGAGATTTAACACGGCTGCACAAAAACGTGGCAGAAAAAAAAAAAAAAGCAGCAAGAACTTCTAACCGATTTACCATCACTTCCTGGTTTGACCTCGACGGCGTCTATTATGTTTACGGCCTCCGGTGGCGGCTTTGGGTCCCCCGCGGACCCCCTGCAGCTCCGGCACGGCTCCAGGGCGCAGTGCAGGGCATGATAATGCTTATGGAACCGCGGCACACCCCTGCAGCTCTCCTGGCACTCTTGGCAGACCACGTCAAAGGTCCTGTCCAGGTCCAAGGCGGCGTGTGTTGTGTGGACGTGAGCCTTCATCTGCGCGTAGGACGGCACCGACACGCCGCAGGGAGCGCACGTGTACCGGCATCTTCCCTCGGCAGCCAGGTTTCTCATGCACCGGGTAAAAGTCGCCTTCTTCTCCTCCTTGAGCTGCTCCCCGCCCATACACGGGCACGCGTGCCGGCCGGCGTCCTCGGCGGCGGGCGGCTGAACGACTTCGGCCTCGTCCATGCAGTAGTAGTCCTTGCTGTGAAGGCTCCTGTAGTGGCCCGTGAACTCGTCCTCGGTGTCGAACTGCATGCTGTCGCAGAGGCCGCAGAAGTAGGCGCTCTTCACCTCGCCGCCGTGCTCGTTGGCGCAGTGCCGCCGCACCGTGGACTCCTTGAAGAACTTCTGCGGGCAGTGTCCGCAGACGAAGCGCTGGAAGCTGTGGCTGCTCACCTGGCTGCAGTGCTCCGAGACGGCCGCTTCGGAGTCGAACAGGTCCTCGCACATCCTGCACATCCACGTGTGCCGCGGCGTCTCTTTGGACGCGGGGCGCGGCGCGGCTTGGACGCTGGTGCAGGGTTTGGCGTCCAGGACGGCCGCGCGCTCGTAGGGAACCTCCTTCTCCGCGAGGTAGGTGTGTCCTCGGTGGACCTCCGACACGTGCAGCAGGATGTCCTCCCTCCGCGGCGTTTCCACGTTGCACTTGCGGCAGAAGAACAGGAAGTTGGAGAGGTGCGCGCCGCCGTGGATGCGGCTCATGTGCAGGCGGGTGACTGAAAGCTCTCCCATGAGCTTGCCACACACGCCACACTGGTGGAAAATCTGGTTTGCGGCCAGGAGATGCTTACTGGCGTTGAGCTCCTCGGAGAACTGCAGGCCGCACTCGCAGGACCAAGCCGTCACCGAGGTCCTGCTGCCGCTGCTGCAGCTGGCGTTCACACTCGGGCCCGGTCTCTTCCGTTTGGCTGAAAATCCGCCGCAGTCGAATCCTTCGTTTCTTTTGTGAAACTCCGCCTCAAGGCCAGACGACATTCTTCTCTCCCGGGCCTCTGCTTTTCTCTGGGTTTGCTGAATTTCAGCAAAGCGGCTGTACTGGAGGAGCGCCTTGGCCATGGTCTGATTGACCTCGACCTCGTGAAGCGTCGCCTCTCTGTGCCTTTCCATTTCGCCGTGGCTGAGAAAGATTTCCGAGCAGAGGACGCACTGGCCTCGGACTTGAAGCTGCTTCACGACCTCCACTATGCTTTTGTCAGACTTGGCCACAGCACAGCCTTGCCTGCATTGCACACTAGAAAGGAGACATGATAATTAGATCCATGGAAACCAGACACAGAAAACATCAATACCCAGTGCCTTGCAAATAAAATATCCATACCCTTAAAAGTTTTCCTCCCTTGTTTCATTACAGCCAGAGGCTTTATAGAATTTCACTGTGGCAGGGCAGAGGTCAGCAACGTTTAAAACGTTTTCTTCTAGGTAACATTTGTTCAAAACTATAAAAGCAACACGACCCATCAAAAACAGAGGGCTTATTGATTTTGTTTTATAGTTTAATTAAAAATATATATTTTTACACTCCTTTTACTATTAATGTCATTCTGTTGCAGGAATAAAATTAGAAAAAAAGCACATAAAACTGCTAAGAGTGGTCTTTTTCATTACCATCTGTATTTAGAAACTGTGCAAAAAGCCCCGTTTTTTGGACTTTGTCATTTTTGGTGGGTTAAGGGCCACAGTGCAGGGCCCAAAGAGCTACAGGTTACAGATCTATGTGATAGACCAACACAAATAATGCACAGTTGTGAAAAGCAAGAGAAGTCTCCTGTAATGTTATTGAGTGGCATTTACTCTGATACCCCTAAATAAAACAAAAAACAAATGAATCAACTTGCTTCAGAAGTTAATTAGTAAATGGAGCGTGTAGTTTGATTTCAGCGTAAATAGAACTGTTCTGTAGCCGTACAGGTTTGTTCGAGCAACCCGCAGCAAAGGCCATGAAACAGAACCTGCCAAGAGACCCAAATATTTGTGCCAAACAGAGAGAGAATCTCTAAAACCTTCCAGCTGTGTCTGCAGTCACAGCAGCCTCTGCAAAGTATCGGTTCAATTGGGTGGAATACAATATAAATAAATAACATTTTCAGATTTTTTTTAATATTTTTAAAACCATAGATTATTTTCCTGTTACCTCACTATTACGCTCTACTTTCTGTTGGTCTGTCGCGCACAATCCCGGTAAAATAAAGCGATATTTGTGACTAACGTGACACAGGCGTATGAATGCCTCTGCAGGGCAACAAATGCATAGAGTGGAACTGAAACCTACTTAAAGTGAGCTTGAGCTGTCTGATGGGACACCAGCACTTGGTGACATAAGGAGCAGCGGACCTTGAATGGCACATCCTTGCACAAAGCGATGAGTCGATTCTTGACGTGTTGCGGGACAGGAACTGGCTGCGCTGTTCTTTTGACGTCTTCTACACCAAAGTGACAGAGGGGAGAAGAGTTGAATGAAAACTTCATAATCCGACAGCTTTTCCGGTCTAACCGTGTAATTCCTCCGGGAAAGCGTGCACCACAATGTCTTGAAATGCTCTTAATTGACTCGCTAAATCTTACCGGTCATGAGGAGAGACTCTGTGAAGTGGTTTTTGTCGGACATGTGCTGAAGACACTCGTCTCGTAAGTTGAAGACGAGGTAGCACGCAGGACAGGCAAAGCACACGATGCGCTGAGAAGTCTGACCCGAGCCGTGGCCATCAGGGCTAGACGAGGATATCTAGTAATCCGAAGCGCATATACATTCAGAAATTGGGTCAACGGAACATCCACAACCAATACCGTTGCTCCATATAGCACAACGAAAAACACTCCGACCTTGGACTCAACGTGTTTTTTCCATTCTTCTTTGGTCTGAAAGCGCATGGTGCAGGCGACGCAGGCAAAGAGCTCAGGCGGGCTGCCTCTGAGGTGGATTGCTGGGTCGCAGGGAGAGTGATCAAACCTGCACGACAATTGTGCAAAACGTTTGGGAAACCCACACGAGCAACGCGGCGATGAGCGGAGTGCCGAGATTACCGTTTCAGGTGTCCTTCGAGGAGGGAAACGTTCTCGTACACACGGCCACAGTTGATGACTGGGCAAGTGTGACCAGTTGGACTGCTTCTAGGGAAAGCGGCATGGGTGCGTCTTCTTCCTGACCCAGCACTGATCACCCCAGGCTTCAGGCCTGAATACAGGCAAGAGGAGTCTTAGCCGACTTCAGCTGTGACAGTTTTATTACTATGCGACACCTCAACAAGCAGTTTGATATCCAGGTTTAGATTTAAATCAAGCCAGAGCTGAAAAAAAAAGCTGTTACCACCACATAAGAAGCATCACGGTTATATATTTTTAAATACAAAGCTTGTCAAATTGTTATGATCATTCAGGTTAAATCCATAATTGACCTGGCATCCTCAGCCACATATCCACACAGCGCTTCGCTTCCATGTTTACGCCATTTGATGAAGAGCCAGCCAACTCTTGCTGCCCATGAGCTTTTTGTAAGATCTGTTTTTCCTAAGAAAAAGAGAGAAAAACTAAATTATGACATTAATTAGGCACACAGCAGTAAAAAAAAAAAAACAGTGAGCGAGAAAAAGTAATGCTAGTATTTTATATGATAAACTTATATTGTGCAGAATACATGCAGCGCCGCTTGTTTAAAGGGGCCATGGCAACAGATTTCATTTTCCTGAGGTTTTGTGGGTATAATGTGGTCTGTTGTGCACCGATGAGGGTGTGTGAATGTCTAAATTAAATACCGAAGGACCCGCTCAGGGGCGGTCAGCTTTGCTGATTTGCGCCTTTGACCGGTTTTCCAAATATGGTTGTAGCCAATCGGAGTAGAGTCAACGAGGTAGAGCTGTATATCATTACAGCAACCGACCCATTTACTGAGGAGGGACATTTGACCTGATAAAACAAGCTGACTTTTTTTTTTTTTTTTAGGGAATTCTTTGGAGAATTTACATATGCCTCAATATCAACAACATGAAATGGTTGTGATGTCATAGCACCTTTAAAGTTAAGCAGCATTTGTTTATTTATAGGAGCTGTGGCCACTGGAGGGCGCTATTGCAACTTTCCTCACCACATACAGTACAATAAACAGCAGGCAAAAAACAATGGATATTTAGTTTAATTTTGTGTTTGCATTAACGGAAACAAAAGATTTTTTTACTGTCACCACGTGTTACTGTGGTGAAAAACTAGTGAGACATAGTGGGGCCTTCCCTTCATGCTAAAGTTTCAGCATTGTTTACATTTTTCATTTTGTATTTAAAAAAACACTAGTTCTGCTGTGTTTTATGTGGTCTGATAGATGTATGTTGCAACTTCTGGTTGCATAAGCTGAGTCTGGGTCAGCTATGATCAGGTAACAGGACCTGTGATTTTGCACAAAGCGTTTAAAGTCAATTTTGCACTCCTTATACCGATTTCACTGTAAATTCTTGCCATGGACAGCTCGATGGCAGCATGAAAACATCTACAGCAGTAACTATTTTAAGTTGGATATTTAAAGTCATGTGAAACCCTCTTTTCAACTTTTTTTCATATCACCGTACGATGTCTAGCTTTATTATATTTTATTGCCATTTAATGTGAGAGATACAGCAAGTGGCGCATGATTGGGGAGCATAAGGAAAACGATACACTTTCCCCGTTAAAGATTAAGCACAGACGTTTTCATGTTGCAAAGCCACATTACAAGGTGTATGAATCCCTTTGAGATGCACAATACTATTTATACTATTTTACAGGCTTTAGAGACTCTTTAAGTCCTCTGCCTGGTTTTTCTACCTTGCAAGATGACAAGGTAGAAAAACACTGCAGCTTTAGCTTCATGAAGTCTTACCTTAAATGCTTTACATTTATCTGCCCTCTCTTTTTTCTCCTGGGCCACCTTATGCGCCAGTCTGTCGAGTGTGGACACTACGTGAGCTTTGTCTTTGTCGATTTTGTCTTCGAGCTTAGGGGGATTAGAGAAAAGGAAAAAAAACGTTTCAGGGGTTTGTATTCACGTCTCTAAAACATCCAGCCATAGCCACTCACCCTGCCGGACAGCGACGAGCCTCCCTCGTCCTCGCTGTCACTCAGCAGGTCGATGCATTCCAGTAAGGGTCTAAAAGGGCCCTCCTGAAGTAAGGACAGCGCTTTGCATCACAGCAAAATATGACCGCGTTCAAGATCTATGCTGCAGCTTTCTGTGTTGTAATCAAAGGAAACTGCTGCTGTCTTCAGAGCTAACTGTAAACGTGACTCACCGATACGAACTCCACTTCTTCCGCTTCGTCGTCATCTTCTGCTTGGGTTGGGGAAGACATTTTGCCTCTGAAAAAATAAAATACAATAATAATAATAATAATAATAATAAAGTTTCAGCTAAACATGCAAATTTAGAACATGAACTGTGCAAACAGGGTGTATAAATAATAAATAATAACGTTGGGGGTTTAGCGTTGGGCCAGCTGGCAAAAATAAAGGCATAAATAAATCAGTGCTGCTGAGCATTTAATTAAAAACAAAATCACTGTTGTTGCAATAAAACATGCACCCACCAGGGGTAGACAAAGTGCTACGTCCAAGGACTGAACTAAATCGAACGTAAAATGTACTTAATATAATTTCGTGGAACTAGTCCGGGTTTAAAATGCATTTTGCTGTCATTCAGGTACGGTATCGTTATCCGTCACCTCTAAAACAACTTACTACCTGCCTAACAACTTTATAACTTGTGAAATAAAGAACAAACATCCCAAACAAGAAACATTGCACACACCTCGTAGGCTAACATTATGCTAGCTGCTAGAAAAGTGCAGACATAGCAACGGGTTGATTTAGCTAAACTACCCTGCAATCGGCCAATTTTAGCTTTTGCAACGTTTGTCAAAGCAGCATGTCGACTCAACCGAGTCAGTCGCTTACCAAATTCCTCCTAATGACTCCCCAGTTCACAGGATAGCGGCTAGCTTCTGCAACAACCCAAATCAACGTGAATGCTTCCCGCTACGCTAGTCTACGCTCTGCTACGTCAGGAGCAGCTGGTGCGCCTCTTTTCCCTTACGGTGCATGCCGTAGAGGCGGGGTTCTTTGTTGATCTCCACTTATCCATACACAGAAGAAGTGGAGTACGTCTCCACTATCCCTTTTTGGGGTCGCGAGGGGTGCTGGTGCCTACACCCTGGACCGGTATATATATATATATATATATATATATATATATATATATATATATATATATATATATATATATATATATATATATATATATATATATACAATGTACTAATTATTCTGAATATCGCTCGTTTTACTTATGCCCCTCGGGAATTCTAATCCTAAATTATTTTCATTTAACCACAAACTCTGTTTCTGAATGGAAACGATACAGCCATCTGTATACGACTTCAATGTCGAACAGAATCTACTTCGACACAAAAAAAAAAAAAAAAAAACATGCCACTCACAACATGGCGGAAATGTTGACACGTGATCTGGAAGCAAGCACGAGCAGTCATACGGCAGAACAAGCAAACTCCGCGTGTATTCATGCCTGTTTCCTTGGAGACGAGATGTGCGGCCAGATCCTGGGCTATTTACGTTCCAGTCTCACCTTCACGATTTGCTTTAATTATAGCAGTGCACCTTTATCTTTACCACAAAGTAGCGGTTTTCCATGCTTTACTTTTATAATAATAATAATACACAACTCTGCTAGTTGTCTCTCATTTTAAAGCATAGGAATGACATCATTCAGAATTTATATAATCGCCACAGGATTATGACCTGGAAAGGTTATTGTGAGTCCCTGCTCTCCTCCTTAATCCCGACATTTTCAGAAAACAATCCTGTTTTATTATTTACCAGAAAAGCATGTATAGGACTCCGGGATCACGCTGGAACAAAAAAAAAAATATTGCTAAATGAAAACTCGTCACATCAGGCCTACATCTGAGCCAGGCTGTGCCCCAGCCTACGTCCACCTCACCGTCCAATAGGACAGTGTGGAATATTGCAGCTCTATCCTTGTGGGCAGGCCAGATCTGCAGTAGGGAGACGCAGCGCTGCCGGGGAGAAATCTGCTGACTCTCCCTGCCCCTTGTGGGAAATAAATAAATAAATAAAACATGCGTCTCTGCTGAGTCATGCGTTGTACCTCGCAACAAAAAAAGAAAATGATATCGCCAGTCTGGACTGTTCACTTTGACCCTGTGCGCTCTCCACGTCTTGCAGTCTGATGCTCCACGTATGTCAGCGAGCCGCGTCTTTATCGCGCATCCCGAGCTCCGAGAGGCGCAAAAGGCGCACAGGAGAGGAGGCAGGCAGCTGTCTGGAGCTGAAGGAGCTGTCCTATATTCCGCCTTATAATGATCGCTGCGGCGTTTTTGGTCCTGCTGAGGCCGTACAGTATCCAGTGTGTGCTGCTGCTTTTGCTGCTCTTGCTCGGGACTATCGCGACGATTTTGTTTTTCTGCTGCTGGCATCGCAGGCTCCGGAATGGGAAGCATCCCATGAAATCGGTGCTGTCCGGGGGACGCTCCAGGAGCCGTGGTGAGTGCAGCGCGCAGGCCGGCCGCATCTCCTCATCCCTCAGCGCTTGTATAGCCTACATATTACCGTGGATATGTTCTGTTTCCTGCATGCTTGTGCTGGTAGTTCAAAGACAATACATATCTGCGGATTATTATTCAGTGAATACGCGTTTGAGACTTAAAATGTTTGAGCATAATGTCTCTAAAGTGACATATCTGTTATCTGTCCTGTAGTGGGTCTCAGAACGCATCATTTTCGATCCGAGGTAGGATAACATTTCACATTGTTTGTCATTAACACAATAAACTTTGGATACTAAGTAGGCCACGTCTGAAATGAAAGAGCTTCACAAAGTTGGGTTCTTTGAACTTTTACCCAGGGCTGCATGTGACTATTTCAGGCATTTAAGGGGCGCAATGCGCAACCATTATCAATAAATAATGCAGGCAAAGAAGTTTTGCAGTTTAACATAAATGAAGACTCTCCATGTGCGTTCACATAAGCGTCTAACATAATTATGGTGACACTGGATCAACAGAAAGGCCTTTTTCACTGTGTCCAGGTTCAAATGAAAACCAAAACAAAACATCAGCCCAGTTCTGTTTTTCTTGTTTGCATTTCAGTTCATAAACTGGCCTGACTAAAAGTCATGGAAATCAACCTACTATTAAACAGACTGTGGAAAACTGTTTTGGGAAGCCATAATACAGATTTGCAGTGGCTTACTGGAACTGCACACGAATGATGTTGTTTCAGCAAAGCTAAAAGAATGTCAGGAAACTAACAATTTACCTGATTTAAAAAATCAAAACAAACAAAACAAAAACACATGTTTACTCGGAGCTTAATTCCACAGTGTATTGCCTCACTAAGAGCACAAACTCTGTTATTTTCCATGCTTTTTGAAATAAAAAAAAAGAGCTGGTTTTACCATAGTAGGTCATGTTATTGAACCAACGGATACTGAATCCCCACTGACTCAGTTGCCATAGGGTATCATATTCAAGGACGCTAAAGTAAGGCAGATTGGACCTTCAGCGTTGTTAAGCTGTATCTTTTGGTCTCCTAATAAAACCTTATAGAGAGAGATGCAAAACGTTTTCTTTATTTTGGAGTGATTGGAAATCCTGTGTTACTTGCAGACTTCCATCTTTTTGCAGTTTTTATAAAATATTATTGTGTGTTATGCATGCAGAGGAATAAAAAAATTGCACTATTGTAATTTGAATGCTTTGATTTAGACAGTGGTCCCTGTTAAAAAATCCACGTTTTCTTGTCTGTAAGAAATCGTTGACTTTAACTGAAAATCAAGACAATTTAATGGGGGAGGAGGAGGGGGTTGGGGCTCAAAAGAGCAGAAAAGAGTGCAATAACCCTTGTTGCTTAAGTGTGTTAAAACACATTTGATTCAATTTCAGCATTCGGTCCTCTATAGAGGGAATCTGTGAGCGTCTCACATCTTGACTTGACAATATTTGCTGTCTCTGCCTTGCAGACGTTGTCTGGTCTACAGCCCTCCTCAGATGACCCAGCAGTCTGTCAGATTCATTTCTTGACTCTGGCTAGGTCATTCCAAATATTTAGTTTTTCTCTCATGAAGCCATTTTTTGTTGATTTTTCTGGGCCCCACTGGGACACTAAAACATTGGCATACCCAGCTATCAAGGACATAAAGGGCCAACTCTGATGGGTGTGTGTGTAATGATTTGTACTCTGGGAACCTGGTATTCAAAGAATACGGAGACACAGAGTGGTATTTTCTTAAAAGGTTTATTGAAGGTGGTGGCAGACAATACAGGCAGATGAGACCAGAATTGGCTGGTGATGAAAGAATGGACAGGTGATGGCTAGAAAAGCTGATGATAGCTAATGGTAGGAGCTCACCAGGTGATGATGGCAGAGACAGACTGACAATGATTTCCCAAGGAGGGCAGAGCGAGCACTAAGCCAACAGGAACACACGAAGCAGGGGGTGCACACAAGCACTACTAAGACAAACTAGTGAGGACAGGACGAGCACAGGAAAACCGGATCGGAAGGCTGAGCACACGGACACTGGGGAAGCAACATGCAGGCAGTGAGACGAGACATTCTGGTGAGATTGGTTGTGGGAAGCAGGTTTAAATAGACAGAGTCCCAGGTGCAACGGTTTGATGATAATTGGTGGCAGCAGGTGACGCTAATCATGGAGAGTGAAATAGGGAATGTAGAGACACAAAATAAAGGCCCAAATCAGGACAGTGTGGACATATTCATCACTTAATTCAACTTAACAAAAACCCAATTCTATCTGAAGCATAAGTAGCTTCAAATCATGATACTGCCACCACCGTGTTTCACCTTGCATCTGGTGTCCTTTCAGAAAATGCTTAAATTTCTGGTCTGTTTTTGTAGGATTTTTTTGTGTCAGCATTTTGCATTTGTGATTATTCTCCACTGTTTACCCCTTACCCCAGTCTCCTGCTGTTTGACAGCAGTTTCTATATGTTAATTTACCCACCTGCATGCAGCACATTCTTGTCTTTGGGTCCGCCAAAACCATCAGTCATGACGCTGTTGTTTTTGTGCCAAACATGCCATTTTAAATTACGGCGCGAAAGAGTGAACTTAAGCGGGACAGAATGCTACAAATGAATCAAAAGGGTTTCAACAAAGTGGGCACATGTTTGCAACCAGCTTTTTAGTTTCTTATATTTTTTTTCTCAGTGAATTTGCTTTTCAGCTCAATTAAACAACATAAATATCACAACATATTTAAAAAAATAACTAATTTATTAAAATACATTTTTTTAGCATGACAAAACTGGTCATTTTAACAGGTGTGAGAAACAAAGTATGTTTTTTTTGTAGTGCCTCAGATAGGAAAATACATTTAGTTGGAAAAAAACGTTCATAGCACTCAGGGTGCTGCATGTTCAAATACATGAAGTTTTCTGTGTTGAGTATGTTGACTGTATAACTCTTTTTTTTTTTTTTTTTAAACCTGTTTGATATTTGGTCATGTTTCCCAGGGTTTCAGGCACAGTCCACGTCACTTGAGAAGGAGCGCACATGCTCGGGTGACGGAAGAAAAGCCCAGTCTGGTCGAGGTTCCAGAGAGTGAACCCGACATATCCTCGACTGTGAGAAAACGCAAAGTTAAGAAGAGACTCCCGCCAGAGTTTTACCAGTCTGTGCAAGTCACTCCCACACGTAAAGCCGTAGGTATCCCTCCCTCACCGTAACCATGATTAATACAGGTGATAAAGTGATGCAGGTGATTTGATTTACCCTCCACTGGGGTCTCTGGGTGCTTTTAGGTTCCCACAAACATGTTTATATAAAAGGGCTTGGATCTGGGTGTGCTTTTGAACTAGGATCTCTTTAAAGGTCATATCCTTTGGAAAAGCTATCTCAGAATGCATTATGCGTCATTAATAATCATGTGACGTATGTAGCTGAAGATTGTTACCCCAGTAAATTTTGAGCAATCATCTAACGTACCAAACTATCAATTTCAGCAAAACAGAAAATGATCCCCTGAACAATTTTTAGGGACCATTAACTAACTAAATATACAGACATCATTTTATTTTGATGAACTGGTGCAGAGAAGAAAATGTTATTTTTTTAGCAGAAACTAGAGTAAGACATGTATAGGTGGATGGTTTGGGTAGTAAAGATAATTGTTTGAGAACCAAATTTCATGTTCACAAATTGACCTAAACCTTGAGCACAAAACCATCCGGTAACATTTCATTTAAATAGTTATTACTGTTTCCCTTCTGTTACAGCTTAGCAGTTAAAATTCAAAATAACAATTCCCTTTTAGAGTGATATTTGTTCAGTTTGACTCAGTCCTCCTGTTCATGTTGGTACCCGCCATCAGTCCAGCCTTATCTGCTTGTTTCAGTCCTTCGGCTCTGTGAATACATTCTTCCTTTATGTGGCCCTGCTTGCCATACCCCAACAGTTTTATCCTCTTCATCTTTTCATATTGTGTGGTCAAAATGTGAACTAAGGAGAGGCAGAACCCATCTCCTAATCAGAACAATGATTGTTTTTTTCTCTTGCCGGAAAGGTATATGGAGGTCTAAGCATTTGGAATTAATGGGTGTGGCCACATTAGTTCCTTTGGATAGCCGGGCTTTGTGAATGTTCATCCGCTTTAAGCTTAATCTGAGAATACAGATTTTATACAGACACACAAAACTGCCAAATATTTGTATGAATGTTATTTACAAACATATTTATATCATATAACATATATTTGAAGTATCTCATATATTATACAGGGACTTGCAATAGTATTAATACCCATTCCATTATTATGTGTCCCTCCATGATCTTTTTCCCATTTTGCAACCTTAACTGTTATGGATCTCATTGGGATTTATGAGATAGACCAAAACAAAGTAGTGCATCAATGTAAAGGGAAAGGAAAAATGATAAATGGTTTACAAATACAAATCTAAAAAAATCCTTTGTGGGTCAAAACTTTGCAAAAAATTTTTTATTCATTTGCCTTAAAAAGTGTTGAGTTTTATGCTGTCTTTACCAGTTTTGCACATCTAGAGATTGAGATTTTGCCTATTCTGTGCTAAACTGCTGAAACTCAGTCAGATTGAATTGCCAGGGTCTGTGAAAAGCTACTATATGTTTAAATCTTACTAATATTTTGAATTGGATTTAAATGGGACATGTTATGCAAAATTCATTTTTTTAACCCTTAAATACATTTTGTTCTGTACCTGGAGTCTCAGAAGCAGAAAATTTGAATGTAGTCTGGCCATGAGCTGTGTATATATCTTTATATTCTGGGTTTTTGTGGCACTAGTGGCTTGTTTTTTGTTTTCAAAGTAGGCTGACAGGAAAAGGGCTTTGAGAGAGGGAGGAAGACATGCAGCAAATGACCTCAGGTTGGAATCGAACCCAGGTCAGCCGTATGGAGTACTAAGACCTTTGGCGGCTCATGCTCACTACCCCTGCGCCATCGGCGCACACCCCCATTATATTCTTTTTGGGTCATATTTTTTCAAGACGTTCAGTTTTCTCTGTTTTCTATTACTTTTCTTAAAACAATTACATCACAGTATTTGATGCGGCGCTGCTAAACAAGGTCATGGGCTTCCTGCTGACCGATTTTGTAATGATTGTTGGAGCGAACCCGAGATTCAGCCGAACACAGAGTTACATCAAAAAAGGGTTAATTGAAAAAGCAAAAACAGATCAGGAGACGCAGGTGGAGCCAATCTTGAGCTGATGCATGTGGAGCACACACAAACTGAAAAAAAAAACATGGCGGCAGGGCACTAGTGAGGTGATGTGAAATGACGATCTGGCCGTAAGTGAGTGAGTGAGGCAGGCATAAGAAGGCTGGGGAACAAGTAGCAGGTGGAACTGGTCAGGGCTGATGACCGAGCTGACTGGAGACTGAAGTATGGACAGGGAGGTGACAGATGACTGTTTGTTGAGAATGGAAACTAATTAGTCCAGAACAAAGGAAACAAAACCCTAAATCATGACAGATTTAGCAAATCTGCCATTTTTATTTCTCTGGGTGATTTTGCAGTCCAAGCTGAAGGATGCCAAAACTACAAGTGGATAAGTCATCTGTCATTTGTTACATCATTCCTCACCAAAGCATTGCAGTTCCTCTTCATATGGACCACCAATGAATGATTTCAATGTGAAAAGAAAGAAATGAAAACATGATATGTCCCCTTTAATTCTGGGCTTTCTCTAAAACATAAACATGCTTTGATCTAAGCCATTCTATAGCATCTCTGGTTATATGTTTTCTGAGGATGAACCTTCACCTTTCCCCTATCTATTTTTGCAACCTTGAGCCATTGATTTTCACGAGTTCAACCTAATTCATCTTCCTTTCTACAGGGACTGGCTTCTCTGCACTTGCTGAAAAAAGCATCCCAACCGCCTGATGCAACCACCGTGGTTAAAAATGGGAATAGTGCGTTCAGGGTTATGTGCAGTGTTAGTCTTCTGCCAAATACAGTGTTTTCCATATAGGCCAAAGAGTCCAGTTTTGGTCTAATCTGAGCAGTGCATCCTCTATCTCGGGTTTGCCATATTCACACTCAGATTAAATTGCTCACAGGTGCACTCCATTTGAACAATTTGGTGACTTCTGATGGATTATAGACCTGTCCAGAGTGTACCCCGCCTCTCGCCCATTGACAGCTGGAGATAGGCACCAGCACCCCTCGCGACCCCAATAGGGATACACGTGTTGGGAAATGGATGGATGGATGAATGATGGATTATATTTAAAGGTATCAGAGTAAAGGGGGCTGGCTATAAATGACAGCAACACTTTTTCAGATTTTTACTTGTAAAGAATGAAAACCACATACCTTTTTTCTTCCAGATCAAATCGATGCCTCACTATGTGTTGATCTAGGACACAAAATCTCAATAAAATACCACAAAGTTCCTGGTTGTAATGAGACAAAATGGGAAAAGTGTTCAAGGGGTATTTACACTTTTGCTCGGCACTTTACATATGAAGCATTGTGTCTAAAATATTAGATACGTGCTTAACCTTTAATTCGTAATGCAAAATGTCACTTCCAATTTAGTTTGACTTGTGATTTCTGCGTCAAATTTTGTGTGTCGTTGGAAGTGACGAACAGTTCAAAGGAACCTATTGATCTGCGTAGTCCTGTTCTTTGCTGCATGATAGCAGGAAATCACAGGGGCACATGTCTGTTTTTAATCACTGCACTCTTTAACAAACCACATCCATCCCAGTTGCACCAGAGCTCGGTTTCACGTCACTTCTTTCACTTTTGATGCGTCTAACCAAACAACGCTTTCAATAAATTGGCCATAAGTATGACATTACCAGCAGTGTGGCCGTACTGTTCCCCTAATCATGCAAAACAGCCTCATCTGTTCCACCAATTACTAAACAATGACAATAAACATTTGACAAGGTATGAAATGGAGAGAGCGCCAAGGTAACCGGACATATTCTATATGTCAGGGTTCAGCATGAATCAGGAAAAGAAATGAGTACAATTAGGCTTATCTTCAACCCACTCTCATTTGTGATGCAGTCACGCACTGTCAGGGTGACAGATATATGGCGGTTGTGTTGATAAGAACATGGCTACAGTGCTTAATCTCTTCAACCGGCCCTGACCGGCGTGAAGGAGCTACCGGCAACACATTTTATTGACAGGAAGTGAAGCCGGGGCAGACGTGTCTTATTTCACATCCAGCACTTAAAGAAGCTCGGTGCCTGCACAATTTTGGCCAGGACTTAAATATTTTATCAAATGAGTCTGGAGACGCTGCATTTTTTTTATGTTTTACCCACAGTGTTTTTTTAAACTTCACAACTATGAGTTCTAAATGAGTTCTGCTGAGGCGGTCCTGTGATGTGGATGTTGTGTCATGTAAAATACAGTGTAAAAATTTACTGAGGTAAATAAATATTTAACTCTAAGAAATCAGCTTGCCTTGAGCCATGTACTCTTTTACTTTTCTATGATCTGAATAGGCAGAGATAGGATAATACGAATGCAACATCATGCAACATCTGAAAGACTTGACTTGATGTTGCTATTATTAACAGAGCGTGGCTTTCTTCAGCTCTGCAGTTTCTATTTTAAACAAGAAATTATTAAGCCTGTTGAAAGATTCTTCAGATTTCACATTTCATTCAGTCTATTTATGGATATAAAAGAACATAAGTGGATACAAATACTAAAATCCTGTTTCGCTATATTGTTGTTGGAGTTTCTGTATCATGGTCAAAGCAGTGATTGCTTCAAATCTAATGTCCCACTGAACTTTAATAAAGATGTTTTTTATTATTGTTATGGATGCAGAAACATAAAAAGGTAGACTGTTTAGGCTTAAAAGATTCAACATTATGTTTCCAAACTTTTTTTGTAATACAACCAATAGGCTTCTTTTCTGTTTTCAAGAATTGTTTTAAAACATTTAATCTGTAAAACATTTACAAAAGTTAGGATATCACATCCATTTAAAACCAGAAATCTTTCTATGTTGCCACATTGAAACATTCTTTTCATGAATGTTTAACTGATTTTATTTTAGAATTAATCTATATTAGCTACTCTTTAATCCCAAGAACAGTATATTTCAGATAGCAAAAAGTGATTTATCGCTAGCCAGCGGGGAGAAAAGTAAGACTTAGGAGGATATTAGTTTCTGGGCTAGAGGCAGTTTTGGTGCCCTACATCTAGATTTCTTTTACGTTGGCAAAATACAATAGATGGATTGGTTGGTGCAAATTGGCATCAAGGCCTTGATTACTGGTCCATATGAATCTAGGCTTTTTAAAAACAAAATTTGTCTTTTTAAGAAGTTCCTTTTAAACTCTTCATCATTTATAGAACTGTCTTTATCCATGCAAAAGAAAAAAGTGACCCAAAATGTTTTGGAGCCATGCCAGGCCTGTATAGGGAGATGTAACGCAATCTCTAAAGTGCACAAAAGACAAAGAAAGGGGCATGGAGCACGGATGGATAGTGCTTTCTCTTTGTACTTGGAAGTTGAATTTTATGAGTTTCTAGTGGGTGAGAAAACAAGGAAAAGCCCTGAAGTCAGAATTCTGACAGAGCTGCCAAGCCTCCCCAAGTTCAGTATCAAGTATGGCAGACAGTAAACTTGAGCACTTCTGACATTTTGAATCTCATTAAACTAGTACCACACACATTACCAGCCAATGTCCATATTCAATGTTGAAATAGCCTTAAAGGTGACCTATTATATATATATATAAAAAAAATCACTGTGCATTTTTGTACTTCCATTTGGTTCTCTACTGCTTCTACAAACAGTCCAAGTGCAAAATAAACAAAACATCTAGCTGTTTTTTTGGCAGTAAGTAAATGTTTTGTTGGTGTCTGGAAAACGAGCTGTTCCCAAAACCTCCTGATTATGTCACAATCCGCAGGCGCTGCCACTCACCTAGAAACCCAAAGTAAAGCTGTAACATACAAAAATTTAAAACATTACTCATATATACACTACCGTTCAAAAGTTTGGGGTCACATTGAAATGTCCTTATTTTTTAAGGAAAAGCACTGTACTTTTCAATGAAGATAACTTTAAACTAGTCTTAACTTTAAAGAAATACACTCTATACATTGCTAATGTGGTAAATGACTATTCTAGCTGCAAATGTCTGGTTTTTGGTGCAATATCTACATAGGTGTATAGAGGCCCATTTCCAGCAACTATCACTCCAGTGTTCTAATGGTACAATGTGTTTGCTCATTGGCTCAGAAGGCTAATTGATGATTAGAAAACCCTTGTGCAATCATGTTCACACATCTGAAAACAGTTTAGCTCGTTACAGAAGCTACAAAACTGACCTTCCTTTGAGCAGATTGAGTTTCTGGAGCATCACATTTGTGGGGTCAATTAAACGCTCAAAATGGTCAGAAAAAGAGAACTTTCATCTGAAACTTGACAGTCTATTCTTGTTCTTAGAAATGAAGGCTATTCCATGCGAGAAATTGCTAAGAAATTGAAGATTTCCTACAACGGTGTGTACTACTCCCTTCAGAGGACAGCACAAACAGGCTCTAACCAGAGTAGAAAAAGAAGTGGGAGGCCGCGTTGCACAACTGAGCAAGAAGATAAGTACATTAGAGCAGACCCAGCGGCATGGGCGGGCATTGGGGGGCCGTGCCCGCCCTGTGAGCCAGCTGTGCCCGCCCTGGACTGGAAGCTGTCTTTTTTTTTTTTTTTTTTTACCTCGGAGTGGCCATCGTCCTTTTAGTACTATCTTTGATGTGCCAATCATACAATTTAACCAATCAAATCAACGACTGACGGCAACATGCTAGCCAATCACAGGTGGAGTGGGGCGGGACACCGAGTCATAGCCTTCAGTCGCCGCCGCAGTTCGGCTGTGGTCACCGTTGGTGTTGGTAGAGCGGGATGAAAATTTGGTCTGATTACCAAACAATTACAAGAAGTGACAACAAAGCAGAGAGCGAGCTGGAAGGAGCGTTATTAATTTCTGTTTGAAATGCCAGCACTGAAGTCTAAACTGGAGTAAACATTAACGCTAGGAGGGTTAGCTAGGACAGCTAGCAGGGTTAGCTAGGACAGCTACGAGCTAACTGTTCTGCTCCTTGTTCTCATAGCTGCTGCAATTACAGAACCTGTTCTAGTCAGAATTGTTACTTCAGTCAGTGTTCAGCCTGACACCAGCACTCATGTTTATTAGCATGTAGCTTATGCTGGACTTTTAAGTTAAAACACAGCGCTACAGGTTACCCTATGTTACTGTCAGTTTACAGTAACCCAAACCAGCATAAAACCTGCCCAACTTAAAAGAAAAAAACAAGCCCAAATCTCAAACTCTCTCATGTTAAAAGCACAGAACTATTAAACACATAAGAACATGCCATTAGCACACAACTGCGCCGAAGCAAAGAAAAAACTGTGCATATGGGCTCCAAACAAAATGTACAATCAGACAACCAAATACACACAAGATCTCTTTAACAATCAGGATATATCAACCGGAAAAAAATAAATTATAAATAGCTTCCCAACATGACTAGTAAATCTACCTTAATATAAACGTAATTTCTCTCAGTATAGCTCAATTAAACATTTCTCTTACACGCAGTCATGAAATATTTTTAAGTTGATAAGTAGAACTCAACTCCTCTTGGGCGTTTACACTGACCAAACACTTGATTAACCATTATTCTTTTCTTGTTTTATTATAACAATATTATTCATTATAACTATTATTCATTGATGATGTCAGATCGACAGATTCATCTTATTTAAAAAATAGATAATGACTATTTTGATATATTTTGTTAGTAATTCTTTCTAAAAGCCCAACAAATGTTATGAAAAGCTTCCGAAATTTTTTATCTGCCCATAAGCTATTTTTTTTACAGCTCAATGTGTTCAAAAGCCTAATTGGTTGGAAACCTGCCTAATTTGGCAACACTGACTACACTATTGCTATTTGTTTGTTCGTTACAGTAGTCACAGAGCCATTGTTCAGCCTGAAGCATATATATATATATATATATATATATATATATATATATATATATATATATATATATATATATATATATATATATATATATATATATATATATATCATTTTTTTTTCTTTTTAAAGTGTGCCCCCCTAAAAAAATGGAATGTCCCCCCTGTAATTTGTTTCTGCAGCCGGGTCTGCATTAGAGTCTCTAGTTTGAGAAACAGACGCCTCACAGGTCCCCAACTGGCATCTTCATTAAATAGTACCCGCAAAACACCAGTGTCAACATCTACAGTGAAGAGGCGGCTGCAGGATTCTGGGTTTCACGGCAGAGTGGCAAAGAAACAGCCATATCTGAGACTGGCCAATAAAAGAAAAAGATTAAGATGGGCAAAAGAACACAGACATTGGACAGAGAAAGACTGGAAAAAAGTGTTGTGGACGGATTAATCCAACTTTGAGGTGTTTGGATCACAAAGAAGAACGCTTGTGAGACGCAGAACAAATGAAAAACGAAAAGCCATCTGTTAAGCATGGTGGAGGTAATGTGATGGTCTGGGGTTGCTTTGGTGCTGGTAAGGTGGGAGATTTGTACAGGGTAAAAGGGATTCTGAATAAGGAAGGCTATCACTCCATTTTGCAACGCCTTGCCATACCCAGTGGACAGCGCTTGATCGGAGCCAATTTCATCCTACAACAGGACAATGACCCTAAACACACCTCCAAATTGTGCAAGAACTATTTAGAGCAGAAGCAGGCAGCTGGTATTCTATCGGTAATGGAGTGGCCAGCGCAGTCACCAGATCTGAACCCCATTGAGCTGTTGTGGGAGCAGCTTGACCGTATGGTACGCAAGAAGTGCCCATCCAACCAATGCAACTTGTGGGAGCTGCTTCTGGAAGCGTGGGGTGCAATTTCTCCAGATTACCTCAACAAATTAACAGCTAGAATGCCAATGCTGTAATTGCTGCAAATGGAGGATTCTTTGACGAAAGCAAAGTTTCTTATTTCAAATACAAATCATTATTTCTAACCTTGTCAATGTCTTGACTCTATTTTCTATTCATTTCACAACGTATGGTGGTGAATAAGTGTGACTTTTCATGGAAAACACAAAATTGTTTGGGTGACCCCAAACTTTTGAACGGTAGTGTATATATAAAATATATATCCCATCTTTACCTTGAAGTCATAACTATTATTTAAAATACACACAATTTAACATTGGTATTAACACTCGCTGAAAAATGTGCACATAATTCCCTTACACTTAATAACAGCTGAAAAGACACAGACAATTAACGATTAGGATGATGATAATTTACATTGAAAATTCTGCAGGGACGCTAGCGCTATTAGTTATTCTAATTTTTTTTCTCACATTCTTCTGACCGAAAGCAACCAAAATGCCTCCTGGAAGTGTCTTCCACAAACCAACGCTTTATAAAAGCATAACAGTCACAGACATGTTTCTAGCTAGTTGAGAAGATATAACAGGATAGTTTAACACTGCAGAAACGTGGCTTTCAGTGTACCTCAGGAACTCTCTCTAAGGCTGCCCTGTAAGAATGAGCTACTGATTGGTTGTGCAGGAGGATTAACTTCTTCAGCTTCTGGGTCTAACTCAGCGTCAAATATATACTGTTGTACCATTGTGCATCTGTTTGCAGCCACTTCTAATTGTTATAGAAGTGACAGACCCCCAAAAACAGCTAATTCTGAAAAGACCTTGAAATAGGTGAAACTGAGGAAGAGAAATGTCATTATCTGAGAACCGTTTTGTGCAAAAACATTTAATATGTTATATATAACTCATAAGACCTATCCTAATAATTTAAAAGTAAGGATAATAGATCACCTTTAAATGTTAAAAGAAATAAATTTAAACAATGCATATTGTTATTTATTTGCAATTTTAATGGCAGTAAAATTATTTAAAAAATCCCACTGGTTGAACTCTGGTGTGATGTTATTCCCAGACACAAGCTCCAACTTCTGAGATAAATCGTACACATCAATTAAGCTTGCCTCTGAGTTACTTCGGGGTCGAGGGTGAGATTGGCACCGTTCTCTTTCAAATAGCTAAGGACAACAAAAATCTAACTATTTTCTTCCCAAGCAAAACCTCTGGGACCCATTCTACTGCCCTGGTTACAGTTCTTGATCACCGGGTAAATTGAACGTGATTGTACAAGCATGTATTCCACCCAGCCCTTTTGCTTAAGGACGTGTTTGCCTGTATTTGCTCTGTTGCTCAACCTGGGAGTGTCTAGGTGCAGCAGAAAGTTCCTACAGAAATAGCTGCGTGGAAGCGTTCACCCCTTACTTTAGCTGATGAGTAGCCGAACGTTAAGACTCTTAAAGGAGCCTGTGAATTCTGGAAAGGGTAATCTTGCTGTGCACCTTTATTTCTCTCAGGTAACTATACCATGATATAAGAGTCAAATTAGTGTGTTCTTTGTTCTGAGCGCTAGGCTACATATATTAGGAATTACTCCTGAAGTGATCATTATGGATGCAATGTGTTTCTGGAACTTGTTGTACCCATTTTTTTTCTTTTTATTTGGGGGGGGGGGGATGTTTACATCCACCCGGTTCCTTTGTTTAAGAGATGGCGCTCTAACACAGCAGTGAGTGCTGGAGCTGCTGCTGCTGCTGTTGGCTGCCGGGTATGACGCGCAGACACATGCAGTCTGCTCTCCCATCACGGTCCAGCTCCGTACATCCTCGACACACAGCACCCACCGGCATCATCCTCTCTCAGTCCTCGGGAGATCTGACATAACCCCGCATCCCTGATGCTGCCATAAGAGGGGAACCATGTCCGGAGCTGGAAGGGCGTGGCACCCCTAAAATAGATGACAGAAGGGGGAGGCTAATGATGCCCGAATAGGATGATATTTCTTTTTTTCCTCCTTCCAGCAGCCAGGTCTCCATGTTTACCGTGGTAAGTCTTAGATCTGACCTGGCGGGGGTGCTAGATGCTATTGCTTTTCGGCTTGCCTTTTTATTCGGCTCAGTCTTTTATTGTTTTGGGTCACTGTGAACCGGCGGCCCGTGTCACGCTTTAACATGCGGGAACATTACGCACATTGACCCGTCATGGTGAGGGGAAAAAAAGTGATCACCGTCTGGTTGGGTTTTCTGTCTTTTTGGATTCTCACCCCAAACACACGGTTGTGTGTATAGTCAAGACATTGTTCGTTTCCTTTTGTCTCACAGAGCTCCAGTTCGGGGAACCCTTCCCTGCACTGCTCCATGTCTTCCTCGGCGGACATCTCGGACGAGGATGACTACAGCAGCGTCAAATCCGGATCGGCGTCGCCGGCACCCGGCGACACTTTGCCCTGGAACCTACCAAGACACGAGCGGTCCAAGAGGAAGATCCAGGGGGGGTCGGTGCTGGATCCGGCGGAGAGAGCTGTGCTCAGGATCGCAGGTGAGCGAGCGCACCTGGAGAAACACTGAATGAGCATTAAGATGTGATTTATTCGCGGGTATCGGGTATCTTGATGTGCTGTTATACATTTAGGCTGTTCTGGTGATTCAACGTTTCAACGTTAAATTGTCTATGAAATATGGAGATTAATGGGGACCTTAAGGAACAGGTTGATAAACGTGTCGAAATGTGCGCTGAGCTACCTTTACGGCACCTAATCGTTTTATAGTGTTACTTTGATACCACTTCATCTCGTAAAACCACAGTCATAATTACAGCGTCCGGACTGTAATGATTTATCATTAAAGCTCGTAAAGATCTGTTCTGATAGACCTAGCAAGGTTCCAGCTGATTTAAACCCAAAAATAAGTATAACTTTACGTCCCTGGATCAATGGAAGTGCCATGAAGTCAGTAAAAGATGGAGTGCAATATAAAAGTGCAATCTGACAGGACGCTCATTGTGTACACGGTAAAAAATAAATATATATATATATATATATATATATATATATATATATATATATATATATATATATATATATATATATATATATCAGTTGCAGTTTTATTTTAAAAACTACATTGTATTTTACCTTTTGCTTTTGGATCGGTCCTGTTAATAAAATGAAAATAAAACAAATAGCAATAAAAGCAACATAAAAACATAAGCATTAAATAATTGCCTGCAGTAATATTATAAGTAATGAAGAATTATTCTGAATCAAAATTACACACACAAAACGTCATCCTAACCCTGATACCCCCAACCTGGTATAAATTTTAGTGTCTGAAGCTTGTGGAAAGTTGTGGGAACATTTTGAGGAGAAAAAAAAGGAAAATGGATTGGAAAAGTATGGCTTAATCACCACTGATATGGCTAACAGAATACTCAATGACAATATTTCCATTATATGTTCTCCCAACTAAGAGTTGGCCTGCCCTTGCTTTTTTGCTGATGGGATGTAGACTTTGATCATGTTAAAATGGTTGGTTGGGGGGGGGGGGCAACTTTATAAGTCACTGTTCTCAGATCATTTGCTCTTCACTTGTGAAGAGGCTTGTAGTTGACAATAACCATATTAACTTCCATGTCCGATGTCAGGTAAAATGCTGAAAAGCTCCCACTATAAAATGAGAAAAAGGCAAGAAGTTAGATTTCCTAGTTTCAATTCAATCCTGTTTTATTTATATAGCGCCAATTCATGAAACCTGTCATGTCTAGGCACTTTCCAAAGTGAAATTCAATCAGATTATACAGATTGGATCAGATTATACAGATTGGTCAAAAAAAACGTTCCTATCTAAGGAAACCCAGCAGATTGCATCAAGTCTTGACAAGCAGCATTCACTCCTCCTGAAGGAGCGTAGAGCCACAGGGACAGTCGTCTGCATTGTCCATGGCTTTGCAGCAATCCCTCATACTGAGCAAGCATGAAGCGACAGTGGAGAGGGAAACTCCCCCTTAACAGGAGGGAAAAACCTCCAGCAGAACCAGGCTCAGTGTGAACAGTCATCTGCCTCGACCGACTGGGGGTTAGAGAAGACAGAGCAGAGACACAAAAAAGCACAGAAGAACACATTGATCCAGGAACCTTTTCTACATTATATGGTAATAGCGGGTGATCTGTCTTCCCTGGATGATGTCACTGCTAACAGAACGCCAGACCAGGTGTACCTACTATGATGGGAAAAAAAATGACTGAGAACAAAAAGTTAAAAGTTGTGCAGATTGGATAACAGTAGGAGAACTAAGCAGAGTGAGAGAAATAGACCCTGATGTCCTCCAGCAGCCTAAGCCTATAGCAGCATAACTACAGAGATAGCTCAGGGTAACCTAAGCCACTCTAATTATAAGCTTTGTCAAAAAGGAAAATTTTAAGCCTAGTTTTAAAAGTAGACAGGGTGTCTGCAACTGAAAACTACTGAACAGCAAAGACATCTTGTCTGAAACAGGGTGTAACTAGCAATACAAGCCATACTGGAAGAAGGAAGACGGTGAAGTCTGTCACTCAAATGTGAGGTGAAATGATATGGAGTTGGTTGGCAATTTGCCCTGTGAGAATGCCGTAGTTGGACAATTCTTGTCCTTGTGGTAGTAGCTTGTACATCTAATGGCCCGGCACCCTGTTGTTTGAACCTGCCCAATGGGAAGGCTCTGCCATCACTGACCAGGTGGAATCAAAACAAAAAATATTGACTGTTTATTTTTAGCTTTGAATTCTTTTAGTGTAGTGCTTTTTTTTTACATGTGGTGTTATTGTGCTCAAACAATGATGAAATTACTGTATTTTTGGTCACTGCTATTTTATTTAATTTTGAGCATAACAAGGTAGTTACTGTGTAAAGACAGCAGCATTTCTTCCAAATAAATCATATTAGACAGCACATTTGTTCAACCAAGAAACTTTTCACTTTCTTACTGACAAGCAAAGCTGTCTGGGTGGTCTGGCTGTCGAGCCCCTGCTCAAGTCCTCTGTCGTGGCTGGTGCATGAACAGTCCATTTCTCAGCCTTGTGTTGTTCTTTCCTTTGAATAGAAAATTTTTGCATCAGAATTGTTTCCAAGTCTTATTCAAGGAAATGTTTTGAACAGATTAGGTTGTTTTTAAGGATAAACAAATCCTCTGTTTTCAGTTTGCTTAATCTTCCCCAGTTTTGTCAAACAGCTCAGTCCTGGGTGCTGGGTGATTAAGCTGAGCAGGTACATCATGTGCAGAAACTATAGTCCTTGACGCAAATGTCCTGGGTTCAGTTCCTGGTCTTGGGCCATGTGCTGCATGGCTTCACCTTCTTTCTTGTTAAATTACTGTTCAATAAAGACTGCTAAGGCAAATAAATAAATAAAAAAAACCCAGCCTGGTCCTTTGGGAACGTATGGATGCTCACTCCATCCTTTCATTTCTTGCAGCCATAATCAGCAATGAATTGCTTTGCACACTGTAAAAAATATTTTCTTGTAAATTTTACAACGATTTAGTGGCTGCTGTAAAGCAGCAAATTACTGTAATTCCATTTAAAGGATGGTTATCTTCCTTTCATTTGCGCTCTTAATTTTTTGAGATGCTGTGTTTTCATTTTCAATGCCATTTTTTTGCTTATAAAGGTATTTGATTGAATTATATTTAGTAAAGTCTTAGACATGTATGATTTAGGAATGCCATTTACAATATACAATAAGCAACACAGTGCCCTTATATCACAGAAAGGAAATAATGTCTTGTGAGGAACATTATTTCTGCTGAATTGGAATTTAGTTGCATGTCACATGTTAATATTGACACATGAGAATTATTTGAGAAAATAAACAAGGAGACTTTCTTGTTACAAGGGTCAATTTTCCCCTCAAAGAAACAGTCTGTATCTTATATTCAATAATATATCAGAACTAGAAAATCCACATGACGTGTGATCATTATGGCACTTCCTGTTGTAAAGAGATGAGTCACTGTGAAGGCTATTTTGCGGTCAAAAATGCATTTGAAAGTACATATTTGCTTCAAAAAACAATGGAAATGTCCCTCTCAATGTCCCATGCAGTCAATATTTACTGGTTTGACTTTAAAATAATGTCAACCAGACAGTATTATTATTATTTGCCAGGTAGGCCACAATTTAGTTAAATTTAGGCTGGCTTCGTAAGACTTCCCATATAGCTCCATGACATAAACATTTCGCAAGGTTATTTTCAATCTCAGTCATTTTATTTTATTTTGACGGGCGTTGGTTATTTTTTACAGCGCAGCCTTTCCTGTCGCTCCCATAAAGTTAGAGAGGAAGCGTCGCCCATTGGTCGGACTGCAGACGAGGGAGGGCTGCAGGGCGTTTCCTTCAGAAAGACAACAGCGCCGATCACTCTGTAGCCCTCAGCGAAGCGCGCATGCACACAGGCGCACAAACACACACACGCACGTAGAGCCGCGCAACGACACACATGCTGTGTCCCTGTCCGTCGCTGGTGAGCGTCGGGAAGCCCGGGTTATGGCTCAGTACGCGCCGCAGGGGTATGTGCTCTCGGACGAACAGGAATACCTCCAAGCCTATGAGGACGTATTGGAAAAATATAAAGGTAGGAGCGGATCTGTGCGCCGGGGCTCTTTTAAGCGATAAAGAAATCTGACCGGTCACTGCTTGACAGTTAAGTGGTTAAATGTCAGCCTGCTCCCTTTTCCTCTCTGCTGACCGGCAGCTTTCAATGGGAAAGTGGGCATATTTCTCCCATGACATCACGTTCAGGTTTGAATTTCAGTAGTAAATCCTTACAGCCCATATGGTTGATTTTAATTTATAATAACTAAAAGAAAAAGACAAAGAAAGAAAGAAAGAAAGAAATGGAAAAAAGAGATTTATGTACTCCTGAAAAACCTCTGTTACATTGTCAGAATAAACGCATGCACATTTTTGGGATTCTGTAAATTCCACTAATACACATAGGTATGTTGGGGGTTGTGTATAAAAGAAACAAAAACAAAAAAAAAAACAAATCAATCCGCAGGAACTGGAAAATGACTCGAATGAAACAAAAGACTATACATGTATGATGTAGGTTTGACAAAGTTTTAAAAGCTGTAATTCTGGACTTACTTTATATCCTTTAATGTCCCTTAATTTACTCTAACCCAAATATATAAAAACAAGCTTTATTATTGCTTTTTATTTTTCTATTTTACATATTCCAATGAAGCATTCAACAAGCAGATCCTGAGGAGGTTTGGCCCTAGTGGTTAGAATATTGTTTAATTGACTTGAAATAGTCATTTTTATTCCACCACTTTCATTAGACCACTTTCATTAATGTAGGCTATATTTTCCCCCTTTAAAACTGCGACAGAGTATTGTGCCTTGAAACAAAAGGCATTCTGCTTACATTATTTTTCGATGTAAATTTTTAAGTCATATTGTTAAAGTGCATTAAAAATGAACGTATTTATGAAAATTGGAGTTGAGCTTTGATATTTGGTTACTGAAAACATTAACTGACAAAACTTTGGGTTTATATTAAATGCTATTCATATTTGGATAAATCTGGGGTTTATTGGGCCAAAACTAACAGTAATGTTATGTTTTGTATGCAGCCGTGGGCTGATGTGCCATCATAGTATTATAATAATTTCATCTGTAAAATGTCATTGTTTGGATTTTGTTAAACGCACTAAAACAATACTATAGAATATTTACCCTCCAAATTTAGTAGCACTTTTGAAGTGGTTTCTGTTAAGAGAATTATCCTTTTTTTTGCAATTCTTCTCTCTTTAAAGTAACAGAAGTAGTACAAGCTAATATTAGCAGGTTAATTAGTTGGATTAGCAACAAGTGAGGGAGGGGGAACACCACGCTGCTTAATTGGTTTGTTGTATTTGTCATTAGTGTTCAGTGAATACTGAATAAAGCCTACTCACTAAATCATAGACACACAGCAGGTTTAGTGAAGCATAAGCACAACCAAATTAGTTACAGAGTGGCTTCAGGACAACAAAATGATTGTTTCAGAGACGGCATTACAACAAATCAGATGGTAAAGTAGTTGGACTAGCAACCACTTAGCTCTTCTTCTTCTATCCTTTACATCCAGAGAAAGAACATTTTCTACCATTTCACTAGGAGACGTCTAAACTTTAGGAACAGCATTGGTAAACATTCATACTTGGAACTAGCTCAATTAGTTTTGTTTATTCTGTAAAATCTCTTGTGCATAGATAAAATGAATCGCATGGTGCTGTTGTGACCTCTGACGTGTCCTAAATTGGGCAGGATAATGGATTATAGCATTGCTCCGTTGTCATCTTACATCACTAGCTCATGTCACTTCACATTGCAGGACCTTTTTTGGTCTATCACATTAATTAGAGTAATTCCATCACAGATTCGAGCTCCACTCTGCTTGAGCTTGACAAACTCAAACACGTGTATCCCCAGGCCAGGCCCTACGGACATCGAGACGGGCTTAATACAACCTGACAGCAGCGGCATTTCAACCCTTTGTCTCTCTGTAAAACACAAAGTAAAACAGCAGAATAATAAGCCACAAAGGCTGGGGACTTTTGTGAATACTCAGCATATGTGCGCATGTTCTCTCAGCTGTTGAGGATTTTAGCCAGCGGGGCCAGTCAGCTGTGCTGTAAGGCTTAAACACTGTGACCGGGCTCTGAAGGAGTCATATGATGGAGTATCATTCGGAATCTGGAGCTGCTGTCTTCAGGCAGATGGGCTGTGACAAATAGAAAAGCTTATTTATTTCCTGTGTCTTCAGCCGTTTCAGCCAGTTTGCCATCAGTTTCCAAATGTCATGGACAGATTTTAGGGAATATTTCTTCTCCCACCAGCTGTTGCGTGAACGATGAATTTTTCACTGAAGGGTAAGGACACATTTCCCAAAAATAATGGTAATCGGTTCATCATTTCACAATTTACTGTGGCCGTTGTAGTTTTCCCAGCAGCGCTGTAGATTACTTTGGTGTCTGTTCACCTAATGTTTTTGATAAAAAAAATCTGTAAAGTTTAAGCTATTCATGCTGCAAATTACATATGTACCATGAGATAATTATTTCTTTTTGCTGATTCTGAGTTTTTTTTTTTTGTCCCCATCAGCTCAGGTTACAAATTACCCCACGAAGGAGGAAAAGGTTGTTTGAACTTTTTAACATTTATTCACCAGGGGTTGGTTAGGGAGTCAGCGAACAGACTCTTTGAAGTGAAACATTGATTAGTTAAAAACTGTTTGTGTGACGCAGAGGCTTTAAAACTAAAAATATTGACATTGACAAATTTTCGTTTGCAGTAGTTACTTATTTCTGCGACGTCTTTACTAGGCTGTCCCATATTTGTCTTCCTTTTTTTAAAAAACGCATCTGCATTCATTTTTAACTGTAACCTTTTCTTTGTTATTCGAGTAATTTCCATTTGTGCGTTATTTAAAAACTTAGAAATGTTTGCGTCTTCGTTATTATCTAAGCCTAGCTTGACCTTCATTGGGCCGTCTGGAGCCCCGAGCTTTGCTCCTCGTGATGCAATGGAGAATCAATGGGATGCGTTTCAAAACTAAAATCCTCAGCAGTAACCAAGCGAACAAGCCAGTAAACAATCCAGTTGTCTGGACAGTTATACAACAGGAGATAGTTTAGCCCAACCTAACAAACAGAGATGGGTACATTTTCATATTTAAGTGTTGATTTTTAGCCTATTAAAGCCAAAGCTGATCGGTGAAAGATGGCTTCACAAAGCCTGTAAGAGGAAGAGTAAAAAAAACAACAGTTTATTATAAAAAGGTTAGTCTTTAATGGAGGCCAACAACAAAAAGTGTCTCAATGTAAGCTTGCGGTAAAACTGTGTATCAATTGTGATACTTCAGCTTGTTAGGAATATGCTATGGATTTCTACATCCATTGCTTCTTAAGTGGATTCCATATGTTTCCTGAGGTATGCAAACCTTATCCTTTTTTTTTGAGAAAATATGACCAGCAAATGCCCATAAACACCAAGTGTCTCAACTATGAAACATTTAGAAAACCAATTGGTTTTGAAAAAAGCCGTTTTTGTTATGATAAAAGCATCCAATACAGTTAAATTTTGCAGAGCCCCACTCTCAGTGTGGCAGCTATAGTGATTAAGTTTATGTTGTCGTATTGCTAGTTGGGCCTCTCGATATGTTGCGGCAATATCGTCACGGTAGCTCAGTGTCATTATTTCAAAGCACGGTTTGGAATGCAAGAATTGATAGCTAAAATATTCCAATTGTCACGAACACACATTTTTTTTGTTGCGGCAATAAGATATTCAGTCTGCTGGATGGAATCTGGCTGCATCAGAGCTCCACACCTGGCGCAGATTTCAGCGTGCTGGAAGCACACATTAGAAAGGCAGGAGGGAGGAAAATGTGGATTTACTGTAACTGATGTCGTCATCATCACAGTTGTACCCATCACATCGCAAATCACATGGCTTTCTCATATCAGGCAGCCCTAGTTACTGCAGATTCACCTTAAACCTGTTGTTTGTGTGTATTTATTTGATCAGTTTAGAAAAGAACAATAAAAAAAATTGCTGAATGCCCCGTTTTTAATTTCTTAGCTGTGGAAATTGGCAAAGGCTAAAACTTTTTGATAGCATACAGACAAACCGCAAGTATTTCTTCATGCTCCAGTCGCAGAAACAACAAATGCTGATTAGGTTTTGTGCGTTAATAACACACCTAGCAGAGCTGAGAAGTAATGCAGACTAGAGGAATGGGTAAAGGCACGGTTCCTTGGACACACACAACAGCCAGTGGTGCTGGGCAGTGCTTTAAATGGGAGCACGCTGTTCTAGCTGAGCCTGCTGGGTAGGCTGTCAACATGAAGTGGCCATTTGAGTTTCTCAGCAGTGGATCATCCTCCGTCTTCCATGAAGGTTTAATGGATCGGATGTGGCTCAGCCAGTAGTTCTGTTTTTCAGATGCCGCTCCGCCTCAGTGCTCTATATTTCTAAACCACGGGCATTTTTGGGTGATTAAGAGCTAAAAGTCTATCCGCTTTTCTAACGCCAAAACCCAGTTTGTAAATATTTGCTTGTGTTGGTTGATACCGCGGTGAAGCTTCAATTCATGACTATGATATTTATTTATTCAAGGAGTTGCATAAAAGTCTGATTTACCAAAAGCTGAAAAAAGCAGAACTTCCAAGATGACAGCTTTTAATTTATTTTCCTTTTGCTCAGTAGCAAAACGGATCTAATCTTGATAACACAGCATTAGCCACTGTTTGTCTGCTTCTGTATATTCTGCTGTGCTGTAGGGTGTGGTCTGCTAGAGCCTCTGAGGCTGTACTGGTATTCACTGTTCTCTGCATTATCATCTAAAGGACCACTGCAGATCCTTAAGGAACGTCTCTATATTACTCAAGCAAACCTTTAATACCTGTGTTATCGTACACAATGGGGAGTTAGATAACATTCTGTTTTTTTCTGCCCAGTCACTGCCTTTGTCCGGCCTTCTGGGCTCAGCCCTGCCCCTTCGCTCTCTGTCGACAGCCCACTCATCACATTCAGATGGCCCACTGGCCAACACACACACACACACAGCGGGCCTCCTCTGTGAAGCCTGTCTGCTACTGGACAAAAGATACTTTGTTTTTTATGGGAGCTTTGTCCAAGTTTCAGAGACTTGTGTCCTGTTGGATGTGGTCAAGCTCTCCGTTAGAAATTTCTGTGAGGATTTAAAACTGAATGAATTTGGCTACACTTTGAAGACAGCCTGTGCCAGCAGAGCTTTGGTTTTTATGTCCCTTTTTATGGCCCTTTGGTATCCCCCATAACTGAGCATTAGACCCATAAGTTTAGACTGAACCAGATTTTGCAGACTGTCAAAACAATGGTTTAAAATATACAATATGATATTTCTTTGGACTGGTGCTATTTGCTAAAAGGTGAAGTCACCTGGGAGGTCACACATGAAGCTGCCCAGTAACAGAGGTTTGGTTCGGTCCTATCTCTAACCTGGCCACACAGAACAGGAGAAGATGCCAAAATGAGAGTATCTGTCATTCAGCGACTGTTAAACTCTTCACCACACTTTCTAAAATCCACACTGATCAGGCAGAAACGTGACCACCAGACTTACGGAGTGTCGGTTCACCCTTTGCTGCCAGAACAGCCTTAATGAGTCAAGGCATGGACTTCACCAGACCCCTGAAGGTGTGCTGTGGTGTCTGGTATTAGCAGCATAGCCATTAAGCCCTGTAAGATCAGAGGTGGATGTCCAGCGCTTCCCACAGATGTTCAATTGGAGAGAGATCTGGGGAATTTGGAGGTCAAGTGAACACCTCAAACTCATGGTTTTGCTCCTGAAGGCAACCCTGAACCATTTTGTGCTTCGCGGCGGAGCACATCGTTCTGCTGAAAGAGACATCAGCCATCATGCGCCAGCATGACTCCTCTGTAGCTTTATAGCCACATAAACTGTGATTCACTGTGTATTCTAACGCGTTAGAAGCCTTTGTCACACTCGTGTAAATCCTTAATTTTTCCCATTTTGTTTCTGCTTCTAAACAAACCAACTGTGAGGACAGATTAATCACTTGCTTTCTAATCTATTCCAGCTACTAGGCCCCGTCCAGACGAGGCTAGGTTTGGGTGTATGCTACAAGCTTCTTTGTGGGTCAGGGGGTCCCGTCACAACTAAGCGGCCGTGAAACCAACTGCATCTGAAACTGGCTGCCAGAGTGGATAAGTTTGAAGCTGCCCCACGCAGCGCCTCCGTTGTGATATCCCAATACGCATAAGCGGCTACACACTGGTGTGTTTGCCCATGCGACCCTATGTAGGCCGCGCCTCTCCTTTAACACGCATGCTCTCCCTTGCCAACCACCACAACAGTGGCGATCTCCATAGCTGCAGATGTGCTGCACGGGCTTTTCAACCTCTGAAACAACATCTTCAGCTCCTCCACTTTCACCGCCAGCGTGAAATAGAGTTTAATGCACATGTGCAATGTGATTATCTTTACTTCCGTTGCTGAATTTACAACTGTACCTCCCTACCCACTGGTGTGGCACACGTATTACAACGCCTATTACGACTTGTTCAGTTTTGGGCGGCTTCATCATTACACAAACCTTTCTGTGCGGCTATCTTGATTGGGTCTGTTCAGCTTCGTCTGGATGTGGCCTTAGATGGTGCAACAATAAACAATCAGCATTGTTCACCTCAGGCGTAGGAGGTGATGACATTATGTCTCCCTCATTGTACGTAGTTTATATTCATGGGAAAAACTCGAGATCGACCGGTAGTTTGCCTGGTTTTGCGCATGTGTGCACATCAGTTGCTTATTCTACCTCAGCAATTTCAGGTCCATCATGCACTTTATCCTCTTTGGGATCTCTTGAAGTGTTTTCATCAACATGTCCTCCATTTCCCCCTAAAACAGCTTATATGCGCTTAACTCATAGAACACGACACACCAGTATCCCTGGCATTGTTCAGAAGGTTATATAAACTATACCTTTGCCTGCAGCTCCATGCAGTTGCATCACATCGATGCCTGAGAATGATGCATGCTCACTGTTGTATTTATATGCTGTCATGGTGATGGGAAGACCAGTATGACTGAGCCTCATACCACAGCTCTGCTTAGCTCCTCTTACATGAGATCATCTTGTGAATTTCTGTGTCCCTCCCCTGACTCATGCTCTGCAGCCTTCCCTCTCCCTCTCCGGCCGCACCTCCCTCCTCTGCCCAAACAGACCGACACACAGACTTCCTTTCTTTATTTTTAATGATAGATGACCAAGAAATTAGCTAATGCATTTATTTTTGTGTCTCTGCTAAAATAAGGAGCCGGTTTCGAGAGGTATTGTGGGATTTATAAATTGTTATTGGAAGCTAAATCTGGAAGAAAAAGGGACATCAAACAACAGATTAGACTAAGATTGCTCGGGCAGGTTTTGAATGACCTGGGTGATGTTTAAAAAATAATTAGCATAAATACACACTTTAAAGATTATTACTGCATTTTGATTTAGCATAAATAGGGAATAATTGCACATAATTGTCAATCTTGGCGATGATGTCAGAGTCATGTTTAACCCTTTTCTTTGCTTATTAGAAATATAAGCAAAAGAAAAACAATGTTCTCTTGATTACATGCGTGTATAAACAATAGGGGTATGCCCTTTATAGAGAATGTGAGAGTGCAGTCCTACCTATGTAAGATAAAAGATGACAGAAATGCACAGTGGCCTGCAAAAGTATTCACCCCCCTTGACACGTTGTGTTGCCTCATAACCAAGAATTAAAATGGATTGTTTGCACAACTTTGTTTACAGAACATGCCTACAACTTTGAAGATCTCTGAAGATCTTTTTTTTTTCTATTGTGGAACAAAGAAGAAATACGACAAAATAACAGAAAACTTCCCCGTGCATAACTGTTCATCCCCTCTAAATGCAACATTTTGCAGAGCTACCTTTTTGAGGTAGTTACAGCTTCAAGTGGATCAGTCTCTGTAAGCTTGCCACATCTTGCCACTGGGATCGTTGCCCATTTCTCGTGGTAAAACTGATCCAGCTCCTTCATGTTGGATGGTTTTTGCTTGTGAACAGCGATCTTCAAGTCAAACCACAGATTTTCAGTTTGATTGAGGTCTGAACCTTGACTAGGGCGTTCAAACGCATTTAAATGTTTCCCATTAAACCCCTCAAGTGTTGCTTTAGCAGGATGCTTTGGGTCATCTTCCTGCTGGAAGGTGAACCTCCCTCCCAGTCTCAGATCACAGGCAGTCTGACAGGTTTTGTTGAAAAATGTTTCCTGTATTTAGCCCCATCCAGCTTTCCCTCAACTGGGACCAGTTTCCCAGTCCCTGCTGCAGAAAAAACAGCGTGATACTGAGGATGGTGTTGTTGGAGTAATGGGATGTCTTGGGTTTGCATCAGGTCATGTTTTCCCTGCTGGCCAAAAAGGTTACATTTTAGTCTCATCTAAGCAGAGCACCTTCCTCCATACATTTGGGGAGTCACCCACGTGCCTTTTGGCAAACTCATAACATGCCTTCCTATTTTTAATACTAAGTAATGGCTTTTTTCTGGCCACTCTTTCATAAAGCCCAGCTCCATGGAGTGTACAGTTTATTGTGGCCCTATGAACAGATCCTCCAGTCTCTGCTGTGGTGCTCTGCAGCTCCTTCAGGGTTACCTTTGGTCTCTTTGCTGCCTCTCTGATCAATGTCCTCCTGGCACGGTCTGTGAGTTCTGGTGGGCGGCCCTCTCTTGGCAGGTTTGTTGTGGTACTATGTGCTTTCCATTTGAAGAGGATGGATTTGATGGTGCTCTGGGGGAACATCACAGATTTGGATATTTTCTGTGATCCCCTCTGACTTCTCAACAACTTTGTCCCTGACTTGTTTGGAAAGCTGCTTGGTCTGCATGATGTGATGCCTCTTGCTTAGTGGTGCTCAGCCTTTGGGGCCTTTCAGAAAAAGGTATGTTCATACTGACAGATCAGGTGACACTTACATTGCACACAGGTGGACTTCATTTCACTAATTATGTGACTTTTGAGGGAATTGGTTGCACCACATTTTTTTAGGGCCTTCATAGCAAAGTGAGGGGATACGTATACAAATGCCCGTTTTATTATTTATATATATATATATATATATATATATATATATATATATATATATATATATATATATATATATATATATATATATATAAAATTTCTCTTCACCAACTAAGGATATTTATTTTGATCACAAAAAACAAGTATGAAAACCTTTAATTTACAGGATGGAATGTAGCAAAATGTAAAAAACCAAGGGAGCGAATAATCTTGTAAGGCAGTTTCTTCAATTAACATTCACAATGGTTTGTACGTGTCAGAGCCATCTTGAGTGTGAACTTGAGATTTAATTCTGACTTTTAAAGTTAGGCTTCCAGCTTCTTTTGTGAGAAATGCAAAATTGTGAAATCCGACACAAACTTTATACACCGCCGTAGCCTGTCTGAAAGGAGTCTTTGTTATACGTATCAGTGACCTAAATGAGATCACTTTACTGTGGTGGTACATCTTCTTTGTTTGCATACTTATCTGTGATATTCAGACAGCTGATATTATTATATGCTGTTTAATTCTGCATTCCTGCTTTCATCCTTTTATCATTTCTGTTTGAAATTCAGGCAATATTTAAACTTGTGACCTTCACACAATAAACAAAACTATCCATCATTCTGGTTCTCAGGATGTGTGACTGTTGCATTTTAACCTCATTATTTTATATTTGTCTGCTTTGTAAAAAAACAAAATGAGTTTTATTTTGGCTTAAAACTTTAGCACAATGCAACATTTTGTTTCTCAACATCACATTGAAGAAAACAAAAGAATGCTATATATATATATATATATATATATATATATATATATATATATATATATACAGTTGTGGTCAAAAGTGTACATACACTTGTAAAAAATGTAATGTTATGGCTGTCTTGAGTCTTCAATAAGTTCTACAACTCTTATTTTTCTGTGATAGAGTGATCGGAACACATACATGTTTGTCACAAAAAACAGTCATAAAGTTTGGTTCTTTCATAAATTTATTATGGGTCTGCTGAAAATGTCACCAAATCTGCTGGGTCAAAAATATACATACAGCAACATTAGTATTTGGTTACATGTCCCTTGGCCATTTTCACGGCAACTAGGCGCTTTTGGTAGCCATCCACAAGGTCCTGGCAAGCTTCAGGTCGAATGTTTGACCACTCTTCTTGACAGAATTGGTGCAGTTCAGCTAAATGTGATGGTTTTCTTGCATGAACCTGTTTCTTTAGCACTGTCCACATGTTCTCAATGGGGTTTAAGTCAGGACTTTGGGAAGGCCATTCTAAAACCTTAATTCTAGCCTGGTTTAGCCATTCCTTTACCACTTTTGATGTGTGTTTTGGGTCATTGTCTTGTTGGAACACCCAACTGCGCCCAAGACCCAACCTTCGGGCTGATGGTTTTAAGTTTTCCTGCAGAATTTGGAGGTAATCCTCCTTCTTCATTATCCCATTTACTTTCTGCAAAGAACCAGTTCCATTGGCAGCAAAACATCCCCAGAGCATAATACTACCACCACCATGCTTGACAGTAGGCATGGTGTTCCTGGGATTAAAGGCCTCACCTTTTCTCCTCCAAACATATTGCTGGGTGTTGTGGCCAAACAGCTCAATTTTTGTTTCGTCTGACCAGAGAACTTTCCTCCAGAAGGTTTTATCTTTGTCCATGTGATCAGCAGCAAACTTCAGCCGAGTCATAAGGTGCCTTTTCTGGAGCAAGGGCTTCTTTCTTGCACGGCAGCCTCTCAGTCCATGCCGATGTAAAACACGCTTGACTGTGGAGACTGACACCTGTGTTCCATCAGCTTCCAAATCCTTGCAGACCTGCTTCTTGGTGATTCTTGGTTGACTCTTGACCATCCTGACCAATCTCCTCTCAGCAGCATGTGATAGCTTGCGTTTTCTTCCTGATCGTGGCAGTGACACAACTGTTCCATGCACTTTATACTTGCGTATAATTGTCTGCACAGTTGCTCTTGGGACCTGTAGCTGCTTTGAAATGGCTCCAAGTGACTTCCCTGACTTGTTCAAGTCAATAATTCGCTTTTTCAGATCCACACTGAGTTCCTTTGACTTTCCCATTGTAGCTTTTGTAGCTGAGTCTAATCACTGGGTCAAATGAGCCCTATTTAAATGGGCTCATGAGAAGTCAACAGCTGTAGTCAATCAGAATCACTTAGAAGAAGTGAAGAGGCCATGACATGAAGCTAATTTGATTGACACAACTCGCTACATCACCAAAGTTGACAAATTTTGTTGCTGTATGTATATTTTTGACCCAGCAGATTTGGTGACATTTTCAGCAGACCCATAATAAATTTATGAAAGAACCAAACTTTATGACTGTTTTTTGTGACAAACATGTATGTGTTCCGATCACTCTATCACATAAAAATAAGAGTTGTAGAAATTATTGAAGACTCAAGACAGCCATAACATTACATTTTTTACAAGTGTATGTACACTTTTGACCACAACTGTATATATATATTTATAGAGAGTAGAGAGAGAGAGAGAGTATTTGCAGAGATTGTTAAACATTGTAGAGCTTCTAGCTTTTTCTTTACTCTTTATCTCCAGCAACAAAAAAAGAAAACAAAACGACAACAAATACTTGGCGGCCTAGAATGCCAACAACCTGTTTCAATTACAGATATGTTCCAGTCACATAGTTGTGAGGCTGCCCTACCCCTCTGAGAAAACTGCAGTTTCTCACTCACTAGGAATGCTAAAACTGCATCTTCAAGTATCTCGCCATCTTTATCATTCTTGTTTGCTTGTTTTTAAAAGTTGCACAGATATAATTCTTGCTACTTTTAAAAATGAAAGTGATAATGCAGTCATACTGGAAACAGTCAGATGATTACTGGGATGGCTCATGAGTGGGATGTCAGAGATTTTTCCATAGGGACCAGACTTTTATTTTGCTGTTTAAAGCATAGCGTAGATGCATGCTCCCCCCTCCCCCAGCTGTTACTGCACATAGGCAGTTGCTCCAAGATGTTCCCCTTGGTTTCCAGAAAGAAAAAAAATGTTTGTTTGTCAAGTAATGGTGTAGAAACTCTTAATCTAATTGTAATTTGTAGAACTCTTAACTGCTCATTCAAGTACACGAAAGCTTACAATGACTTGCTGCAGGTTTTTCATGCTCTGAATACAGATACACTTTAACTTGCTTAGAGATTTTAACCTGAGGATGCTTTGCCAGTCCTTTTCCTTGACATTAATGTTAAAAGCTTTAGTTTAGTCTGCATGTTTTTATTTTCCTCCCATACAAGGTCAAGAGGATTATGCAGGCTGGATTTTGATCACCATGACATTCAATTCTGATTAGACTGTGATGATTTTTAATGCTAAGAGACCAAGTACTATAAGAAAGACATCAGTTCATCTCCTGTCCTATTTAAACAAGCTTGCTTGCACATGCAGTATGTTCTGCAGGTTTAGAGGACAGACAGTGCTGTTACCAGAAGATTTCTGGTAGCAGATAATTACTAATTAGTATTATTTTTTGGCACACGTGCAGAAAAGCTTATTATCGTTTGTTTAAAGTCTACACAGTAAATTGGAGAGAAATGCATATAATTTTATTAAGCTACATTATGGTGTCAGTAAATGTGATTAGGATTCAAAACAGACTTTCACACCTATTTCCTCCTCTCGGCTCTACAAGCTTGACTCTCGTTAGCTTTTCCATGGTGCACGTTAGGAAATGAAGGATGTCACCTAAGCGGCAGAGATTATGTGGCCTGCAGTTGCAGGGGCAGCATAGTTTAGGGTTGTGGTTATTTATAGCCACGCACATGTGCTTCTGCTACAAATAAGTGTCTGAGGCAGCCTGTTTGAATGCTGTGGTGGTCTGTCAGGAAGGGGTCGGGCTCAGATGGACTATTGGCTGGAAACATTCATCAAAGTATTAGGTTTGATATTTATATATTATAAATGTGAAAAGAACGGGTTCCTGCAACTTTTTTATGTTGTGGTTATGACCATACACCTAATAGAGGATTTTCTTCTTCTTTTTTTTTTTAGCCGACAATGGGGATGTGAGCATCAGAACAGGACCACTGAGTAATGGAAGAAGTTGACCTAGTTCAACGAATTGTGTTTTCTTTTGCATCACGGTGACGTCCGGGTGCTTGTGTGTCACTAATCTGGGGGAAACATTACATTAGGATTTTCTAACGGAAGAAGGCAAGCTGGCAGAGGCTGTGTGATCCTTTGGGCAATGATTAGGAAACCCTGGATTCTGCCATCCATCTGGATGGTTTCTTGACATGTACCATGTAGCTAAGCATTGTCGGTGGTCATGTCCTAGGATTGTCAAAATAGCGTAATTGATACAAAATAGATTATGTTTTTAAGATACTTATTTCATTCAATAGCAATATATTCCACGCTGACGCGCAGTTTAGCGTTTCAACTATCTTTCCCCTGAACACGGATTGCCGGCAATCAAAACAGAGTGCTTCTACAGGAAGATAAAAGCTAACATGACAAGTACTTCCAGAAAAGAGCCGTTTGTGACCCTCTTTAGTTGAAAAGGTAAAAGTAAAAAGGTTGTGTGGAGGTATTTTGCTTCTTGCATATACAAGTCAAGCGGAGCACTATGGTGAAAGCAGTAAGGCTCCCCTTGTGAAAGTAAAATCTGTTGGGCTCTTTTTGGCATTAAGACAACAATTCTTATTGCCACATTGCCTGAGAGGACACAAAACAAAAGAAAAATAAAGAAAAGGTAAAAGTAAAAATGTTGTGTGGAGGTATATTGCCCTGAGGGAGATGAAGAGGAAAAGGCAAAGGTTGTTGATAAGTTCTTAAGCAATCTTTGCGGCAGAATTGGCCACAAAGAAGAGTAGCACTGCAGACTTGGCAAAGCATCTTAATACAATCATTTCATGGAATAAAAAATGGACAGTAATTATTACACATACTGGATGGTGCAAGTTAACGTTGTACGTTTAAATATCATCGACCTGTGAATAGCCCCATTACGGCTCTGTCCGGTTCTGGTGGAACTTCTTCGTGGTCAGTGGGAAACAAAAAATAAAACAGTTCTATGTGATAAAGTTATGTACAGCACGACCAACTCAGAAGTACGAAATGGTGAAGGCAAACTGACTTGTTTACTCCTCATTACTCCTCCGTTAAGTAAAGGAATAATCGGTTTAGGGGAAAATAATAAAACCAGAAACATCTAATAAACGTTATTCACAGGACACAATTGGACATGACCAAATAGTTTCAATTCAAAAGCTGAAGACTGTTGTGTGGTAAAATAGCGTTATGTTTTTTTTTTTTAACCAACAATGAAGAAGACTCAAGTCAACCAAAAATGTGGCAGAATCTATGGCAACTTACCACCTGATCACCAAAGAAAATATGATTTCAAAAGACCAGAAACACAAAAACTGAACATTGATGCAGCTAAATAAATCTACATGGACAGGATCCATGTAGATTTAGGATGTAGGATGCAGTTACTTGTTTAGCTGAATCTAAGGTAAATACATCCTCTGAGAATATTGACACTTCTCGCATGTTTTCTCATTTACCTTCTTATGATACAGGAAAGCCAAGCTTTTACTCAATTTAAAATCTAAATAGCAGCTGACATGCCCGATACATATGGGTTTTGCATTAATTAGGACAACAGAAATATGGCTATGTTGTTATTGAATATATTAAAGTGATCTCTATAGAAAGCAACTCAATCTTTTAAAGAAATACATGTAGTGGTGAAAAGGGTATTGAGTGTTAAGTATTTTTCTTAGTATGGACATCAATATTAACGTGACAGCCCTATCATGAACACATGTAAGCCATATTTCATGGGGGTGGTGGTCTCTATTAGTGGGATTATGCTTTTACCACTAAACAAAAGGGGTTCAGGAATAGTTTGAGGAGCACAGGAATGAGCCTAAAGTGTTTATTAGGCCTAAAATTCCCCCAGATTTCAATACAATCGACCATCTGTCAATAAACAAGTCTGATCTAATGAAGGCCCAACTCCACAACTTAGTTGTAGTTAGGACCTGCTGCTAAGATCATGGTGCAAGATACCACCGCACCCTTTCAGGGAGCTAGTGGACTCCATGTGTGGATTTTCACAAAAGGGAGATCAACACATTGGGGGGGGGGGGGGTAACCTGAACCTAGCACATGTCCATCAGTCAATCCATCCATTACCTAGTTTAAGGAGGTTATTTATCAATTTATTACCACAAGGAATCCTATAAACTGTAAATGGTCACTTATAAACTGTTCATTTGAAGCCGCTGACCAGCAGGGTCAGTGTTGCTGAGTGATCATAGCAATCTTGAAACATAAATGTTGTAAAACTACTCCTAGAATCCAATATTGATTTATTAGTATTATTATTAATGGGCCTTTTATTTAGCTCGTAATGTTTGATTTTAGTTTTTATTTGGTCTTTTGAATTGAGGCTGGTATGAATTTCATACGTTTTGATTACCAATTAAATTGAATAAAATTGATACATAATTTTGCTAAAAAGGCGTAATATTTGCCGAAACAAGCATAATAATGGAGGCTTTTCTAATTAACAATGGCACAGAAGCAGACCTGTTTACTTTAGCCGATTTAATCAGAGGAGAGAAGCAACAGGTCAGCAGCTAGGTCCAAATCTTGCGCTCACTGATTCGTAAGATTGGATAACTGCGATGTGTTTGATAAAACTGCTAAACTCCTGTAATAACAGATGATTATGTGAATGATCACATTAATTAAATTTTCAATTCAATTTTATTTATATAGCGCCAATTCATGAAACATGTCATCTCAAGGCACTTTACAAAGTCAAATTCAATCATATTATACACATTTGTTCTCATCTTGGTACTGTTACGGTCATATCTTTGTCGTTGCTTGTGTGATGTGGGCCTCATTCTGTCTACTTTATGGCCAAACATTACATGACCTTTATTCATTTGGAGAATTAACAAGGACTCTGCTCGCTCTTTATTCTTAGAAGATCCTCAAGAGGGCACCACAATCTCAATATACCTTGAATATTTTACTTGGAAGCCCAGGTAACAAGAAAAGGAATCACAGCAGAGTCAGCTTCTCGACTCTTCTTAATTATTCTGCTTCTAAATATGTTGCATTCAGACATGCAGGGTAGAAAAAAAATAGAAAAAACTCTTACTGTTATGCCATGTCATACCAGCTGTTGTTCACGTGCTTTATGTGGATTTATCATTGTGTTTTGTTTGCTTGTCTGTGTGTTATCAGTGAACCGTCGATATGTGAAGCACAGTAGTTGTCACTGTCTGTCTGTTGGAAGGTTTCTTTTCCTGACCTGACCTTTGCTCTGAGCTGGACACTCTTCTGGAATACTTGTGCAGCATGTCTATATGATTTCCTCTTTGTTGTAAAAAAGGTTTTGCATGTAATGCAGTAAAAAGCTAAGACATGAGCTGGTGTCCCTCTGCAGTCTGAGCAGCTTTACTCATCTGTGATTCAGCTGAACAGTGAAGTCAGAGACGAACACATCAGCAATGACACAGCAAAACTGCTGGAAGCCTGACGGCCTTCTTTGGATATCTCATACTTTCACACGCTTTAACAATTTTATGTATCTTATTGGTCATTTTGCAAACTATCTGTCAGTTTAATAGACTTTAATCTCCAAAACTCACTCAGTTTCACTTCTGAAAAATCAAACAAGCCTCATGACTTATAGATAAAATGTATTTGACCTGAAGATGAAACCTAAAGTATTAAAATGCACCTATAAAGAAGAATAGATTCACTTATTGTATTCAACAAATAAAAAAAATAATCAGCATAAAAATTTAACAGTTTTCTACAGATTAATAGGACATAAATCACATCTAATACTAGTAGATGTCTACTGGTCGTTAAAGTCAGCTGACGTGGTTTTACTCCTAAAGTATTTGTTGAGAGTTAGACTCAGACAGGGAGCTGTTTTTATTGGAGGATTAAGTCGATTAAACCCCTAAAAGTTATAAAAAGTTTGTTTTACTCCCGGATGTCAAGAGGATGATTATGTTTGCTGGTCTGGTCAGAAATGTTTGACCCAAAGGTAAATTTGTAGGAAAAAGGTTTTTTGGAAGAGGTTGATGGTCAAGGTCTCAGAATAGTGCTGGGTTAGAACATCCGGGTCAGAACAGTAAAAGGGAGTGACAGGGTTCTCCATATGAGGCTGTCAGTTTCCTCACAACATGTTCATTCTCCATGGTTTTGCCACCTCAGTCCCCCTCGCTTAAACAGTGAATCCAGCTGCCCTCAGATCACTAAGTCAAAAGCTAGCTTACTGGAGGACCAACCAAGCTAGCCTAGGATGTCCCGAGGCTTTTCTCTTTGGATTCAGGTTGTTGGTGTTAAGCACAAAAAAATAAGAACTCAGTAGACCATATGAATAAGGCAGGAAAGTAGAGTCTCTTTAGAAATGAAATGGCTCTTATATACGCATGGTTTCATGCCATATGGTCAGAATAGTGTGATATTGAAATATTTCATCTTCCACTTGATCGTTGTTATCCAGAGTAATTGTCGCACCTCTTCACTGTCCAATTCCCATCGCCTCTCACTCATGCACTATTTTTAGATGAACTAAATGGAAAACTCTGCAGAGGATAGACTACCAGAACACTTAAGGTACCCCTTATTATCATGGAGATAGGTTTTCTGGGGTTTATGATCATTTAGAGGGATATACTATATGATAGTCAGTAGCCTTTTCACTTCAAACCTGAATAATCCAATAGAAGTTAGAATCATTTCTGCGGCTTAATATTAGGATTCTGGCATTTATTCAAAGTTGCCACCAGCTTATGAAGATTTTTGATTTTGTCCAAAGCAGCTGATTTGTTTTCAAAAGTATTCAAATGGTCTGTAGGAAATGAGCACTGGAATTTGAGAAAAAAAAATCTTACTATTGAAATAATCTTATTTGAACAGAACAGCCTCAAGGAAGCTTTCCAATCTGTTTTGACAGTTTTCGTGTCTTATCATGCAGTACGTTGATTTGTGTTTGCCTGGATGCTTTTAGATGACTTTGCTAATTTAAAAAAAACAAAAAAAAAACAAGCAACTGTACACCAGAGAGCTGATCGTGTTGAACCTTTTGCTTTCTTGCTTAAAAATGAATGCTTTTAGTTTAACAATTATATATTCAGTATAGTATGTAATCAGGAAATAATGGTGTCTAGCATCATAATTGCACCTTTAAATGGAGTTTTTGTTTACCCATATTCACAAAATGGTGAGTTGAAAGCATCCTGGCGTAAGAAATGGATGTGTTTGTATGAAACACTTTCTTCATTCGCAGGCTTCGCGAGCTGCTACTAGATAAACACCAAAGTGCATGGAAACTCAAAATAGCAAGTAGCCATGGAAAACCTGACAGGACTCGTTCTGGATGCATGATGAGAGAGGGAGTTACAGTTCCCTCAGAGGCTGTTAGACAGAAAGGCACGTTCAGGGAGACTAAAACGGCTTCATTCGTCTACCTGGATCGCTACACTCTTGTCTGCCCGTCAGACGCCGCCGCACAAGATGAAGTACCTGCTGGAAACCGGGAGGGATCACAGAGCACATCTGGTAACGCTCATGTGCTGCATGGGTTAGTATTTATGCTCCAACTTCCTTAAAGGATTAGGCCCATCTGTGTTTGCGTATTGCCAATGATTGCTCTGATCTGCCTGATGAAAACTTAAAGTGTAATCTGCCGTGGGGATTAGGAAAGACATCAGGTTATCTGCTGTTGGTCCTGCGGTTAAAGTTCAGGAAGCGTTTCTCCTAAACTGCTGGTGGCGGGTAGCTGTGGGATAAACGTGTACTGGCTGACAGATGTTGCATTCAACGTCAGCATTTACACGTGAGTTTTAAAGATTACTTTGAGGAGCGTGCATGCAGACGTGGAAGCAGTAGAGTGAGTCACAGCGGTGGTGGCTGGCCAATATTTAGCTATTGCAGGCACAGAATAGATACTTTGACTTCAACGTAGCCGTTTGTTTTTTTCTGTAAGTACATCTGCTTCTACTGTGGCGCCGCCATCGTCGCGGGCTGATGTCAATCTGGTTGGTATGGCGATACAAACAAGGATTAAAACATTGTGGCGCACGTTTAGCAGCCTTTAAGCAGAGAGTGATTTCATGTCAGCCTCTGGGAAATCACAAGCTTCCTCCGCGCTGCTGCAACACTTTCCCGTCCCCAAAGGTTCCAGCGTGGCTGAATGTCTTCCTTTAGAAAAGGAGGACTCCTTTTCTCCTGTGTTTCTCCTGTGTTTATTTCAAACCATGTTTCATCTGTATTTTTGTTCACCTATTTAGTTAGAAATGTCAGAAGGAGAAGTATTGATTACGGTGATGGTATTAGTTTTGGCGTCTTGTGAAAGTATTGATCCCCCTTTAACTTTTCTTACACAACAACATTTTCTATATATTTCATTGGGATATTTTGCGATGCACTACAGTAACACAATCTTAAGAATCCTGTCAAAGAGCATTAGTGAAAAAAACAGCATCATGTTGACCAGGGAAACTTGATGAACAGGTCAGGGATAAAGATGTGGAGAAATTCATGGTTAGATTATAAAACGATATCACAAGCTTTAAACATCTCCTGCAGCGCTGCTCAGGCCATCATTCAAACATGGATTAGGTATGGCACAATGTCTAAGAGGCCGTGCTTTTAAGTGGATCTCACAGCTCCTCCAGAGCTCAGGTGGGAGGATCTCTTGACAGGACAACCAGTTTCGTTGTGAACTCCACAAATCTGACCCAGCCATGTAGGGGTTACAGCAACCAGGCTAAAAAACGTGCTTTAGAAAACATCTGTCTGGAGCACACCCTCCTCCAACGTGAGGCATGGTGGCAACAGTGTCATGCTGGGGGAATGCTTTTCTTCGGCGGGGTCAAGGCCCCTGGTCAGAGTTTACGAAAAAACAATTAGGAAGCAAAATACAGGGCAATGCTGTAAGAAAACCTGCCAGAGGCTGCAAAAGACTTGAGCCTAGGAATTGTTTATAGAAACCAACAATTAAATCAAAGCTTGAGCTATTTTGCAAAGAAGAATGTGGAAAGAAATTTTTGTCACTAGGTAGTTGAGACATAAATCAGAAAATTTGGAAAACTTTTACTGCGAGGCTGAGTAATAAAGCATACCCAAGACTTCAGGGTTTTCTTTGAAAAAAACCTTGAAAATCATTCTGTTTTCTTTCAGCTTCACACGGATGCTCTACTTTGTGTTAGTCTGTCATAGATAATCTCAAAAAGAATATGCAGTTTTGTGGTGTTAAAGTGAAAAGATGTAAAAATATTAAAAAGATGAATACATTTGCAAGGTCTTAAAATCCATGTTGTATCTAATACACAAACTTTTTAGCTTGCTGATCAGCTGCCATCTTTTTTGTTTTCTTCTCCTTTTGGTTAATTTTGCGTCATCAGATCTTCTTTGTGTTCTAAATTTTGTGTCTTGAATTTGCAAGTTAATATTGCTTGGCATCTAGAAGCAAAGCTTACCTGGAACCGATCCCTTATTTCTGGGTCTCCACCCATATTCATTCCATTATTCATACCGAGGTTTGATGTTTGGGGTGTGTAAAGGCGAGCAAGCTGTCACCTGATTGTGCTTTCAATATTGCTAGTACATGGTTGTATTTTCATTCAACTCTTTTCAATACATTGTCAAATTGAAATATGCAGAGTTAACATAGAAACAGAAGCTTTTACTTTTTAAATTAAAACGAAGCTGTCAATCTTTGGAATCCCCCAAGCAAATGGATATGCAGGAGCATGACTGATGACCACATAACTCTTTTATGACATGCGGTTTTTCACCCATCATCCGTAACTTTTTTTTTGCTGGTACAATGAAACACATATCAACCTAACAGTTTACATAACAGGTCTTGCTTGAAGGTGTTTGTGTCTTGGTGGATTTTGCATGAAGGGATGTGCCCGGACAACTTGTAAAGAAAACATTTAATGATGTGATGTTTCTTCTCTTTGCAGATGAAAGAGACAGAGTGCAGAAAAAGACCTTTACAAAATGGATAAACCAGCATCTGCTAAAGGTAAGAGCTACTATATCACAGCCTGCAAATGTTTGCTTCCAGAAACTCTTTGCAGATGAAAACTGTGCTGGTCAAATATCAGATTTGGATAAATGCATATAACCATTAAGTGAGTGTTTTTTCTGCCACAGTTATCAAAGCCATTTTCATACGCAGTAAATCGTTTATTGCCGCTCTTTTTGTTTGGTTCCGACATGTTAACATTCCTCCTGAGACGTTATTACAGCTCGCTTAAAGTCATTTAGCTAGACATGTGTGGCTGCTCAGCTGCAGCAACAGGTTTCCCTTTGTTGGGTTGTGAATTTGCAACACTTATTTTGTGGTTTTGTCTGTATTCTGAATTTAATGAAACACGTAAAACGACAGACAAGCATAGACATGTTTCGTCTGTCATACCTTTGTGTATACAAAGGATATGGAGAGTGTATGAAGAGAGTTTGTAGCAGTTGTTTTAAATATTAGATGGAATGAATCACTATATTGACTCGTTAATGAGATTTTGTGTCGTTTTTTTTAATCCTTTGATTTGCCCCCTTTTAAAGAAAAACATTTGGTTTCCGGATAACAATGGGAGCTAACGAATTTCATTGGTTGCAATGTGACTGCTGTGTATTGCGTGTAAAGTTGTTCAGAAAATTAGATTTTTTTCCCCCTTTGCTTATTAATTTAGCTCGATGACGCCGCTTTTGGTTCTGCAACATACACCACGCAGGCGTGAAATAATTGTGCTGGATGTCTGTACAGTGCTTGGCAGAAGTTTCAACATTCCTTGAATTTAATTTAAATGTGAAAACGTTCAAGGGATGTGAATTATTTTGCTATGTACGGCACATATACAAATTTACCGTCCACACGAAGCTTTAAGATAGAACAGAAATGCAACCTGTAAAAATGTGCAACTGTATGAATACATTTTTATTAATACTGACATACAATCAATGGAAAAAGAAAGTACACCCTCTGTAAAGTTAGCTTTATGTTTCAGGACATTAATTCAAAACGGAGAAGCTTTATGTGAGAAACCAAGTACACCCTTGTTTCATCTGTAGGGTTTAAGAGGGAAGGTAGCGACCAGCTGCTGCTAGTTGAACCGATTTTCCTGTGTGAATGCCTAAAAGCACAAGTCGTTGCAGTTTATTGGTTTTGCAGTATTTATGTGTATGTTAACAAACTACCAAGGAGAGAAAAGCTTCAGAAATGGCCTTAGAGAAGCAACTGATGCTGCCCAATGCCCATCAATCTGTGAAGGATGATGAAGGCATTTACTACAAAAGGTCTGATTTCTGACAAGTACGCTGTCATAAGTGGTGCGCAAGTTTTTACTCACAGTCTTATTATTTTGGTGTATTCTTTCTTTACTAATTACTGACCGTGTTTGTTCAGATATTTCCATTTATTCACTTATCATTTTAGAATCTGAAAAGGACCAGATGATTTTTATCTCTAATTGAAACCTAGGCATTGAAGGTGGATATTCTTTCTTTTTCCCATGACTGGATGAAAATACAGTATACTAGGATAAGATTTCTCCCATAACTGCTTAATGGGTTTTGATAAGCTTTGCTCCTTTTATACAGAAGCCTGTCATTTTTCACATTGCTGTTTTACAGTTTTTATTTGTTTAAGTCTTGTGCTCCTACTATACTTTAATGCTGTTGTTAGAAAAAAATTATTTCAACAGGAAGGGAACATATATGGAAGCTTTTACGTGTGAACTCAAGGCCAGGATGTCAGATAAGGACTAAAAGCTAAGCAGATTTTATTTTTCGGAAAAGAGACTGTGATTTCACTCCTCTGTCCTTCAGTCTAAAGTTGTATCTTTCTGGTTAGGAAGTGATTTGATTTCATAACTGATTAAACCATTGTGGTTTAACGTAAAAATCGGCTCATGAATGCTGAGCACTTATTCCAAGATGAAACCAAATAGAAGCAAATAGAGCTCATTAAGCAGACATTTTTTTCCTTAACAAACCAAATATAGTGTCTGAGAGCATGAGTGTCTACGGTATGACTGGAGCAAGAGTAACTGTCCTGAACCAAGAACAGTTAAGGACATTTCTCAACAATTATCTGAAATATTAACTTGTCATATAAATTGACCCCCACTTAACATTTGACACATTTACGAGTTATATGGGACAAAGGTTATGGCAAATAATAACCCTCTACGCTGCATCACCTATGGTATGAAGAAATACTTTGTCATAATAAACCATACAATACTGGTGCCCCATGAGCTATGCAGTTTAATGCACAAATACTCTGTAAAACTGATAATTTGCTTATTCTGTTAGTCCTAGTGGACTAAATTTGTGATCAGGTTCTGTGATGTGTTTTCAATTCTACTCATTTAATGATTCGCTGAGTCTCTGATCCAATTTTACTTGACAAGGATGTCTGCTTCCTGTTATGATCATTTAAGATTGATTGACAATTGTCTCAAACTCAGTCATTTAACATTTTAGTATTTTCACAAAGACTATCATTGAAGGGTGCTTGACATTGTTGGTTCTGACTCTTGTTTAAGAAATTGCTTACTCTTTTGGACATTTTCTAGTTAAAGTGCCTCTTTAAAATTATAAAAGGAATAGAAATTGCATACCATAATGGCAGTGCTTAAAACACCTATCACAATGTTTTTACTAAAGTAAACAGTTTAAGGTTTTTACATGTATTTTTAGAGATACTGATTTCAGGCATTATTTATGTTTTTTTGCTTTCTGCATTTTAGCAGTATGGAGAGCCAAAAGGGTCACACTTCAGTAAATTAATAATAATTTTAAAAAATTAAAAAAGCATAGGTTTATCTTATTTGTCTGCATTACCCATGAAAGTTAGTTGGCAGGGATACAACTGCTCCAGTTGATCTCAGATGTTAGAATGTGTTTAATAAGCGATGGTGACAGTGTAAAAATATTAAATTGTGAAGAGCAGTACTGTAACATCATTTAAATCTATAATCAGATTTAATTGATGCATTTATTTATATTTTTTATTGGATTCTGGCAGTTTTGGATCTCCATACACCACCTCACATGTGGTCAATGAGAAATCAGAGGTACTGAGTAAAAGGTGGAGGTTTTCTTTGCTGACACAATAACGCAAACATACTGGTCTATTCTGGCTCCACAGCTGTGGTTGCTATCTGGGATTAAAGTCCTGAAAGTCCTGTGTGAAAGCAGGTCAATGGGTAGCAGACTGATTTCAGGGGTGCGGTATTTAGGACATGGAGGACAGAGTCTCTGACTGCTGTTGATTAGCACCTCACTTAAGTTGCTAGATAAAGTGTTACACTGATAACCTTGGAAGTCTTTGATGCTACCATGATTCTCCACATACTTTAATCATGGGCTTGAATGTCAGGACAATTTGAGCCAGTTAATCATTTATTTGAATGGTTCTGTTTAAAGCACAAAATGACACAGCATACAGCATACAGCAAAGTGTTTTTCTAAAGCAGGAAATAAGTGCAAAAGAAAGTGTTTCTTTGATTTTCTCCTAAATTTACACAGCATCAGAATTAATCATCATATAATCAAATCAAGCTTTATTTATAGCACCTTGTAGCACAGTAAGATTTAAAGTGCTTTACAAAGTGAAAGACCCTAAAAGCATACCTGATTCAAGAAAAATAAAACATATGGGACATAAATTAGACTGTAAATAAAACAATTAATTAGAGAGTGTTAATAAATAAATAAAATAAATAAAAATATATCAAAAGCCATTTCAAAAAGTAAAGTCTTCAGCCTGACCTTAATCGCTGAGAGGGTTTCTGCATTTTGAAGCCAGGTTAGCAGCTGATGCTACATATAAAGTGCCTGAAAGCTGAACACTCCTCCCCTTGTTCTACGTTGAAGGACTGTGGGAACCACAAGTAAGCCAGCTGTCTGGTGGAGAGTACTCTTTTTTTTGGCATGATGATATCTTTAAAGCAGCATAGTGACATATTTTGACCATAAAAAGAAAACACAAAATAACATATATCCATTTTGAAATAAAACAATATATGCCAAGCATTCGCCCTGATCGTTTTTGAGCCTGAAAAGAAGTTTGTAATGGCGCGAACATCAGACATAAACATTGTTGTGGCATCTGCCAGTAGTACCACGGAATTATCAGAAAGCAAGATGGCGACAGTTGGATGCAGCTAATATAATGGTGCGTTCACACTGACCGCGACTTGGCCGACAAAGTCGCCACTTTTATGTGATGTAGCTCTCCTGACAATGCCGGCAATTTGCATGGCGGGCGACATGCCAGAAATATAGTAGCACAATGGCGCTATCTAGTGATGCTTTCACTTACCTGCCACTCCAGTCTCCTCTGTTCTGCAGGCTAGCTCCTTTCTGGACTTGTCTTGGTTGAAATAATTTGTTGACTCATGCATCTCAGGCCGACCCCCACTATCAGCTTGTGTTCCATGTTGAATGAAAACAGCTTCGTCTCCACTGCAGTTCTTCACCCCACGTCACAGTCACATCCAGTTTCTGATTGGTTGTTGTGATACGACAAGACACAAAAACTCACATTTTTCAACTCCACCCACTGTCGTTTCGCATCCATTGCAGGTGTCGTGTTGCTCTGGTTTTACTTTAGTTGCCAAAATTACGCCTTTTGTATTGGTAGAAATGCGTCTGTTGCCTGGCTTTGCACCGCATCACTCCTGTGTTGCACCTGTGTTGCACCTGTACATAGGGATGTCATGTAAATCTGTTGCTCGGGCCGCTACATTCGCACTCGGTGTGAATGCACCTTCAGAGCCAGTAGACCGTCCTGCAATGCCTTGTAGTAAAGTGACAGCTTGATGTGATTGAAGAACAACCTGATCTACAGTGTTGGGGTTACTTAACCTATTCTTTTGTGCACTTCCGCTGGGCATTGCTGACTCACTGGGCTCCGTTGCTTCTACGTGTTTACCCATTGTGTGCATGCGCAATATTGTACTTCTGGTCATGTGGTCTTGTTATGGTAAATATACATGGAAGTGCTGTGTTTGCTAACAAATAGAGCCAAAACAAAGTGTAAAACACATAAATAAAATATAACAAGCCAACAAGGTGTGATAATTTAATTGGAAAACGTTTGTGTGCAACGCCAGTAAGCTACTGGCATAAAAAAATCATAGTCAAGTCATAGTGCATGACTAGGCCCCTTTGAGATAAGGAGGAGCAGAGCCTTTAAGAATTTCAAAAACGAGAGTAAGAACTTTAAATGTTATCCTAAATTAAACAGAAAGCTTGTAGAGCGAAGACAAAGCTGGGTAAAATGATGTCTCTTGTTAATTCTCTTTAAAACTCTACTAGCAGATTTTGCACCGTCTGAAAACTTCTCAGACTACCTTTGGAGCAACCTACTATAAACAAGTTATGGTAATAAAGCAAGATGTACCAAACTCATCAATACATTTTTCTGTATCATCTTGAGAAAGACTATTTAGCAGCTCTAGAAACTTGTTTTATATGTGAACTAAAAGACACAATTTAATCAAAAATTATCTCAAGGTCTGTACCTTGTACCCTGCACTTGATCCCATCCAGAGAAATCAGTTGTGTAGCCAAAAATTTCATAAAATGTTCAGGTTCACCTCCATCAGTTGATTGGAATAATTTGGCTTAATATATATATAGCTGTGTCTTTTCTGGATAGACTTAGACTTAGACTTAGACTTAGACTTTCTTTATTGTCATTTTGTATACACAGAGTGCATACAGAACGAAATTTCGTTTTCACACAGCTCAGAAAGATTGCAGTAACTCTACAGGATACCTTGCAGTGAATTACAGTACAGGATAAATTGCAGTGATAAATCGCAGTCACTTACAGGATAAGTTTCAATTGACTTCCGGATAAAGTGCAGCAGTGAACAGTAGGCAGTTGAAATGTAAACAATGTAAAACAAATGTAAACAAATATGCAGTAAGGTGCAGCAGTGATTTAAAAGTAGACAGTTGCATTGTACACAGTTTTGCAGTACGTTTCCGGGTAAGGTGCAGCAGCAATTTTGCAGGATACGATACAATGTGCAAATGTGCAAATGTGCAAATCAGCGAGTCGAGTGTGGTACACAGTCCGTTTTTTATACTTCAGCCATTCAGCAGTTCAACAGTCTGATGGCAGCAGGGAAAAAGCTTTTGCAGAACCTAGTGGACCTGCAGCGGATGCTGCAGAACCTCTTTCCAGAGGGCAGCAGGGAGAATAGTCTATGGTGGGGGTGTGAGGGGTCCCTGATGATGTTACGGGCTCGAGACACACAGCGCTGCGATGAAATGTCTTTAATGGAGGGAAGAGGAGCCCCGATGATCCCTTCTGCTGTCCTCACCACTCTCCTCACGTTCTTCCAGTCGGAGGCACTGCAGCCTCCACACCACACAGAGAGACAGCTGGTCAGAATACTCTCTATGGTGCTTCTGTAGAAGGTCGTGAGGATGGGCGGGGGCAGGCGGGCTCTCCTCATCCTCCGCAAAAAGTACAGTCGCTTCTGTGCCCTCTTCACCAGTGACGTGGTGTTCACAGTCCAGGTGAGGTTGTCCGTGATGTGCACCCCCAGGAACTTGGTGCTGCTGACCACCTCCACCGCTGAGTTGTTGATGAGCAGTGGAGCATGGTGAGGCCGGTTTTTCCTGAAGTCGACGATGATCTCCTTCGTCTTCTCCACGTTCAGGATCAGGCTGTTGTCTCTGCACCAGCCCACCAGCTGCTCCACCTCCTCTCTGTAGTCCTGGTCGTTGTCGTCTCTGATCAGGCCCACCACCGTTGTGTCGTCTGCAAACTTCACGATGTGATTGGTGGTGAACCTGGGGACGCAGTCGTGTGTCATCAGGGTGAACAGCAGGGGGCTCAGGACGCAGCCCTGAGGGGAGCCCGTGCTGAGGGTGATGACATCAGAGGTGTTCTGTCCGACCCGGACTGACTGAGGTCTGTTGGTGAGGAAGTCTAGCAGCCAGTTTCGTAGGGGTGTGTTGAAGCCCAGATGCTCCAGTTTTCCCACCAGATGTTGTGGGATGATGGTGTTGAACGCTGAACTGAAGTCCAGGAACAGCATCCGCACGTGTGTGTTCTTCTCCTCCAGGTGTGCCAGGCTCAGGTGAAGAGCAGAGGAGATGGCGTCCTCAGTGGAGCGGTTCCGTCGGTAGGCAAACTGGAACGGGTCGAGTGTTGGGGGGAGACTGGAGACGATGTGTTCCTTTACCAGCCTTTCAAAGCACTTCATCATGATGGGAGTCAGTGCAACAGGCCGGTAGTCGTTGAAACAGGTGACTTGAGGTTTCTTTGGCACCGGAATGATGGAGGCAGACTTGAAGCATGCTGGCACTATGGCTTGGTCCAGCGAGGTGTTAAAAATGTCTGTGAGGACACCAGCCAGCTGACCTGCACACTCCTTGAGCACCCGCCCAGGTATGTTGTCGGGGCCTGGGGCCTTCCGCGGGTTGACTCTCCTCAGAGTCTTCCACACGTCGGCGGTGTCAAGGCAGAGGACCTCCTCTTCCTGATGGGGAACAGCTTTCACTGCTGGAGTGCTGTTTAGTGCCTCAAACCTCCCAAAGAAGTTATTTAGTCCATTGAGGAAGTCAGCATCAACTTCACCCATCGGGGGGGGGAGGGCGTGTTGTATTCAGTGATCGCCCGGATGCCTTTCCACATGCTCCTGGTGTTGCTGGCGTCATGGAAAAGCTCCTGGATTTTCTGACTGTGGTTCCGCTTTGCTAGCCTGATGGCACGGTTCAGGTTGGCTCTCGCTGTCCTCAGTGCCTCCTTGTCTCCAGACTTGAAGGCTGAGTTCCGTGTTTTTAGCGCTTGACGGACCTCCGCAGTAATCCAGGGTCGTTGGTTGGCTCGGGTGATGATGGTCTTGGTGGTGCTGACGTCCTCAATGCATTTGTTGATGTAGGCTGACACAGTCATGGCGTACTCATCAATGTTGATCTTGTCCTCATAAGTTGCAGCAGCTTTGAACATGTTCCAGTCAGAGCACTCAAAACAGTCCTGGAGCGCCTCCATTGCTCCCTCAGTCCACACCCTCACCTGCCTCGCTGTTGGTTTTGCTCTGATCAGCAGGGGCCTGTATGCAGGAATTAGCATTACAGAAAGGTGATCTGAAGAGCCCAGGTGCGGGCGGGGGGCTGCTCTGAATGCTCCTTTTATATTTGTGTAGACTAAGTCTAGAGTGTTCTCTCCCCGAGTTGCAAAGTCCACGTGTTGGTAAAAATGAGGGAGAACAGTTTTCATATTTGCCTGGTTAAAATCCCCAGCAATGGTGAAAACCCCCTCTGTGTGTGCAGATTGCAGCTCAGAGATAGTCCGATAGAGAACACCCATAGCATCTTTAGTATTAGCGCTGGGAGGGACGTAATATTGATAACAAACAAAAACAAAAAAAAACATCTCATGTTGCCTAATTATATTTCCCAATGGAAGCATACACAAGTTAAAAAGTATTGGACCAAACAATGAACCTTAATGAATGCCAAGTAATTCTGGTTTGTGGGGATGATTCTTCATTCACATTAACAAATTAGAATACAGCATCTCTAGAGTTTGTCCTTTAGCAAGTTACAGCAAAACCACTCTCTGTTTGAAGCCTGCAACAAACTTCTGGCATATTAATCTTCTTGTAGAGCTGGTACAGCTAAATTGGCTGGTTTCCAGGCACAGATCCGACTTTAAAGCACAGTTCATGAATTTTTAATAGGGTAGAGGTTGTGGCCTTTCCAGAAGATTGATGTTAGTCTGTTTTCTCCATTTGAAAACCAGTTTTGATCTTTTTTGGGGGATAGATTTCCTGTTGGAACACCCAATTGTCCCCAATTTTCAATGATTTAGGTGTTGATTTCAGGTAAAGTTAAATAATATGGAGGTAATCCTCCTTTTTCACTATTTCATCCACATAGCCTTAAGTACAAGCACCACTGGCAGCAAAACAGCCATACTCCATGATTCAGCTATCACCGTTCTTGAAAGTTGACCAACTTTGAAACCTCAATTTACCTTAACTAAAGTGCTTCTTGTAGTGGTAGTGAAATGCCTAAATTTCTCTCCAGGAGGCTTTTGTCTTTTCCTGGAGGGGACCTAAATTTCAGTCGAGTGTAAAGCTATTGGTTTTGGAGCAGGTGCTCCTTTCTTCGTAAGCCCATCTAGTAAATATTGAAGTTAAATTCACAGCCCTGTGCACATTAACACCTTCTTTGTACTTATGATAGGCTTAAGCCCTGGTTTAAACATGGACACAGTTGTGTGTTCCAACAGGACATCGATCCCTACTAAGAATAAAACTGGTTTTTGGCTCGGATTGTATTTATCTTTTGCAATCACTATTGAAAATGTGTGGACTTTGTTTAAAGGGCTGGAAAATAAATTTAAGTTAGCTCTGCCATTTCCGTTAAGAAGAGTGGGAAAATGTGCAACCAGAACTACCATATTTTTCAGACCATGAGGCGCACCGGATTATAAGGCGCACCGTGAATTAACGTGTCTATGTATGTCTTTGTCTACATATAAGGCGCATATAAGTGTGTAATATCACTTCGCCCCTTCACATACACAGCTCTCTATCCGTCTCTCTTGGGAGGACAGCGTAGTTGGACTACACTGCCCTGTTGCTAACATAAAGCCAAAATAAACATAACTTTTCACTTTTAAGTAAATAAATCTCATACTAATTGTAGTTTATAAAAGTAAAATAAATAAGATAAAATAAATTGTAAAATTAGATTGCATTGAACATGGATTGTACATAAACATCAGCAGTAACAATATTTGCAGTTTGCAGACATTTAACTGGCGTCTTTCTTTCTGCAGGTACGAAAGCACATAAATGACCTGTATGAAGACTTACGAGATGGACATAACCTGATCTCACTGTTGGAGGTTTTGTCTGGAGACACACTGGTGAGTTTGTGTTTTTTTTTTTTTTTTTGTTTAGTTTGTGCTTCATAACAAGATGAGAGCTAAGATTTACACGGAATTAAATCTGTATATGATTCGGTTTAAGTGAAACTCGACTTTGATACTTGAGTTAGTAAGAGATCGGTGAGATAAATCAGACGCAAACAAGGCTTATAGAGAGGACCGATCCTTGTGATGCCGAGCAGACTATCCTACATATTCAGAGTGGATGGTCTGGCTGGCACTTTCTTTTTGCTCTTATGCAACTTTAACTTGATGTAGGGGAGAGGGGAATCCTGGGATGTTAATCCCTGTAATCAGCTTTGCTGTCCCATCCTCTAAAACTAAATGGGAAAAAAATCACTTTTGTGTTGGTAAAACATCAAACATTTAATGCTTTAAAAAAGTATCATCTTAACATTAAATTTCTGAATAAAGGATTAGGTTAGGGTACATGGCACACGTTACTAAAGGTAACTTTGTTATAAAAAATAATTAGACTGAAATTACATTATAGTCTCATTGGATATTATAATTTCTTTTGCTTTAATGGCATATCATTTTACTCAAAGCTAAGTTTGTTGGCTTATTTTGAGCAGGACTGTGATGGACATTTTAAACTTGTAGAAAATGTAAGACCATTTGGTCTCAGAGATCTCTTATGACCATATTAATATTATTGGATCAATAAAGTTTCAGAGTGAAGGCAAGCAAGATCCTCCTACGCTTGCTTGGCTGCAGATAGGTTTTCTATTGTTGTCATAAGGACAAACAGTGCACCTTTTAAAATCACCGTCAGTGAAAAACATTTACTATCGCTCCTAAGTTATAAAAAACTGAACTAAATATTTTTATTATTATTATTTAGAGTTTGAAAGATTGAGAAGTTCTTTTTTTTACCCTTTACTCAACCTCAGAGTTTTTCTGTAAAACAGGTTGTATAAAAGTAGATTAGCCTCAATATTGTTGATATGTTCAATGTTCTTTTGCAAAAACAGTAAGATGCGTTTCTATAAAGATACATAATTTAGGGTAGAAGTTAGAAGGGAAATGGCTTTTAGAACTAATGTCATATCACAAAGAGAAATAAAACCTTAAAATGTGACTGATGACCTATTTAAATGTGATTTTCATTTCTGTAATGCACTAATTTGATTCAGCACAAATAAATGTGTATTAAACATAAATAATAGAAAATGTTTGCATAGGATTTATGGTGTAAATCATATCTAAGTTGTGAAGGTCTCATTATATACAGCATTTTCCTTCTCTGGTAATTCTGTGGATCGTTTTATATAAAATATATATATAAAATATAAACTCTGTATACCTACACCAGTGTACTAGACTTTCTTTCCCTTTGGCACTTTTTTGATTCAAAGAATGAGAGATTATCATTCAAACACTAGCACCCCCCTCTCCCATTGTTGTTACTTTCATCTTCTAAGTACCTGTTTGTTTTTTCTGTTTACATCCCACTATTCCTCATCCTCCTCTCCCCATTCTGTGGATCTGTCCATTGTCTAACTTCCCTATGATTTGGTTGCTGTGTGTTTGTGTGTGTGTGTCCATGTCTACCTTTTCTTCCCCATGTGTTGCCTTTTCGGTGATAAAGCGAAGGGAGCGTGATTTTCTGAAGACGTTGCGGTTGGTGAGTGGGAGAGAAGCATGTGCGGTTGAGCAGCATGGAGACACGGTGGATGATGATGATGATGATAAGGGGGTACGTGTGGTTTGCCCCCTTAAGACACCCCACTAATTCAGCTCATGCTGTGGCCTTTAAATAGAAGAATATAAAAATTCATACAGTGTGATGTTTTCTCATAGTAGTTTATAGTTATTTCTCCAGCTGATATTGAAACATTTTCTTCATTACATAGAATATTGTTTCCTTTCTTCTTCCATTGTTGCAAGGACGTTTTTGTTTTGGGACTTTTTTGATGAAGACATAATAGGACCAATGTTTAAATTCTATATGGCAATAAAAAAAATGCACAGCCTTTTCTGGGCCCATTCATATCACTTCTTGACAAAAATCTACAAGACATGATCAGCCACACCCATGTATTAAAAGCATGAAAAAAGTCTCTTTTGAAGGCTTTTATAGCCACTTCACTGGCTCTACCCATCATGAAGTCATTCAGTTAATTTTGTCTGAACCGCCATGACAGTTCAGACATTTGTGTTTGCTCTGAAATTATGGACTGGAAATATTTTGTGTCTGAAGCTCTCTGAGTGGCCTTCACTAAATCAAAGGGCTCGGTTTGTTAGTGCCATTGCTTTGCTACGGAGAGGAACAGGATGGCTGGATGCAGTTCAAGTCTTTCGCTGCTGCTTCTGCTGCTGCATCCTGGCTTGAATGCATTTTCCATTCCATTACCTCATCAGGCTGTGGCCTGGAACCATTCATGAGCACTCGCCACAAGAGATCATATAATACAACGCTATATAATCATCGGTGGCACAGACAACTGAATGGATGTTCATTTATTTCTTTCATCTGTTTTGGCTTCAAGAGTTTCTTTTCGTTCAGGTTTTAAGATAGGATTTGTTTTGAACTAATCTGTACAGTTTGAGTTGATGGGAAAATGTTCAGCACAAGGGTGGTTCACCTCACTTTATTCCCGGTCTGCACACAGTTTGAGTGGATTTGAAATGGCAAATTGTAGCTTCTATGTCTGTCCGTTGTCTGTTCTTTTACTTTTCTCCCTCATCAGATCTGGGGGTAAGATGCATGTTCTGTGTCGTTCGTTCTTTACTAATCTTTTTTTTCACTTATTCCCAGAAATTAATCTGATTAAGCATACGGCTCTTCTTCCATGTTTATCTCCACAGCCTCGGGAGAGAGGAAGGATGCGCTTCCACAAACTCCAAAATGTACAAATAGCTCTGGACTATTTAAAGAGGCGGCAGGTAAGGATCTGGTCATCCTCATTGTAAGTTTTTTTATTTTATTTTATTTTGGGAATGAAAAAAAAAAGCTAAAACCTGAGAATAAAAACTTAGCTTTCACTCAGAGCTGCAACACAATCAATCCAAATTGTCCTCAAAGAATTTCAAGTGAAACTACAGACGTATCAGTTGGAGACTTATTATTAGTATTATTTATTATTCTTAGTTAAACCTTGACCTACCAATAGCAATTTTGTCCAATTCCATTTTTGTTATGGAAAATTATATTTTGCAGCTTTCAGAATATGTCTTTGTTGCCTTCCCCTCATGAATGGTCATTAATCATTCATGTTATGAGCAGAGGTGAGATTATCTCATATGCTTGAAAGAGGAATGGCTGTAACACAGTTTTAGTAATACTTCAAAAGGAGAACTGCAGAGTTGACATTTTAGCTGTCTCTCACATCGTGGCAACTAGCGTGATTTAATTTTATTTATATAGCAATTCATGAAACATGTCATCTCAAGGCACTTTCCAAAATCAAATTCAATCAGATTATACAGATTGGGTCAGATTATAGAGGTTGGTCAAAAAAAGTTTCTTATCTAAGGAAACCCAGTAGATTGCATCAAGTCTTGACAAGCAGCATTCACTCCTCCTGAAGGAGCGTAGAGCCACAGGGAGAGTCGTCTGCATTGTCCATGGCTTTGCAGCAATCCCTCATACTGAGCAAGCATGAAGCGACAGTGGAAAGGAAGAATCCCCTTTAACGGGAAGGAAAAACCTTCAGCAGAACCAGGCTCAGTGGAACGGTCATCGGCCTCGACCGACTGGGGGTTAGACAGTTAGAACGGTTTCACATCACTAACTGTAATCATCAGTATTCCCTTGGAAAAAGTAAACACATACCCTAACTCTGAGATTTCCAAAAGGTTGCCAATAGTTTCTCTTCCAGCACAACACATGCCAGGCAGAGTTTAAAACCCTAAAGGTGAATTCGGCAAGTTGACAAAATGTCCCCATGCCTGCCAGGTCTGAATGGATGAGGTGTGACAAACGGCTCGATCTCTTAATCTGAGAAGTCGGTTACGAATAGACCAAAAAATGACCAGCAGCAGCTAAAGTCTAGCCCTGTGCTGTAGGGGCCTCTATAAAACCTCCATAAATAGGTTTCCTGTTTTACATCTTCTGTGTTTTTTCTGGCTTCATTTTCAAACATTTAACTGTTACTGGAAATACTTAACTTTGAGTGTTCTTCCCTTAGCAACAGCATCCACCCCAAAGACTGTTGTGGTTAGTATTTAGGTGTGGTGCATTTACTGACTGGATAAAGTCAGATGTTTGGGATCTCATCTAGCTGACTACCGGTCAGGGATTGTCACGTTGAGAATAAGCTTGTTCCAGTCATCAGAAAAAAAGTCATAAAATAAAATCTTGAACAATGTCTTTTTAATGTCTTTTCCTGTTTTTATTTTTATTTGTTACACCAAAGTCAGATTCCTGATTTGTACCCACAAACTTGGCGTATAAAGTTGATTCTGATTCTGATAAGCCAATTTCTTGGTGCATCTCTAAACAAAATCCACCGCTGAGCCCAAAATTATTCACCCCACTGTCACATTTAGATTTAAATGTAAATTTTGTTATTTCACCAAGAAGTCTGTTTTCGTATAGGAAACGAGACAGGAACCTCCCAAAAGATAAAAAAAAAAGAACATATTAAGGATGTCAATTTTAAAAAGTATCCTTTTGTTTCCATTTTATTAAAAAAAGAGGCATGTCAACAGTCATTGGGAAAATCTTTATTTTCAGACTGGTGTTATACATACTCGGTAGCTTCTTTGCATGTTTCACTTGTATTTTAATTATTTATCTTGCTGATGATCAGTTGATGAAGACTTTAGGGTTGGACGGGCTTCCTGCCATCACCCTTATCTTTGGCTCCTTCTGCAGATTCTCTAGCAGATTGAAGTCATAACTCCGGCTGCGCCACTACTTTGAGTCAGGGGAAACATGCTGCTAAAATTAAATGATGACTTTGACCTAAATCCGTTAGGTGCATGAATAATTTTGGGCTTATCTGTATAAAACCTTACCATCTTAAATAACCCCCACAGCTCATGTTTGCATTTACATCGTATTGTGTGATTTGACTCGCATGATATTCTTAGCTATCTAATCATGGATAAACACTACAGAACAAATAGAAACAGGCAGACATCCCCTCGTAACAACCGATGTGTTCATTTGTTTTTGTCTTTCCCTACAATGCCTCAAATGCATTTGAGGTGTTTGAAATAGTAATGGTACCATTTTCATTTCTGCAGACTACAATTCCCATCAGAGAGATTTTTGAGCTCTAGGGTTGCATCCCCTCCCCCTCAGCTGTACGCAGGGTGCACAGAGCCTCATTGAGCTGTAGCCAGATGTGACGTGCAGCCAGACACAAAGGATCCTTAGACGATTCACCAATGAGATGATGTATTGTTTCAGCTTAACTGGAAACACAATACATCCGTGCCAGTGCTATTAGATATAAATTAATGTGTTAAAACGTCTTTAAATCCGTGATTACAGTCCGTCTCCAGTTGAACAGGCCTTCAGGATCTAATGATGGCTCTTCATAAACCATGACTGTGTTCAGAATGTGTTCTCTCCTTCACATGTGGTTTGAAAGACACACTAAATGCTCAGCAATTTCTGACTCTGCCAGGTGGTAATGTCCTAACAAGCTTAGATGATTTCTTTAGGTAAAATCATTAATCCACTGAGTTTACCTGAAATGTTCCCATCTTTAACGTCTAGACTGTGCTGCCACCTTGTGGTGCTCCTTAAACATGACTGGCAATAATGAACGAAACAGTTGCACTTATGCTGTGATTATTACAGCTAATAGAGCTATGGTGTTATTGTTTTTGAATGTATATGGATGTGTGTGTATTGACTGTACGTCCTGTGTCACTAGGTCAAACTTGTAAATATCAGGAATGACGACATAACTGACGGCAATCCAAAACTGACCCTGGGATTGATATGGACCATCATTTTGCACTTTCAGGTCAGTGATGCGTTTCATCTATTTTCACATCTCATTACATGCACAGCCACTGATATATTTTGCTGGGATTTTATGTGATAATTCAACATGAAATTGCATATAGTTGTAACGTGGATTAAAGTGGGGCTCCTGTAGTTTGTACAACCACCTGTTGCTGCAATTACAGCTGTTCATGGTAGCTCGTCCTCAACCAGTTTTGCACATCTAGAGACTGAGATTTCTGCCGGTTCATCTTTGCCAAACAGTCCAAGCTCAGGCGGATTGGACAGAGAGCATCTTTGAACGTAATTTTGTAAATTTTTGGATTTAGCTCTGGACGTTAGTAAGCCCATTCTCACAGATGAATATGCTTTGACCTAAGCCTGTCTTTTTGAGCTCTAGCTGTATGTTTAGGGTCACTGTCCTGCTGGAGGGTCAATCTCCAGCCCGATATTAGGCATTTTGCAGCCTTCATCAGGTTTTTCCTTAGGATTGCCCTGTGTTTAACTCCATCAACTCTGAGCGCCATCCTTGCCTTTGCGGAAGAAAAGCATTCCCGCAGCATGGTGCTTTCTGCCACTACCATTGCACATGGTGATGTGCAGTGTTATTTGTCCTCCATTAATGGTATTTTGCAATATATGGTAAAACGTTTTATTTTCTGGCCAGCACAACTTCTTCTTTAGGTTTGCTGAGTGAATCAAGACTCTGTACGTGTCCCTAAATTATTCGTTTATTTCCAATTTTACTTTTTATCAGTGTTCTTTAATGAAGCAAATACCCTGTTTTGGCCATATTGATACATGCTCTCATCTGGGTGCGTTTGTGTTATCTTTTGAAGAGTCAGAATGCTGTATGTACTCTAAACTGAATATCTAGATCCTCAGGAATTTCTAAAAAAAATTGTTCCCCCTGGGAACACTTAATCATTCCAGCGCTGTTACATAAATCATGCCACATGAACATCCAGGTGCTTAGTGAGGTATTCAGCAACTAACCAAAAAAAACCCAGGTCTTTCATTCTTTTTTACTCAGCTTCTCTCCCACTTTCAGACAACGTTTTTTTTATATCTTTATAATTGTGAATCTGGAACTATATGGCTTTAAATCAATATGTCCTTTATACATTGAGCATATGGTTTTTTTTTTGGTCTGGTCTGAAGGATCGTCTTGAATTAGTGCAAATGTCTGAATGCACAGAGAAAAAGCAGCAGATTGAATTTTGTCCGCACTCAGACACGCTGACAGGTAGCGTCCAGGATGTTGCCAACACCTGCCGCTGTCTGTCTCACGCAAGCCCCAGAGCGCTCGGTGAAGCAGCGCGAGGCCTGTTTCTTCTTGCTCTGAAAGGGCATCAGGGAACATGATGAGTACAAATGTTGAACCTAATTCAAGGGGCACGTCTTTTATTAAAAAACTGAGCTGACAGAGAGCTGACACGTTTCAATAGAATAAATGTTTTTGTTTGATGGAATCAATCAAGATTAATCCCTTCACCTGAGGACAAGCTTTTTTTGGGACGTTGTGCTAATGCTCATCTTACTGCTGCAGGCATACTTTTTAAACTTACATAAGTTTTGATCTCCAATTTTTTACCTTCTACCTCATACCAAGCTGAATGTTTTCACTAGAAGTGTGTTTTTGTGTGTCTTGTCTGAGCTGGCATGAGGACCGTGTGCTTCAACAAAGCATCCAAAGCTGTATTCTAAGATAATGCATGAATTGTCTGCGTGCGGGTGTTGCCATGACATTGTGTCACGTCGTGGCGCTAAGCTAATCTCAGGCGTTTTTGTGCACTTGTTTGCTTTGTTTTGCCCTGATTGTGTCACAGTTTCTGTCGGCAATTTATCTATTTTGTCATCACGTATCTACCCTAAACACACGTTCATGCTTCACTCTTTCATTTGGCCTTTATTAACACTCTGTCACTGAAGAGGAATGCTGCAACTGGGGCAGCAAGTCTTGCTGCATGTTATCAATTTTCATTTTACTGATGCGTTGCGCACAGAGATAAGCTAACGATGCAGAAGAAGTGGTATTTGCTTTGTTTGAGGCTACCTCTTAGGAAGAGTGACGTTTATTTAAACTGTACTGGGAATCCGGTGACTGTGACCTCTGGAGAAATTTCAATATTATACCTCGCAGGGGCAGATAGTTATTTTTAGATTAGCCTTGTTGCTGATTAAACATGTTGTGAGGCACTGTTCTAGTAGCTCTAACAGTTTATAAACTGAGCCTTTTCCTTGTTAGAATATTAGCGCCCTTTAAAACTGTGCTAATTGTATTTTTTTGGTTTATTCTCTGTACCTAGACCCCACCTCTGACTCTGCTCTTGTTTGTAATTTGATCAATAAACAAAGTGAACAGACTTTTTCGACAAGTTGGGATTTGCTCCAGCTTCTTATGCTTTTGGTTGATTTGAAACATTCTGTTTTCCAGCCCGGCTTCCTGCTCTGCTGAGACTTTATAAACAGATCCATAAAGCCACAATATGTGTGCAAAAGTGTAATATGTCGCTTTTTCTTTATAGTATCTTGTAGAATATAGAGGCAGCTGTTGTCTGTGTGTATTTACTGGCTTGGAAACAAAAAAAAAAGCAGACTAGCCAGACCTAAACGGGTTTGTCCACAAATCTCTTTCATTCTCGGCCAGCTGAGAGCCACTAGCACGTGGGCCACGTCTGCGTGTGCATTTATGGTGTTTGCGCCGGATTAACAACGCTGGGAAAATGTTTCAAAGGTCAGCAAAGACTTCAGCAGAAGAGGAGAGGGTAAGGGAGAAGCGCAGCGTGAGAAAAGGCTGACTGGCTCTCACCAGGAAGTTTAAAGGACGAAGTTGACTCCTCTGAGCGCAGCGGTTCACGTCTCGCTGCCGGAGTGCTGCTGCTTTTGTGTGTTTCTCTTCTCCTCTTATTGTTATAATAGCTTTCTGTCAGCGGGGTAGTGCTTCTATGGACTGAGAAGGAGCTCGCTGGATGTTTAAAAGCCTTCGCTGTTCGGAGTTCCAGCGCTGCCGATGGATAAGCACTCCAACATCTGACAGCCATGGGAAACGTCTGTGGCTGCGTTCGGGGACCTAAAGAGGAATGCTACGTTGACCCCAGCAGAGCTCCACTAAGTCCTGGATCTAAACAGCTCAAAGGTCACCGGTACTTTCAGAGGAAAAAGAGGAAATCAGAAGATTTAAAACCTGACGGGCCTCACAGACGTTCTCCAGGTGAAGTGATTTCAAGCAGCGCTGCCTGCAATAGCTCTGAGCTTCAGGATGGCCCAGAAAACAACGCTAAGCAAAACCAATCAGAGCTTAATGAACTCTCGCGGGTGGGGAACCAACTCAACAGGCAACGTAGTCTCAGTAAAGGTGTGTATATCGGAGAGGTACCAGTTATGGTCCTGGGAAGTGATGGTAATCCACCTCTTGGCACAAAGTTTGCACGTCGGTCGGAGAGTTCGCCTACAGACCTCGAAGACGAGCCCAACGGCGGGACTGCTGTCAAAAGAAAGCTCCGTGGTGTCAGTGCAACCTCCAGGAGTTACTCAGCCAAAGATGGTCTACTTGTGAAGAAGCTGCTGCAGCGCCAGCTCAGACGGGCCGTCAGCTTCGGAGCGGTGGAGCACATGCTACGGACTCTGAATGGCAATGACAGACCTGGGAGCGAGGCGATGTTTGCCAAGATCATGTGTGACTCTCAAGCACACAGAAGGAGGAGACATAGGACGTACACCTGCTCTGGTTACATCGAGTCTGTCCCAGCGCCGGCCAAGTCTGTTTTCACCCAACACAAGGTAAAAGGAGAGCGTGCTATATATAGTTACCATGGGGATGATTCAGAGCAGGGTGAAAAAGAGGCGTGACTGGGGAACTAAGCACCTCTCAACATAATATACCCTCTTAGGAAAATATAGACACCTGAAGGTTGTCAAGTCATAATAAGGTGGTGCTACCACTACATTAAAAGTGAATATTAAAAAGAAATGTCCTTATTGCCTGACATAGCATTAGGTTCCGTGTCGATGGTCAACAGGTCTCGTTATCGTAACCTCCTGAATCCTTTAGGTTTCTTACTGCTGAGTGGTTACTCATAGCTTTGCTTTCTGTAGGACAGAGGTCTGAAGACCAAGGAGACATTAATGTGTATTCAAGACATTAATGTGCTTTTTTTTGTCACTCCAGTTTTAATCTTAACTTGTTTGCATGTTTTTTATCATGGTTTTGTTTTTCTGAGGAAAGAAGGTTCACACCCAACATTTTCTTTGGTGCCATCTATTGGTTCCTCAATGTGTTGAAGTTGTCCTGGGCCTTAGCAGAAGCTGCCCATGAAGCACAAGGTTTTCACCTCTGTGCTTCCTTGTAGGAATGACCTTCTTCATGTCTTATTCAGCCTTTCTGTTGTTCCGAACATGACTAGATGAGTTGATACCAAAGGGCTTGCATTTGGTCTCATCTGACCTCAGTATCTTCTCCTAATCCTTCTTTATATATGTTAGCGGTATTTTCTGGGGAACTTGAATTAAGCCTGATGATTTGATGAGTGACGTGATCATGACTTGACAAATAATCAACTTAGCAGGTTTAACGGCTGACTGCTTTCTGTTCTTTGCAAACAAGCATAACATGATGTTTCACCACTTTCCATCTAAAGCATGTTTAGGCTGCATTAAAAAATTACTGCCATAACGTAAATTATATGCTAATTACTATAGAATAGTTACTAGCACTAGGTACCTTGAATGCATGGCACTGAAACAGTTAGCTAATATATATTTTAAGCACTTCTTTGAGATGTTGATATTGTGTGCAGCGATATAGTGATAAAGATAATCTGCCTTCTATAGCAGGGGGGCTGCGAGATTGTTATCAAAGGTGATCTTGGTTAGTGTGGTCCCAACTGCCTTCGGATTGTTAACAAGATTCTTCTGAGTAGTTGTGGGTTGGTTGGTTGCTTTTCACATGATCATCCCCCTTCCACAAGGCAAGATCTTGTATGAACCTCCAGATCTAGGTTGATTGATAATAGTTTTATATTTATTTCTACCTTCTTACAAAGCTTCTTGATAATGGTCCATTTGCCCATTCCAGTTCCATTAAGATATTATATTCTCACTGATGTCCTTTGACAGCTCTTTGGTCTTGCCCATTAGGAAATTGTTGGAATGAAAGAAACTGATTCTGTGGTCAGGTGTGCCATATATTAAAAAATTGATAAAGAATATCTACAATTGGTTAGTTGGTTCATTTGTGTGACACGTGGGCTTAAAAGTGACCTATTAAGCTTCATTTTAAACAAGTTAAGATGGTTCTATGGGCTATACTGAACATGTTTATTACTTCTTTAGCTCAAAATCCTTCTTAGATAATGACATTTCACCTTCTTAATTCAACCTATTTTGAGAAGCGGTTGTTTTAGGGCTATGTCACTTTTAAAGCAAATAAGCTGTAGCTGGCCACACCCTCCAACTCAGTCTTTACACTGAAAAATAAAATGAAACCACGTAGCCGTGTCTTCCATGGCTGAGAGAATCTGCACGGGCACATGTTGAGTAGTGCAGCCTACAACACATTTGTCCTTTCCAGCAGCCATTGTGCAGCGCATACAGCGGTAAAACCAGCTGGCCAAACTGTTCCTCTTTTAATAATGAAGCGGGTGAAGCTCTGGTTGGGTTGCTAGGTGAGAAGCAGTGCTCACAGATTGTGATGTAATAATCGGGAGGGTTTTTGAAATGGCTCGTTTTCTAGACCTCAACATCAAATTTACTCATTGCCACAAAACAGCTGTTTGTTTCGTTTTTTTTAGCGCTTGGACTGTTTTTAGAAGCAGCTAAGACTCAAGTGGAAGTACAAAAATGTGAAAAACAGTCAATTTAGCATAAAAAGTCCCCCTTATACAAAATCTGTGAGAGTTGTTTATAGGGGGTCAAGCACATAGTGTTGAATTTTTATACAATACAGTAAGATGTTTGGTTGACAATATGTTTCTAAAACTTAAAGTAAAGCTACCATAAAAATTAGATTGTCTATTTCTTCACATGAGGAAACTTAGAAAATGTTTAATGGATCATATAGTTATCTCCCTCACTTTAAAATTCTCAGCACAAAGCATAATTTCAGCTCTTGTTTGCTTAAAGGTGCATAGCCATGTATTTGACATGTTTTATTTATTTATATGTCAGTAACTCACTGTGGTTGCATACAAAGTTTGTATGAAAGAGCATCACATCCTGCTGGCATATTTGTTGTTATTCTGGCGTTTTTTTTGCTTTGTTTTTGCTCAGTTTGTTAGTAAATAAAGCCCTTTGTGATTATTTATAATAACAACGGAAGTATGACACTGCCCATATGCAGGAAGCAGCTAACGGCTATTAGCATCTCCCAGCCGTGGAAAAAATGAAGAAAGGTCCAAGATTCAGTGGAAAAAAAAGATGTAAAAGACTGGAATAGCTCTGGGAATACAGTATAAACGTTGGTGTTCACTGAAGCAGAAGTTAAAGTTAAGGTGCCGGGTTGTGACCGCAGAATTGTTTGACGTGAGTAAACATCCTTATTAATACTGTGATAATAGTAATAGCATTGCTCTTCAGTCTTAAGTACAAACAACATTATAGGTAGATTGGTTGATTGATTGGTTGGTTCTTACCTTGATGCTGTGTCCCTGTTTCCATTTATGAGCTGGAATTTTATTTCTCTTTTATGTTCTGATATGAGGCTCTTAGAGCTGCTGGTTTATTTAGTTAATATTGGTTGGTCTTCAATCACGCCGAGCTGCTGCTTAACCGGGAGGCATTTCAGAGGGCTCAGGCTCGGTTTGGCATTATTTAGTACTGACTTATTAGTCGCCATCTGGCTTTCTGATAGTTCTGCGGTACTGCCGGTAGATGGTGCCATGTCTGTTTATATCTGCTCATTGCACCCATAGCTGGGGTCCTATTTAGGATCAAAAAGTCTATCAAAACGCTATCTGGACGGATGCTTGGAGTATAAAGCTGTATTTTATCATGATCAACTTGATTTTGGTATTTTTGGTATAGGCATATAACGTGGCTATATACCTTTAAAGTATATGTTGTATCTGCTATGTATGGCTTTTATGTTGAAGCGTAGACATTACAACTAACTGAGGTTTTTACTTGTAGAATTATTGGTGGTATTTGTGATTCATACATTGTTTCCACATTTTTGGCTTCTCATAAGCAATGACAGAAGTTTCCTAAGTTTAAGTCAATATTCGAGACATTATTTATGTCATAGTTGTAGTTCAACCTAAGTTCAACCTGTGAGGTGGCACTATTTGCTTTGTGTGATCATGTTAGTTCTCAAGACTGAGCTGTAAAATAGTAGGCAAATGTATTATGCAACTCTGTCTTAGAGATCTGCGGCTGACCTTTGCCATGTATACTCATTGCATTTAATGTTTCATAATTCATATTGAATCAAGAATATCTAGGGCCTATGTTGTTATACCTCACATTTATAAAACATGCCAGTTTTATCAGTCTTAAAAAGTGGAATCTTTTTTCTACATGGCAAAAAGATAACTAAAAGTGAATACAAATTTTTTTTTAAATCAGTGTGTTTGTCCTTAATTTGAGCAGGCAAGTTTAAATGATCTGCCAGTGGAATAAGATTTTTACACAGTGTATTTGTTAGTGAGAAGAATACTGATTTAGGACAGTTAGAGGATGGTCTGAACATTTTATTTCACATGGCAGAAGAGAGAAGCAGTTTGCAACAAAAACTAAATCATCAGTTTGTGGGCAAAAGACTAAAAACATAAAATATGAGGACATATTGAAATGCTTCCTGCTAAATGCAGGGCACAGTTCAGGCACTGTAGATGGATACATTCTCAAATATGTGACAGCCATGGAAATGTCTGTGGCTGCGTTTGGGGACCTAACGAGGGATCCCATGTGGACCCCAAGAAAGCGCCACTAAATCCTGGATCTAAAGAGCTCAGGGGTTGTTGGTATTTGCAGAGAAATATGATGAAATCGGAAGATTTAAAGTCTAATCGACCAAGTCTATTCAATTCAATTCAGTTTATTTGTGTATCACCAATTCACGACAGATGTCATCTCCAGGCACTTTCAAGACAAACAGATCCATTTATAGACATACATATATAGGAAATGTGGTCCAAACATATAAACAGATTAAAATTTAACCACATACATCCCAATTCTATCATAGTTGTAATGCAATATAATGAAGGTTAGTTTATTAGACCAAATAGCCACAGGATAGCTCAGGATGATTTGCCACTCTAACAATAAACTTTATCGAAACAAAAGGTTTTAAGCCTAGCCTTAAAAGTAGACAAGGTGTCTGTCTCACGGATAAAACGGTAGCTTAATGTGCCAGTCTGACTATTCTCTTCTGAAGGGACTTGAGTCAATCAGGCGTGATCCACTGAAGATCAGGGGCGGCACAACTGCCATTTTTTGCCACACAAGAAAATACGACTCAATTTCCCTTGTCAGTGACACGTTTCACTGGAGGCAAGCCTTAAGTAGTCACCTGTATCCGTTGAGTGATTCAGCATGGTTTTTTCCAATCAACTTTGAAGTCTGGAGGAGGCCGTGCAGTGAGAAGTGGAGAGATTTCTGCAATGTCTAAGTCTTGCTCAGATTCCACAGCTGTACTTGTGTTGGCAAGGGAACGTCATGATGTTCAGGCTGTATTCTGATGTTCTGCAAGTCATGCAGAAAAAACACCACTCTTACTGACCAGCTGGCAGTCTTCATTCCATCTCTGTTCATGCTTTTAATTTTTAAGAAGGGTAATGAGAGCTTGAGGATCAGTCCTCTGAATCTGCATCCCTGGACATATGTTGCTCATCATCCCCCAGCCCATACAGACTAGAGCCTCTTTTTCTGAATCAGAGTTCTTCCTCTCAGTGGCTGATAGAGCAGAGGAAGCAAAGGCAACATTACGTTCAGTATTGTCTTTGTGTGAATTGTTTTAAGTTTAGCAGAGCCTTTGTCTGCTGCACCATCCCGTTGAAGATCAATCTGGGTTTTAGTTCTGAGCAGCTGCCTCATGGCTACCTTAGCATGGTTTGGTAGAAACTAACTGAACAGGAAGAAAAAAAGAAAAGTAAAAAGTATTGTAGATAAGCTACAAATGTTTTCTGCATGCGATGGAGATTTACTATTGACATTACTAACACAGGAGACCTTCACACAAACTCTCACCCATGCGTACGATTGTTTTGGAGACAGGGGATGCTGAGGTGAATTGCAGTTAATTGCAATAATAAAAAAGGCCCATAAGCCAATTTAAATCCTAAATCAAAGTCTGTACACTATTTCATCAGGGTTTTCTACCATCACATTTTAATTAAGGCCTTTCTGTGAAAGTGTCTTTGCTTTTTCTCCATAGTTGCCATAGTTAACAGTGAAATAACATTGATCGGCTGTATCATTTAATCACACATTAACATTCACCAGGTTCTTTGCGTTGACTTTTTATGGTTTAATCTGGGCGTGTGCGGGGCATAACGTGAGGCAGATCACGGTACGCAGACATTCAGGTACAATTGTGATCTATAATGGAGATATAGCTTGCTTTTTTTTTTTTTTTTGCCGTATGCCATTTTCGGCATTTGGGCATACGCAAACGTTTAGCATAGATTCTAAGAAATGTTTTAAACATGAGATCCCCTGGTCAGTCAGTGTCAGTAGTTCTGTTTAGAACCACCGCAGTTCTGGGACAATGCAGTCCTTTTGGTTACAGTGCTTATTTTAAGTATATTATTGAACAATCAAATCAATAAGGAAGAGGTCATTGTAGTTTAAAGGGTCTCTGGGATTCTGAACCAGCTCTTCTTACTGAAAGCATCACGTTGGCACATTTGTGAAACACCTTTCTCCCACTCTGCTCTGTGGTAGATCTCGGATATTCACGTCACAGGGGAGTCCGAGGACATGACCGCCAAGGAGAGACTACTGCTCTGGTCCAAACAGACAACAGATGGCTATGTAGGCGTACGATGTGACAACTTCACAACGTCCTGGAGGGATGGGAGGCTATTTAATGCCATCATTCACAAATACAGGTACAGTTTCACAGAACAGTAGTGTTTGAGATAAGCCTTCTCTTTGGGACTTTTTTTTATACAAGCTTAATCTTTATTTCCTTGTTCCCACACCTTGTTTCCTCGCTGGAATTGCTTATCAGTTTCCCAGCATGAATCATCTAAACGTACTTTAAATTCCTCACACGTCTCTTTTTCTTTTTTCTTCAGGCCAGATCTGGTTGACATGAGTCGTGTGTCGGCACAGACCAACCGCTCCAATCTGGAGCAGGCGTTTACTGTAGCTGAACAGTTGGGGGTGGCCAGGCTGCTCGACCCTGAGGGTAAGAACTGTACATAGTGTCCCCCCGTGCGCCTGATAATATGGTGAAGACTTGTGCAGCTTTGTGTTGTAAATTATTAAAGCCTTACATTCAGCTTGGAGTTTTGCTTGAGGAATTAGTTTATGAAAATCAGTGCCTCCAAATCCGAGACCATGGTCTTGAACCGGAAAAGGGTAGAGTGCCTTCTCCGGGTTGGGGAGGATGTCCTGCCCCTAGTGGAGGAGTTCAAGTATCTTGGGGTCTTGTTCACGAATGAGGGGAAGATGGAGCGGGAGATCGACAGGCGGATTGGTGCAGCGTCTGCTGTGAAGCGGGCGCTGTACCGATCCGTTGTGGTGAAGAGAGAGCTGAGCCAAAAGGCGAAGCTCTCGATTTACCGGTCGATCTACGTTCCTACCCTCATCTATGGTCACGAGCTTTGGGTCGTGACCGAAAGAACGAGATCCCGGATACAAGCGGCTGAAATGAGTTTTCTCCGTAGTGTGTCTGGGCTCTCCCTTAGAGATAGGGTGAGGAGCTCAGTCATCCGGGGAGGACTCAGAGTAGAGCCGCTGCTCCTCCACGTCGAGAGGAGCCAGTTGAGGTGGCTCGGGCATCTGGTCAGGATGCCTCCTGGACGCCTCCCTGGAGAGGTGTTCCAGGCACGTCCCACCGGGAGGAGGCCCAGGGGAAGACCCAGGACACGCTGGAGGGACTATGTCTCCCGGCTGGCCTGGGAACGCCTTGGGGTTCCTCCTGAGGAGCTGGCCCAAGTGGCTGGGGAGAGGGACGTCTGGGCCTCCCTACTGAAGCTGCTACCCCCGCGACCCGACCCCGGATAAGCGGAAGACAACGGACGGACGGACGGACGGACGGAATTAGTTTATGGGCCTTTTAAAAAGAAAGAGCACCCTCTGTTATGGTAACATGGTTTTATGCACTGGGACAAGACAAAAAAAAAAAGGTTCTGCAGAAAGACAATTAAAAAATAAGTGCTTCTTACAAACAAATAAGGACAATCAGAACCAGGTCTTACTAATGAAATGCACTTGCCCGTTAATCATCTGTAAGTGCCATAAGACCTATAAAAGCAGAAGGTTTGAAAGCTTACTTGTCTGAAGCATTTGGATGTGTTACAATATGAGCATTGAGAGCTATCTGCATTGTTCCTAAGCCATCAATCTGAGAGAGACCAATATCTTTTTGTCAGTGCTGACCACTGTGGAGTTGTTTGGCCATAATCAACATATATTGTTTCATCTCAATAAGCTAGAATATCAATGAATGGGTCATTTATTTAGTTTTCTATATCAAATATTTCGAGTGTTTATTTCTATTCATTCTAGTACATGTATGTATCACAGCTACATGGATAGTAAAGAGAATACGAATGGAAGGGAAAAGTGTGGAAAAATGTGTGCAAACAACAGGCTAAATGCTGCAGGCCTAAAACTTGGACATTACTTCTGTTGAGCCACTCCTGAGCCAGAGACATTGTCAGAGCTGTTTTACCTAAGCTAAGGTGAAATAGAGTTGGCTTGTCGCCCAGAGGTCCAAACTCTTCATATAAAAATACATTTTTGGATTTCATTTAAAAATCAAGATATCAGAGTCTGCAGGAAGAGTGGAGAGACACAGAAAACAAGTTACTTGAAGTAACTGCACTGAATTTGTAATCAAAGCAAAGGAGTCCTGACCAACTACTGAGTGCATATTTTTGAGTCTATAGTACATGGGCATACATTTCAGTAAGCTGAAATTTCTTTGTTAAAAATATATTTTTTTATTTCCATCAATCTTTTACTGTTACCTTAGATGTAAATCATAATCATCAAAATGACCAGGAATATTGTCTTTTCAAATATATCACTCCAGGAGTAATACATGTATACAATACGCAAACTTTACTTTTTGCATTTAATTACTGAAATAAGTTACTTTTTTTCAGTAATAGTCTTTTTTTACTTAAATTAACCTGTGAGTGTAAACAAACAAACTTTCAAGAATGGTGTTGGTGGGTTGATTTGGGCTTGTTTTGCAGCAACAACACCTACATTCATTGAGATAAACCAATCTCTATTTTAAACTATGCATTAATTCTTATTTATTGATTTAGTCTGTGTGTACTGAAGTGCTTTAGAGCTGCGAGAGCTGAACTTCAACAGAATAATTGTCTTGTGCACAACAGCAAATCTGAAAAAGAAGGAATAGTGGTGTTAACAGTAACAGTGACACTCAGACCTAATCCTGAGGGAAATGCTGTGCTGGGGCATTAACAAAACTGCCCAGAGCTATTTTAGGCGCAAAAATCAATGAACTGAACATTGAAGAAAAGAGCAAATTTGCTCCATAATGAAATGAAAAACCGGCAGGGTCATTACTTGTGACAGATATGTCTTGTTATTGGGTCTAAAAGTTATCAAATCATGCAAACGTAGTGTTTCATATTATGCTTCTGCATTTTGACCTAGACTTTGTTAAATAAATCACCACACATTTAATATGTCGCAAGTAGATTCAGAGATGTATTTACCGGTTTTTAAGACCCGGTATGAACAATATTTATTTTCTTTATCAGCCCGTGTTACCTTAAAACAATCAAAGAAGACATACTTCTTTTCAGCATCTCTTCAATTCGTTGTGTTCTGTGGTCTTTGTTCAACAGATGTCGATGTTCAGACGCCGGATGAAAAGTCTGTGATTACGTACGTCTCAACTCTGTATGACGCCTTCCCCAAAGTACCAGACGGTGTTGATGGAATAAGTCCTAATGTAAGCTAATGGTACAGACAGACGTGACGTAAAAACGTGCTGACAGCTGCTTGATGGATGATGACTCTTTGTCTTTCAACAGGATGTCGATATCAAATGGGTGGAGTACCAGAACATGATCAAATACCTCAGCCAGTGGATAAAACACAATGTGGAGATTATGGCAGATAGATCTTTCCCCAACAATCCTGTGGAGCTCAAGGTTTGCTTCTCCATAATTTACACATTTTAATCCATGGATGGATGGATGGTTACTATTAGTAGCTTTTAGGGTTCAGAACATTGGGTAAATGGAGGTACACAGCATCCAAAAACTGACCAGTCATGGTTAACTGCCTGATTCAAACAGCATATTGCAACGCCTGTCAGCTGAAACTGAGACTCGAAGTATAATTGATGGATTATGGAAAGCAGCAGCATCCATTTGCAGTAACATATTGATATCTTGTATCTGTAATGGCCATTCCTTAGAGATAGGTGGGTGTGGTGGTGCGGCGCGTATTGTGAAAAAGGTTTTAGTAGGATTCTTGTCCTGTGGAAACATAAAAAAAAAAAACAGTTTCTTTTTCTTTTTCCAACTTTCTTCGCAGGCACTTTATCAGCAGTATCAGCAGTTCAAAGAACACGAAATACCGTTAAAAGAAAACGAGAAAACCAAAATCCAGAACCTCTACAAAATGCTAGAGGTAAGGAAAACATAAAATAAAACATTTGTCCTCCAACTTTCACTGTGTGTCAGACCGATAACAAGTCTGGTTCTGCTGTGGATCTCACAGATGTGGATCGAGTTTGGACGTATTCAGTTGCCCCCGGGTCATCATCCAAACGACATGGAGAAGGAATGGGGCAAATTAATTGTTGCCATGCTGGAGAGGGAGAAGAGCCTGCGGCCAGAACTGGAAAGGTATGAAAAGGCAGGGAGGGCTTTAACACTTCTTTGATTTTTTTTTTTACCTGACCCATCAAGATTTATTGGAAATCTAGTTACAAAAATGTTACCATTATGGGTTACTCAGAAGTCAAAGTTTAGAGACACGCAGGGTATTATAACTGACTCCAGTTTGGCAAAACATGACTACAGAGAGGCTTACAAATAATAAAATGTTTCACTGATGAGCTGCTTTTTAATTTGAAACACACTGGACATGTTAACATCTCACTCTGTAAGGCTGTTTTCACAGGCAGAGGTCTCCTGTATCCTGTTACAAGCCTGTTAATGTCTTTGAAACTGGATACATAGGGCAATGCTGGATGTCAGGGTGTGAGTTGTAGAAATCCCCTCACTTTAATATTTTGCTCAGTCAGGAGGTCTGTAAAAACCAACTGCCTCTATAAGACTTCATGCACCAACGCACATCCGCTAGTGTGCACAGTTTATAAATGTTAAGGGTCAACATATAGTGGAGTGAGTTGCAAAACTTCTAGCAAACAGATATATTGCGTTATGTCTATGCTGAGGAAACAAAAGAGAGTGTTTTATTTAGATTTGTTTTCAGTTTAGATTGTAATGCTATGAGTAAAATAAAAGTCAGAATGATGAGAGTCAGGCTGAAAAAGTATTTCAATAGCAAAATGGAAAAGGCCTTTTAATGTTGTTATTTCCAGAATTTCCAAAATGACAATAAACTCTGTTCTCTATTCTGCAAGGCCCTGTTTAAAAATCTAAACCTTTTAGGACGACGAGTAGCGTATGAATCCGCATACAGTTAAACCCAAAGTAATTCCTACCCCTGGCAGATTTATAACAATCTCTTATTTTCACCACCTATTTCTTCTGTAATAGTAGCATGAATATTTTAGGGAGGCCAAGCCAGAGTGCTGACTAGAATCTGATAAAGAATCTGATAAAGAACTAAAGTTTAGGGCAGCAATGAGGCTTTCCAGCTTTAAAGACTTACAGCTCATTGCATGACATATATGATCAAAAATACCAGTGGAGACACGGGAAAGGCTGTTCAGCAAATATAATAAGAGTTCGGTTGTTGTGCTGCCAAAAAAGTAAATAAAAGGTTCATGATTTATAAAGCAATAAATCATTTCCTACAGGATTTTTTATTTGCACTTTCGGGAAAGTGCAAATAAAAACATGACGGGAGTTTTGTTGTAGTCTTTTCTGCGTCTCAGATACTGCCAACTGCTTGAGGTCCTTATCTCACGATTTAAGCACCTCAGTCATCTGTCTTGCAGTATCTCATTATTCATCATCTCAAGTTTATGTCACCACTGCCTACAGGTTTAGCCAGTTTTAGTTTTAGTTTTAGTTGCTTTGCAGCCATGCAGATATTTAATCTTGCAGGAATGCAGCTCTTTCTGTTTGTGCGGCTTTTTAGTCAAATGCAATTTTCGGTACACCATCTTTCAAGTAATGATACTTTCTTCCAGTGTGTTTACATGCTGTAATTTTGCTGTTTGTATTCAGTAGCACAATATCATCAGTACTTTGTGGATATGAGAAATTGTATGCATTAGTTTGGTTGATTTAATCAAAGGGAGTCAACTGCAATCTTGAAATGTCAAATTTATTCTTGACATTTTTACGTTAATGCTGTCCCCTATTTTAATTGGTGAGTGAGATTTTTCCGAAATACTAGCTGGAAATACAGTAACAGAACCCCTGGGGGTCTGCATTTCGACCCATTTCCAAAATATGGCTGCCGTGCAAGTAAAATATATTTAAAGCTGCAGATATATTATTTATTAGCATTTCTCATCAAATCAGAAATAGACATAGTAATGTTCAACCTTTGTTTGTGAACAGGTTTCTTTCCTGTTTAAATGCTTAAAATGGAGATAAATACACATTATCAGCATACATTATTACAACTAGTTGTCAGCACCTGAACGATTAGCCAATCCCGACCAGGTTTTCTGACCCGCAACTCAGCCCTGACTCAATTATGTTTATGTAACCTTTATTTATCCAGATAGATATCATTGAGATTAAAAATCTCTTTTTCAAGAGAGACCTGGCCAAGAATGGCAGCAGCACACAATTCCAATCCAAAACTACAGACACATTAAAGATAACATGTTTGGCAAAATACCATTCAAAATATTCCCAGACCCGAATTGTCCCTTTTGAGGCGAAACGATGATGGCATGAAACGTTAAGCTTCATCTCAACTTTATTTTCACAATCCTATCCGTACTGATTAGATCTTGACCGTGTTTTTGAAAGTTTGCCGTTAATCTCAAAATGTCGTTTAACAGATTATCAAACATTGAAAATGTAGAAAATCTGGCCGCTCTTTGCTGCTGCTCATTTATCTTTCATGTCAAATTGTGTCGGAGAACGTACTGCTGTGCCTTTAAGTTTTTCAAGAAAAAACCACGTCTTTATTAAGGTGTCCATAGTTTCAAATAATGCTTGTGTGCCCAAGTAGGCATCAGGATTGTTTCATTTGCAAGAGCGTCTTTTCTCGTTGTTAGCTCACTCAATTTGGGAGCCTGACGTACTTTTGCAATAATGAGCTTATTTCTGTGGAGCCACTGCTTTGTGTTCGGCTCTTGAAACATCCAGTCATGTTTTATCTTGCTTCCAACATAAACACGGCGCTGCTCCGGGTGTTGTGATCTGTGGCTGCTTTGGTTTTTACGCTCCCGCTGCCTGTGAAGGGGTTCTGTCCTAACCTGTTATTTCATTTTCCTCCACCGAGGAGTCGGATTATATTTCAGGGTGGGATTCTTTACACACCCCTCGCCTGGCTGGAACGCTATAAATATTAGAAAGTCGGAGGTTGTTCTGTCAGCTCTTTCTAATGATGCCTTTCGTCGGGTTATCAAGGTTTTAGACTCCGATCCTGAGGGGCAGAGCCGGTTAGTGGTCAGCTGGTGAAAGGAAGGCTTAAAATGTGAAGGAAGATGGCGTATTTGAGCAGGACCTCTACTGTTAGCAACAGCAGCTTTAATACAAGCTTCGGCTCCTGTGACAGCATCCTCACTGAGCCACTGCAGATAAACAGCTCGATCTTTCTCAATAACAACCTCGCCTATGGATCCAGGTGAAATCACGTTGTGCTTTCTCGGCTTCGGCGAAGCATTTTGTTTCGTATTTGTCTAATTTTCAGTCGTAAGCCTTAACTTGTATGTATCTTATATATTCGTCGTACATTTCTTTATCTTTTTTCAGGCTTGAGATGTTGCAGCAGATTGCCAACAGAGTCCAGCGAGACTGTGTCCATGGAGAAGACCGGCTGGCGTTGGCGAGATCAGCTCTGCAGTCTGTACGTTGTTTATTTTTTATTTTATTTATTTTCAGTTTAATACCAACTGTAATGGAATTCACATTCATGATCAAATGTGTTTTTCTTCTCTTTTTAAGGATACAAAACGTCTTGAATCAGGGATTCAGTTCATGAACGAGGCTGAGGTTGCAGCTTACCTGTTGGAGTGTGAGAATATTCTCCGGCAACAAGTGGTGGACATCCAGATTCTCCTGGAAGGGAAATTCCCGTTTGCGGATCAGCTTGTGCAGAGGTACAAAATCAAATCTTAGGTTGCCAACCAGACACGGTGTTTAGGGATGTAACACATTATGGATTCTAGTGTTTAAATTTACCAGGGTTATAAACATCAACAAGTTTTTTTTTTTTAAATGGGTTGAAAATATATTGTATATTTTACAAACTAGAAAGAGGGCAGCACTCAAAGTATTATTATTAGTAGTAATGACATTAATCAATTATATTAACATGAATATTAATTGTTAACATTATTTTCACTTTTACACGATAATAATAACCATTAGAAAAGTAAGTATGGTAGCCGTTATAACCGGTATTATTATTAGGAGTAAACATATAATGACATTAATATTTATATTAACATGAATATTAATTATTAACATTATTTTGACTTTTAAACAATAATAATAACCATTAGAAAAGTTAGTATGGTAGCCGTTATGTATTCGCTCTTCGGTCTCGTTTTCAGAGTCTCCAGGCTCCGGGACGATCTCTTGGCCCTCAGAGCAGAATGCTCCACGGTGTACAGCAAAGGTCGCTCCCTGACGACAGAGCAAACCAAGCGGATGATCTCAGGCATCACGCAGAGCTTGAACTCTGGCTTCTCACAGAGCATGAACACAAGCTTGACATCAGATATTACGCCCTCTCTCACCTCAGGGGGCTTAGGCACCCCCGGGTCCACGTTCACCTCCGGCCTCTCCCCGAGCCTCACCCCATCATCTTTGTCCTCCTCTCTGACGCCCGGCCTGCCACCCGCCTCGGTCCCGAGCTACATGGGAAGCGGTGGCGGCATGGAGCCTGGTAACCTCATGCACCTGAAACACATGCAGATCAGGAAGCCCCTGATGAAGTCATCACTGGCAGACCCCAGCATGACGGAGGAGGAGGTCAACCTTAAATATGTGCAGGACCTCCTGAGCTGGGTGGAGGAGATGCAGGTGAGCGGTTTTAGTCCTTTTCTCCATATTGGTTATAGATATCACCCTCCGAGTCACTGCATTTTTTCCCCCTTTTCTGTTTAGTTGCAACTGGAGCGCTCAGAGTGGGGAACGGATTTGCCCAGCGTGGAAATGCATTTAGACAACCACAAGAGTGTGCACAGAGCCATTGAGGAGTTTCAGATGAGTCTCAAAGACGCCCGTCTGAGTGAAGTAAGTTGGTTTTTAAAATGTTTTTATGGGTGCACGGCATGAAACGTATTTATTTATCTATCCACAAATGCGCTTTGCTCTCAGATTCAGATGACCATGCCCCTGAAGCTGACGTATTCAGACAAAGTGAACAAACTGGAAAATCAGTATGAGCAGCTGTTGGTGAGTGGGTCTTTGGGGCTCAGTTTAATTCTTCCAGAGTTTTAAAGCTGTAGCCTGATTGTTCGAGATATTTCAGAGTTGTTCGAGAGCGCGGCAGAGCCAGCTGGAGAGCCTTCACGACTTCGTGTCCGAGGCGACCCAAGAGCTCATCTGGCTGAACGAGAAAGAGGAAGAGGAGGTCGCGTTCGACTGGAGTGATCGCAACAGCAACATCTCGCACAAAAGAGACTACCATGCTGTAAGCCCTTTCTGTCTTAGCATGTTGGAATCTTTCACACACACACACACACACACACACACACACACACACACACACACACACACACACACACACACACACACGCACGCACGCACGCACGCACGCACGCACGCACGCACACACACACACACAAGAAAACTGTCTTATAATCTTTTATTAGTAGTATTTGGCTGCGTTGCTGCAGCATTAGTTTTGAAAAGATAATCTCAGTCAAGGGATTTGTCCATGAGGGAATTATTAACCTTGAATTGTTGCCTCTACTCTGCACACTGAGCTAGGATATGAGAGTATGTGAGATGATGGAGTAGCTGATCCTTTGCCACGCCTGAGCGCCACTGGCACTTACTTAAATGTCTTTCCACAGAATCTGATGAGGGAGCTGGATGAAAAAGAGGAGGCCATCAAGTCTGTGCAAGACAAGGCAGAGCGCCTGATGGTGAAGAGTCACCCAGCCAGACTAACCATTGAAGTAAGTCCAATCTGCTTTTTCCTTTATACCCTTTATGAAATCTTCATTTCCATATTTTGGGACCAGCATTGTGAAAGCAGATCTCCCATTGTTTAAAACAGTGTGTTTCACTCCAGCATCTAATTTTTCCATGTGTCTAATTTCTTTATTTATTTCTTGGTTTGTCTGTTTCCTCCCAGGCGTATAAAGCTGCGATGCAGACACAGTGGAGCTGGATTTTGCAGCTCTGCTCATGCGTCGAACAGCATCTTAAGGAAAATGCTGTTTATTTTGAGGTGTGTCGCTCCCTAAGGCCGTCCCTTTTACGAAATGCATTTTACCCCTATTGTTTTCACATCTAACTTTTACATCCTTCTTTACCCTCCTGTGCAGTTTTTCAGTGATGCCAAAGTGTCCATGGACTACCTTAAGAACCTCAAAGATTCAATTCAGAGAAAATACGGCTGTGATCGCTCGAGCAGCCTGCACCGGCTGGAGGATCTCATTCAGGAGTCCATGGTAATGCTGATACAACGACACGAAGTATCTGCAAACGTGTGTATAGTTCACGTTTAAAAAACTATTAATATCCTTTGATGTTTTACACATACAAAATAATTTCATCATGGTCACATTTGACCAGAGCACCTTCTTCCATACCTTTGCTGTGTCTCCCACATGACTTGCAGCAAAATTGAAACAGCGCTTCTTTCTTTCAACAATGGCTTTATTTCTGCCATGTTTGCATAAAGTCTAGAATTGTGGAAGGCACGACTACGTTTCCTGTCTTCAGACTCTCCAACCTGAACTCTGGACCTCTGTAGCTTCTCAAGAGTAGCCAGGTTCTACTAGGTGTCTTCTCAGGTTAATGGTGTCCTTGATCAGCTTGTCAGTTTAGATGTAGATGTGCCAAACTCTTCCCATCGTTAGTGATGGATTGAAAAAATGCTCAGTTTCCACAGCCTTATCATTGACGTGCCTGCCGTGTTCATTGGTCTTCATTAAGCTGATTTTTTCATAATGTTCACAAAGAGCCCTTTAAGACCTTCATTAAAACTCTGTAGTCATACTGAGATTTTATGACACACTCCTAAAAGGCAATTGGTCGTACAGGATTTCATTTAGGGGCATCAGAGTAAACTTTTCAGCTTTTACTTGCAAGAAAAGACGAAGGTCATGTAGCTTTTTCTTCCACTTTACAACGACGGGCTACTTTGTGATGGTCTGTCACATAAAATATCACGTTACAACCAAAAGTCTTTAGTTGTTACATGAAATGTGAAAATGATCAGGGAGTAAGAGTACTTTTTTTAATGTTCCTTTGGGTGTGTTTTCAGGATGAGAAAGAGCAACTTCTTCAGTACCGTAGCACTTTAGCCGGGTTAGTGGGAAGGGCCAAAAACATCGTGCAGCTCCGGCCGAGAAACCCTGAAACTCCCCTGAGGTCCTCCATTCCTGTCAAAGCAATTTGTGATTACCGTCAGATCGAGGTATTGCTGTGTTTGCAAATTACCGCCACAGTGGCTCCCGTTAAAAGTGGAAGTCTGGAAGACTGATCTCTGCCGTGCCGCTCTCCCAACTCTTTCAGATTACCATTTACAAAGATGACGAGTGCGTGCTGGTGAGCAACTCCCACCGGGCCAAGTGGAAAGTCATCAACCCAGCAGGGAACGAGGCCATGGTGCCTTCTGTTTGCTTCACCGTGCCTCCGCCCAACAAAGAGGCCGTTGACCTGGTTGCAAGGTGAGACGCTTGGATGCTAAGATTCATCTTGTGTGGTTGAGAGCTTCCTAGGGCATTGATTGTCTAAATTGCTTCATTTTCCCTGTAGAACTGAGCAGTTGTACCAGAATGTCCTCATGCTGTGGCACCGCTCCCACGTCAACATGAAGAGCGTGGTGTCCTGGCATTACCTAATGGCTGACGTAAAGGCCATCCGCAACTGGAACGTGGCCTCGGTAGCCATAGATTTATGTGCCATTCCCTCACTGATGATAATTACTGACAGTTAGATCAAGTTTTCACGATCATTCTCGGTGATCTGTAACGCTTTCCTTTCCGATACAACTTCAGATCAAGACGATGCTGCCGGGTGAGCATCAGCAGGTCCTCAGCAACCTCCAGTCCCACTTTGACGAGTTCCTGGAGGACAGCCAGGAGTCGGAGGTGTTTACAGTGGCAGACTGCGCGCAGCTGGAGAGAGACGTGGCAGCCTGCAAGGAATACTACCAGGAGCTGCTCAGATCCGCAGAGAGAGGCAAGCCTTTAATTCGCTCCCTAATGACAGCTCCGTCCCCTACAGAGGCGCATGGCTCCTTAAGCCTTTTGAGCTTTATATTAAAACCTTTTGGATGTATTTTTCTTTTTCTTCTTACCGAATTTCAAACATATTCTGAGAAACTCCTAAGCGTTGTTGGAAATCTAAAGCATAGCCTGTGTTCAACTTATATAAAAGGAAAATATGGGGGATAAAATGACACATTTTGAAGCTGTGATATTGCACAAATACATAATTTACACAGTAAAAGCACCTGCTCCCGTTCATAAGCTGTTCCTTGGTGTAACACCGTGATGCTGCCGCCACCTAGTGGTGCGAAAGCCACATCATTTATTTTGTTCCTCACATCTTGTCCATCAAAACCTCAGTTTTTCACTATAAGATTTTCATTGTCAAAATATTCACAGAGGAACACGAGGAGTCAGTGTACAATCATTACATCTCAGAAATTCGCAACATCCGTATGAACCTGGAGTCCCATGAAGACCACCTGATCAAGCAAATCCGATCACCGTTGGAGAGAGACGACCTGGAGCAGAGTCTGCAGCGCATCACTGAACACGAGGTTCCCAAATTAGGATTTATTAAAGTCCCTTTTATATATATGTGCTGTCCCTGTATATTCAAATAATTCTGCGTTCTGCTTTGCAGAGGAAGATCTCGGAGCTGGAGAGGATGAAGGGTGACCTGGACGTCACGAGGGAGAAGTGCGAGCAGTTCTTCAGACAGGCGGCGGGCTCTCCCTCTGCGTCGACGCTTTCCTCTGAGCTCTCTGTCCTTGTTCAAAGCATGAGCCAAGTGTACTCCATGTCCTCTATTTATATGGACAAGTAATAGCCGTCTTTCATCGTCTCAAAGTACATCAAGGGGAAATTTTCTTTTCTTCTTCAAACTAAAGAGGAGCTTGGGTTTTTGCAGGTTGAAAACAGTGAGCTTGGTGGTGAAACACAGTCAGAGCGCAGAGGCTCTGGTTAAAGCCTACGAGTCCAAACTATACGAAGAGGACGCCGTCAACTCGGATGGCAAATCTATTGAAAGTGTCATTTCTACACTCAAGGTGGCCCTCGTTCTTTTAAAATAAAAACAATGCCGCTTGCGTTACTACAGCTTATTTTTAAGTAATCTTCCATCTTTCTGTGTGCAGCAATGGCGGGCGGAGATTGACGAGAGGCAGGAAGTCTTCCACGACATGGAGGACGAGCTGCAGAAGGCCCGGGTCATCAGCGATCGCATGTTTAAGGCCCACAACGAGAGAGACTTTGATCTGGACTGGCACAAGGAGAAGGCGGATCAGCTGAGTGAAAGATGGCAGAACATTCACTCCCAGATCGATGGCAGGTTTGTAGGAGGAGGGATGTTTGCAGGCTTTATCGTAGAGATGTACCGATTTCTGGTGTAAGACGGACATTCAAAACTGTTTTCTATCTTTCTGCTGTAAGCAGTCTTCAGTTGTTTATATTAGGAGCACAGGTGATGTCATGCATCTGTGTGAGAAATGTTTGTTATATATTAAAAGAAATACAGACACAGCTGCAGTGGTCACATTTTAAACTGTATTCTGCGCCTGTATTAGAGATTAGCGCAGTCGGAGCAGTTAGGATTTATAAAACAGCGCTCTCTGTTTTCCTTAAGGATTGTAGATCCTTATTTTATTTCTGAGGTTTAAAATATTCACAAATCTAGCGTGTTCCATGACAGAAAGGCAATAATCTCATAATAATAATAATAGAAGTAGTAACTTTGTTTTACTGCAGTTGGCCTTCCTGTTATCTGCTGAAAGACTCTCCCTCTCTTACATCCTAAAAGAACTGCAGAAATCTCCCAGCATTTCAAAGAGAAATCACTTTCGTTTTAAATAATTTCTTTAAACTCTAGTGCCGTCTTTGAGGCACTACAGTCCTAAACATTTAACCGAGACTAAAAATGGGTAACTGTGGGTCTTCTTCACTGGAAGCGAGTGTTGTTGACAATATGATTGTGTTTCGTTATAGTGCTTACACTGATCATAAAAAATTGACTTTTTGCATTTTCCACCACCCGGTTATCACCCAGAGCCGGTCTAGCTGAATATTGTCCAATTCTAGTCCCAAGCCAATTTCTCTATTTCTGTCCATTTCTATTTTTTGATTTTGTTGTGTTTATTTCTCCACAGCCTCTGTGTGTAAAGTCATTGTATCACTTACGGAGCTTTCCCTAACCATTTCAGGCTGCGGGACCTGGATGGTATCAGCAAGTCCCTAAAACACTACAGAGACTCCTACAGCAGCGTTGATCAATGGATAGGAGAACTGGAAACAGCGCAGCTGAAGGCCCAGGAGAACAAACCGGATGATAGCAAGGCTCTGGCTGAGATATTAAACAAACAGAAAGTAAGAGAGAACTGAAGTGCCCTTCTCATAAAAACTACAAACATATACCAATAATGTTTGATTCTAAATATGTGCATTTTTTTTAGGTTCTTGTTTCTGAGATGGAGCAAAAACAGAGCAGGATCGATGAGTGTCAGAAGTATTCAGAGCAGTACTCGTCTGCTGTTAAGGTCATTTTAATTTTTTATTTGATTTTGCTAACTGAAAAATAGATTTGCTCTTCTTGATATTTACTAACAATATTTCAGCTAACCTTTAAAACTCCTCTTAAAAAAAAAATAGGATTATGAGCTCCAGTTAATGACGTTTAGAGCGATGGTCGACTCCCAGCACAAATCTCCTCTTAAGAAGCGCAAGATGCAGAGCTCCTCTGATGCCATTCAGCAGGAGGTAAAACTATACTCTGACTTTGTCTGCAGTGAAAAAATCTTGTTTGCTTCTTTAGTTTCTGCACATTCCCACATTTGTCATTGTTTGGTTATTTTCATACAGTTCATGGATCTCCGAACCCGCTACACTGCTCTTGTGACGCTTATGACCCAATATGTGAAGTTTGCCAGTGAAACGCTGAAAAGAGCTGAAGACGAGGAGGTGAGCTCGTTTTGATATAATAATAAAGTTCATTTAAAATGTTGCTTAAAATGCTGCTCTACATTTATAGTGTTTTTCTTGCAGCTTTTGGGGCCTCTTTTAGTTTCCTGATGTTCTGAACCCACCTTTGTTTTCCCTTCTGAAATGAGATGCATGCTCGTTAGGTTTCGAGTCATCAAAATGCTTTACTGGTATTTTTTTTTACTTCTGATCCAACTTGACTTCTTCACTCACAGGCTCATCATGCTGGCAGAGAGAATTTGCTTCTTTGAGCAAAAGAAGCAAAGGAAGTGCATTAAGTGTGTGAAATGTCTGCATGTCTGCTGGTGATGGTGGCGTGGGAAGAAACATCTCAGGCATTGTTGGGACAGAAACACGTCTTTTTCAGTTTGTTCTTGGTTAGAAAGAAAAATGAATCTCTCCAGGGGTTTGTATAACAGTTTATAATAGTAAATTACATTTTATCAAACAGACAGCGGCCTTTAAGTAATTCTTATTTAATAAATAGAAATTATAATGTTGCACTACTCGTTATTTCTTAACGTGAATGCGAAATCAAGTTAAAGGTGTGAGGTTATGCTGCGGCTACATCTAGTGCAACACAATTGTCAGAGAGCCGTTTAACAATTTGATGTGATTGAAACTCATTCCATTTGGATGCAAAATAATATTCATAAGTATCTCATCGTAAGGAAATGTTTTGAAGTTTCAAACCCTTGGAGAGATTCTTTGAGAGTATCTTTGCATGTTTGAGGCAGCCCTTTCTATTTGAATGTGAATCTGTGGATGACTCGTTTTTTTGCATTGTAGAACAGGAGGGCTTGTGAAAGAGCAGAGGATGCAAAAAGGACAGAGAGCATGGAGGTCCAAAAAGTCAGAGGGGATGTAGAGATTAGACAACTTAAGCAACGGATCCAAGAGCAGGAGGTTTTGCTCACGGAAACAGAAGCACAGGTGGAGAAGCTGGAAGTAGAAGTAGAAACCCAAAGGAAGACCATCGAGGATTTAAACTTTCAGAATGCAAAGCTTGAGCACGATGTTAGCCAGTACCAGACTCAATTAGACATAGCGATAAAGGACAAAGCTGCAACTGAGCAGGAATTAAAGCACGCCAAACTTCTAATGGAGCAGTCGGAGGCCACCTGGTCTCTGACTGAGAGGAAACTGGAGGAGCTCTTAAAGAAAGAAATTGACGCACAGAAGCCCGCTCCACACAGAAAGATAAACGTAGCGGAAGATGATTTTATAACAGTAGAGGAGTTGCACATTGAAGGTCCGGCTAAAAGCGTCGATCAGACTGTGCAGCCTTTGGGAATTGAGAGCCAGTCAGAACCAGACCATGAAGGGTCTGAAGTTAGAATGCACGACGTTCTGCAGCAGAGACTGGACGAACTGTCTCAGGTCCAGAAAAAAGCTGAAATGGCAGAGGAAAAAGCTCAAAGCTACAAAAAGCTTCTGGATGACAGCAACAACAGACTGAAGAAACTGCAGATGGACATAGAGAGTGAGAGGGTCCAGACACGACAGAGGTCAGAGGATTTTCACCAGGAAATGCTGAACATGAAAAGATCCATCTCTGAATTTCAGGAAGAAATCAGATCCCTCCAGAGAGCCAAGTCCTCACTGGAGCAAAACTCCTTTTTCCAAAGCACTGAAGTAGAGGGCCTGAAAGAGCAGCTGAAGATTACCCAAACAGAGCTGCAGAAAAAAAGCTCCATCGAGCAGGAAAACTCCTACAAGATTAACACCTTAGAGGAGGAGGTAGCTTCCAAACAGGCAGCTTTGGATCAGCTGAAAATAAAATGCAACGAGCTGATGAAGACTAACATCTCATCTGATGCCAACATTCGAGGTCTTCAGATCCAAACAGAGTCACTGGAAAAAGAGAGGTCATTCTCTGAGCAAAGGATAAAGTCTTTAAAGAGTGAGGCAGAGAGCTGGAGAGAACAGCTTCAAAGCGTGAAGGACGAAAACGTTGCGCTGAAGAGAATTGAGCAGGAGCTGCAGGTCAAATGCAAAAACCTCGAGGCAGAACTTCAGGACTGCGAGGCCATCGCATCCCGGCTGGAGAGGAAAATCGACGAGCAGAAGCAGATGCATTTAGAAGTGGAGCAGAATGCCAAGAAGGTGAAAGCCAAACTTGACCGGGTTCTGATGGAGGTTGAGAGCAAGGACCAACAAATTCAAATCCTAAGGTCACAGGTAGAGGGCGCTAAATCACAGGTCAGAATTATCGAGGAGGAATTGAGCAAGAAGTCGCAGACCATTTACGAGCTTCAAATCAAACTGCAGGAACACAGTGAGGAAACAAAGACCGCCGATGATCTGCAGCAGAAGATAAAATCCCTTCATGGAAAAATCGTTAGCTACGAGAAAGAAACGACAAGTCTGAAATCAGAGCTGCAATCTGTGGTTGCCGAGAAAAATTTAGCCAGTCAGAAAGTCCTCATGCAGAAAGCGGAAATCAACGATCTGAACGAGATGCTGAAGAAAAAAAATGTGGAGCTGCAAAATGAATCCGACGAGAATCAGAAACATCTGAGTAAGGCCAAAGCTTTGGAAGAGGAGCTTTTCAAACACAAGCACAGCTTTAAAGGAATAACTAACAGCTCTGAGAAAGTTATAGAAAACCTAAAGCAAGAGATCTATTCGCTTCAGAATGACAAGGCGACAGCAGAAAGAAAGGTAGACAGCCTGAGTGTTAAGCTTTCAGAGTTTAGCTCTGCTCTGCAGAGAACAAAAGAGGAACTGGCTCAGGAGACCAAAGACAGAAAATTAAAGGAATCCAAGATGATTCTGCTGGAGACTGAGGTTCAGAAACTCAATCTAAGTATCAAAGACGCTACGTCTGGTTCCGACATTTCCCGATCAAATCTGCAGCATGAAAATACAATCCTGAAGAGGGAGAAATCTGAGGCGCTGGAGAGAAACCTCTCTCTGGGAACCGAGCTCAGAACGCTAAAAGACAAGTTGCTGCGCGCCCAGATGGACGTGGAGAAAAAGCAGCGAGAAAACTCTGGCCTTCAGCTGAGGTCCCAGCAGCTGGAGGAACAACTGGAGAATTGTAAGAAGATGCTGGAGGAGCTGAAGGGTAAACTTGAACTCCAGAAAGAGGGCTATGAGAGGCAGCTGTCGCTTATGCAGGCGGAGATTGAGAAAAAGATGATTTTGCTGCAGTCTGAGATCGCAAAAGAAGGCCAGCAGTCACAAAGCAGAGACCTAGCAGAGAAGCTCAACAAGTGCTTCAAGCAAGACGTGAACCTGATAAAAACTTTGCAGCACATCAAAGTGGAATCAAGGGAGCAGATGGACAAAGAGCTGCAAATCAAAACAGAGAAAACGCAGCAAGAAAGAACGAACCTCGTGCAAGACTTGTTGAAAGCGAAGTCTGAAATTACTCAGCTTGAGGACGATAAACTGAAACTCACCTCTAAAATAAGCACGCTGCAAAGCCTTTGCAATCAACAGTCAAAGGAGAGAGCAAAGCT